>CM061257.1:4082500-4592500 GCA_030848825.1 Tadarida brasiliensis
CAGTCTCTGGGCAGTCACGCCACACCCCATGTCCTCACACAACACAGTCCAGGGACAGGGAGACATGCCGTCTGCAGGCTGTTGACGCTGATTGGGTCACACATCTATCCCTGAACCAATTCCGTCAGGGGATGGGGATAGACGGTGGTATGAGCCAATCAGAGCCTGCCCTGGGAACTTGGGATGGTTTCAGTCCCACCCCTCTCCTAAACCACATGCTGAGACTGGGAGTGTGGGAGAAGGGAAATGGACACAGCCAGGCAACTGGGGAGTGTCCGCGCCCTCGTGATGTTCGGGGAAGCTCAGTGTCAGAGACTCTCGCTTCACTGGGGTCCTGAGGGCAGGGGACAGGATCTCTCAGAGCCCAGCCTGGGAGCCAGACACCAAGTTAACAGGTAGAGTGCCTGCTGCTAGCTGTGCGAGCTTGGCAAGTACTCCTCCTTGCCCATCTGTTCATGGACGTCACCTCCGCTCGTGGGGACTGTTTACTAGGAGCCTTTTCCGTGTGGTGGGGTGTGAACCCTCTGCTCACTTACTGAAAGTGGGGAATTTGTGCTCCTCTAGATTGAAAGTCTGGGGTTCCAGAGATGAGGTGCTTACGATGCGTTTTGTGGGAGGAGCTAGTGTAACAGTGGTGGGGGCTGCCCTTCTGGGCTCCCCTGCAGAGAGGGAAGTGTGCCACCCGGATGCTGAGGGGGGCGGACTGGAACTGTACCTGTTAACTTGCATCACTGCCCAAGTGGTACCGCGGATGCCCCTGCCTTATTCTTCCTCCTGGCACTCGTTGCTGTCTGATCTGCTACAGTGTTGACTTATTGGTTATGTTTGTGGCTCCCTAGCCCTCTGGAATGGACGATCCAGGGGCAGGGACTCGGATCTGTCCTGCTCAGGTGTCTCCCAGCTCAGCGCCTGTTGAATTCATGGAAGCACATTTGCGTGTTTAAAATAATGATCCCCTCTGACGGAGTTCTTGTTGCTTCCAGTTGGCATCTGCGGTGGCAGCAAGTTTTCCACGTGGTACGGACTCTTCCCTGCAGCATGGAAGGTGCTCCTATCCGTGCCAGGGGCGTTGGCCGGAGCGGGGAGCTGCTGGTGGATGGTCACCAGGGGGCGCAGCGGGCACATTCTGCTGCTGCTTAAGGAGAAGCTGCCCCAGGCACACCCTGGGCTGTGGTCCAGGAGGTTGTCATGGGGGAGGTTGGGGATGTGGAGGGAAGGGGGGCATCCGTTTCTCTTCCAAGGAAAGTCGACTCCAGGACCTTGTTAGAACAGTCGACTTTGTTTGAAAAGCTTCCAGTGTGGATTTTGGGGGTACCATTTCCCTCCTATCATCTCAGTTACATTTGATCAGTTTTTAATGGTCTGCTGTTTAAATGAGATAGCCTGCTGTTACCCAGGAGCCAAAATAGAGTCATCGTGGTGACATTGATTGCATTATAATACGCCAGGCTCTGTGCTGAATTCTTTCCGTGGCCGATGTAAATCTCCCCGTAGCTGGGCAGACTGCGTGGGTTCGAGAGTGTCACCGAGGCTGAGGCTAAGTCAGGGAGGCGGCCCGACCTGTCCACGATTCCACGGCTGGGAGGGTTGGGGGTTGGAGCCTGTGTCTGTCTGGGCCAGCCCAGGCAGGACCCTTAGCCATGATGCCGTGCTGTGCCTCTGAGTTCACGGTGCGGGATTCGAAGGAAGAGTTTCAGATTACAGGCAGCTTGAATTTGTCACACCCAGTGTGTTGAGAGGGCTGCCTTAAATGGCCACGGGCTTAGTGGCAGAAAACAACAGACGCTCTTTCTCTCCTAGTTCTGGGGGCCAGACGTCCAAAGTCAAGGCGTCAGCAGGGCCGTGGAGGGTCCTTCCTGCCTCTTCTAGCTACTGGTGGTTACTGGCCGGCCTTGGCCTCCCTGGGTTGTGGCCGCATCACTCCAGTCTCTGTCCCGTCTTCACGTGGCCTCGTGCTATGCGTCTGTGTCTCTTCTTTTCTAAGGACACCGATCACAAGGGCCCATCTGTTCAATGTGGCCACATCTTAACTCATTATATTTGCAACAACCCTATTTCCGAATGAGCCACAATCTCGGGTTCTAGGAAGGACCTGGATGGGGGTAGGGGCGACAACACCCCAGGACAGCACCCCTCCTGGGGCAGTTTGCCTGTGTTGGCTCTGTGCCCAGAACTGGTTGAAGTCCAGGGCCCGGGCCAGAGCTGCTCTCCGCCTGGTTCCCCCAGGGGGCGCTGCACCAGACTGGGCAGGGCGGCCTGGGCTTACACTGAGGTTGGCCTGTGGACGTGGCCAGGTCCTCGGGAACACCACGCTACCAGCTGGGTCTGTGACTGTGTGGCTGAGGGAGTCAGGGCTGGGGAGTGTGGGGAGTCGGCTGCAGATGAGGGACTTTCTGTCATGGGTGAGGGCAGGGCTGCCCGGGGGAAGGACACAGAGTGGAAGAGGGTCAGGCCCTGGAAACTGCAGAGCTGAATGGCGGCCAGGGCAAGGTGAGTCTGTAAAGAAGATAGGAACTGAGAGTCAGCGCAGAGGGCGGGGAGGCGGGAGAGGGTCATGAGGCGGGGGGTGGGGACACTCGTGCTGAGAAGGATGGGAGGACAGAAGCCTGTCCAGTGGGCTTGGGGGCCAGGAGAGCATTGGAGAACTTAGCAAGAGCTGTTTTGGTGGTGGGTGGGGGCTGTGCCCAGACAGGAGGGGCTGGGGGAGTGAGTCTGACGCCAGGAGAACAGCCCGCTCTGGGAAAAGCCAGCTGCCGGAAGAGGGGCTGGAGGGCCAGGATTTTATTTCATTAAGGTGAGAGAGACCTGGGCGTAGATAAATTAAGAAGGTTAGTGTGTGGCTGACTGTGTAGATCCTTGAACCCAGAGCTCTCTGCTCCTCTGAGCTCAGGGGAGCAGGGCCGAGGTCGTGGACTAGGTCCTGAGTTGGCTGAGTTCAGCTGACCCGGGCCCCTGGAGCTGCTTAACCTTCCCCGGGGCCTGTGGTCAGCGGAGGAGAGCTTTCCCCAGGCACGAGCCCCTCTGATGGATGGCTTATTCTTTCTCTTTCCAGATGGATGAGATCAAAGGGAAAGACCGTGTGATTCTGGCCTTGGAGAAGGAGCTTGGTGTGCAGGCCGGTCAGACCCAGAAGCTGCTGCTTCAGAAGGAGGCTTTGGACGAGCAGCTGGTTCAGGTCAAAGAGGCCGAGCGGTACCACAGCAGTCCAAAGAGAGAGCTCCCGCCTGGCATAGGCGACATGGCGGAGCTCATGGGTGTCCAGGTGAGGGCTCCGGCAAGCCTCAGAGGGCCCCCACCGTCCCTCCTCCTCCTGGTCATTCTTCCAGTCAGCTTGCCTGCCTCCCCCCCCATCCATCTGTCCATCCGTCCTTCCCTCTCTCAGCCCTTCCTCTCCGAGTGGCTGACATTCCCTATGTGCTCAGAGCTGGGAATAGAGAGCTGGACAGCCGGTGGCTTTGGCCTCCAGGGTCCTTCACCTGCCTCCAGGCAAAAAGAAAGAAATGGAAACACCAGTGCGGGGTGTGCAGTGGGAACGCAGAAGGGGACCCAGTGAGACGGGACACGGTGAGGGGGCGCTCAGCCAGCAGACAGGGCGTTTGGGCAACAGCGTGCTACTTCACAGGCGCGAGCAGGCTGGAGGAAGGAATTCGTTCGTTCATTCACTCACTGAGTGTGTCCGTGTCTCCTGGGTGTTGCACGCGGACATCGTGAGCAAGGCGGACACGGCGCCTGCCCTTGCGGATGTGCTAGCACAGTGGGAGGGGCTCGGCGTGAAGGCCCTCGGGGTCACTTTCAGGTGTGTGGGAGCCACGGGTGGGCTTGAAGTCTCGTTACCTTTGAAATGAGGTCTTTCTGCAAGTCACCAGTGGGGCTTGAGGGGTGTCCATGTTGCCGGACGTCTGGGAGCCCAGCGTGGCATCTGGTCCTGACACGGAGCTGTCACTGAGGGCGGCTGTGAGCCCTGCGGGAAGGCCCACGGGGCGCTCCGAACCAGCCGTGCCCCTCACCGCACTTTCCTGTCCTGACTCTTACAGGATCAACATATGGACGAGCGAGATGTGAGGCGATTTCAACTAAAAATTGCTGAACTGAATTCGGTGATACGGAAGCTGGAAGACAGAAATACCCTGCTGGCAGATGAGAGGAACGAGCTGGTAACCAGCCCCCCAAGACGGGTGGTGCCTGGGGGCACAGCAACAGGGCTCAACGGGAAGTTAATGCCGAGGCCTCTGGCTTTCTTTACTGTCTCATTTCTTTCTGATTAAAAACCCAGCACGTGCTCATTGAGGAAGCCTGTTCCTGCCCTTGGTTCTGCAGGATGCACCCCTGGCAGCGGTTGGAGCGGTTCAGTGAGAAGTGTGGGGAGGGTGCTCGTTGGGGTGGTTGGAGCAGCACCAGGAACGACACGGAGCGCCTCCCTGTTCAGTGCTCCAGTGTTGGTCCGAGCGACCACGGAACAGCTATACGATGACCCTGTGCAGTCGTTAGGATGATGGTGTCGATCATGCTTAATTGCCATGGAAATTGGTTCACAGGAGATTAAATGATAAGAGCAGTTTCTAGAACAAAAATGCGTTGTCAACTGGGTTTTGGAAATTGTTTTCGGTGGTGCGATTATGGATAACTTTTATTTTTTGCTTATCTATTTACTTTCTTTGGCATCAAAGCTGACCTATTTCTAATTTTAAAAATAATGAACATAGATTTCTGGTTAAAGAATAATACATCTCTAGTAAAAATAGCACTTTCTTGAATATCTTTACATTTGCTGGATAAACAGCTAACCTGATTTTTCTGTAATGTAGTCAATATGCAAACTTCTTGACAAATACCTCGTAATATTTCTGTGTATTCTAAATTTTATTATGAAAGTAAGTATATCTATACTATTTGAAAAACATGGGAGATGAAAAGTGTTAATAAGTATCAGGATCAAAAGAAATTCATCTCCTTCTGATATGTTTAAAGGCATATTTTTGTATAGCTACAATGAGACTGTATATCTTATGTCTCCGTCTAAGTATTCATGAGCTAAAAAATCCCTCATGAGCTGCATAGCATCTTACTTAGTGGATCAGAAGTAAATACAGGCTGCTTGAAACAATTCAGACAACACTGCATGAAGTGTTTAAACATTGATCAGCTTGCCTGTGCCTCCATCTTAAAATCATGAGGTCACGACTCTCAGCCGTTTGAGGTGGTTCTTCCATGTTTTTAACGCTTTTATGAACATGTCGACACCACCAAGAGAATTTTTGTTTTGTTTGTAATTAGACAATGGGATCTTCCCCTCGCCCCATTTTGTTCTGCAACTTGCTGATTTCACTTGACTGACAGTCCCAGCACTGCCCCCAATGTAGGAAGAGCTGCCTCTGTCTTTTTCATGGCCGCGTTGTACTCCACTGTATGGACATACCATGGCTTACTCAGCCACCCCTCTGCCGGTGGAAACTCAGACGGTTTCAGGTTTCTTTGCTGTTGTAAATAATGCCACATAGAAGATACATTTCTGTCTTCACTCACTTGAACCTTAATCCTGTGGGACAGCTTTCTAGAATTAGAACGTGTGGGTCAAAGCTACATTTTACATTTTAAGGGACACCAGAGGAGTATTGTGTCTGAACTTGCATGACCTGGTGACTAAAAGCAGTCATGTGAAGTCAGTCCCTGTGTTCAGTTTCTTGGTTCTAGCATGTTCTGTGTGACCTTGAACACAGCGCTCACCTCTTTGGGGTTAGGTTCTTTGTCGATGGCATGGGGACAGGGATGGGCCCCCTCCTAGGTCTGTGGTGAGGGTTGAATGAGAGAGAAGGCCTGGAAGGGCTTACCGCTGGTTTGGACACCTGGCGAATTTCCCATGTTATAGCGGAGGGACCTGAGGCCGAGAACGTGGCCTTGGTCATGCCGCTGGAGAATGAATGTGTCAGTGAGGACACTGCTCAGAAGGAAAGGGAATGGCACCTCTAATTGTGCAGGCTCCCCAGTCCCTGCTCCCCGTGCCCCCAACGCTGCTGTCATTTCTCAAGTCTCTGTCTCCCTAGACTGGCCTCCACACAGCCGTTAGAGAGACGGATTGTTCTAGAAGGGCTGGGATGGAAACCAGACGATGGCCGTCCAGCTCCCTGGTCCCCCTCCTCTTCCCACCACCCATGGCACTGTGTGAAGCTGCGTGGGCGAGCTGTGTTCTCGGCAGGGCTGACCCTCTGGGCGTGTGGCTCCCAGCCTGCAGTGTCCACCCACCCTCTTCTCACCACGTTCTCGCCTGTGTTACTGCTTTGCCCTCGTCCCCATCTGCTGGATGGGCACCTCTGCCATGTCGTCTCTTTGGCCCAGCCCCCAGCACAGGGCACCCCACCAGCAGGGACTTGGGGAGCCTGCCAGGGCTGGATGCCCCCTTATTGATCTCCATACCTTAGCGCTGAGCCTGGCACAGAGGGGCCCAGGGCTTGTTTGTTGTCTGAAGAGAGGTGAGCTTCCTTAGGTCTGTACTTGGGGAGGAACTAGGTAGCTGGATTGACCTTTTTGCACGTAACCTGTGACCTCTAGAGGTGTAGACTAGTGGACACAGCACAGGCCACTGGCCAGCAGGTTGCCCTGGGGCAGATCTGGGCCCCTCCCCAAGTTGGGCTCCTCGGCTCACCCAGGCTCTCTGAGGCTCAGGTGGGTCCTGGATTTGGAAGCCAGGTGTCCTCAGGCCCGTCCTGGTGCTTGCAGTGCTCGGAAACGTGGTCCTGATGGTGGCAGCTCCAGTCCCGAGGACGGCCCCGGTCGGATCCCGGTGGTGTGACATCAGCCACTCACTGCCTCTTAACGCCGCCGGCCTCTGTCTCTTTCTGACCGTAGCTGAAACGCTCCCGTGAGACTGAGGTGCAGCTGAAGCCCCTCGTGGAGAAGAACAAGCGGATGAACAAGAAGAACGAGGACTTGCTGCAGAGCATCCAGAGGATGGAGGAGAAGCTCAAGAAGCTCACGCGGGAGAACGTGGAAATGGTAAGTCACCGGCCGCGGGGGACCCGCCCCCGGGCCGCACCTGCACGGCCTCCCCAGGAAGCCCCCGGAGCAGTCTCAGCCCCAGCCGGCCCTCCTGCTGTCACCAGTCTGGGAGTCATGGTGCTGTGGCGTCTGTGCCCCAGGGAGAGCGCCAGGTGGTCAGACCGCTGGGCCTCTGCCTTGGTCCCGAGAACTCCCACCCCTGTGCCTTAGACGCATCTCATTCTCTCTGCACCTCAGTCTCTTCATCCATAAATTGGGAACGAAATACCAGTGTTGCGGGGTCGTCGCGAGGCTGGAATGACAGCGTAGAGGGGCCCCCAGAACCGCGCACTGGGGAAGCTCAGTTGTGAAACGATGACAGTCTTGCTCCAAGTGCTCTGCGTGGGGGAGGTTCATTTATCCCGACGAGGACGACTGGTCTCTGTGGTCGGGTGTTGATGGTTTAGAGAATACTCCGAGGCTCATCCAAAGTAGTGTCAGTCACCCCCATTTTACAGCTGAGAAGACTGAGGCTCAGAGGTGAATGCCCTTCTCCCTGGACCCTCACAGGTCCAGGTGCGATGTGTGATTCCAGTGTGTGCGGTGCTCTCTCCCGGCTTCCTTGTCCAGCGTTCAAGGCGGGTTTGGACATCCACCCTAGTGCCTGCCCAGCCCTCTCCTGGCAGTGGGCACTGGCAACTTGCCTGGGGCTTGGTTCTCATGCAGCCGTGTCCTCCTCCAGCTTGGGGTCCGGCGGGCCATCATCCCTCCACGCATCCTCCCATCCCGTATCCCGGAGCCCACACTGTGCCTTATGCGCACAGTGGGTCTGATGCGCACAGTGGGTCTGATGCTCACAGTGGGTCTGATGCACACAGTGGGTCTGATGCGCACAGTGGGTCTGATGCACACAGTGGGTCTGATGCGCACAGTGGGTCTGATGCGCACAGTGGGTCTGATGCTCACAGTGGGTCTGATGCGTACAGTGGGTCCTTCACAAACGTCGTGGCTGAGCAGTCCTGCGGCGCTCTCTCCCCCTCTGGCTGCAGAAGGAAAAGCTGTCCGCGCAGGCGTCTCTGAAGCGCCACACTTCCCTGAACGACCTCAGCCTGACGAGGGACGAGCAGGAGATCGAGTTCCTGCGGCTGCAAGTGCTGGAGCAGCAGCACGTCATCGACGACCTCTCCCTGGTACGTCTGTGCTCAGCGACGGCCCTCCGTGGGACACCAAGTGACACGGGTGTCGGGCCTGGCGTCGGGGCCTCGGGGCCGTGCTCCCCAATCAGCGGGTCTCCCGAGCCCGTCCTGGTCACCGGTACCTTCCTGCTTCGCTCTGCCGGAAAGCAGCCCCCGCTTGGCTTATACTGCGTCACTGGTGCCTGGGAGTCGTTTCCATGGCTCTTCTTTTTCTCACATCATCTCCCTGGTTTGCTGCCATAGGAAGCAGCATCTCTGTTAAGAATGAGTTCTCTGGCCTTTACGGAGTGGGCATGCGCTGGCCCTGGGAAGTCTGATTTATTTTTTCCTTTTAAGTTTAGTTGTGGCAGCCATGAGCTTGAAAACCCAAACCTTACAGTCAGACCAGAATTTGAAGGGCTTGCTAAGACTGTGTGTGTGTGTGTGTGTGTGTGTGTGTGTGTGTGTGAGAGAGAGAGAGATTAAGGGGGGCGGGTGGATCCACAGAGCTCCTTGGCTCTCTGTGGAGGGCGCTCAGGCACCCGTGATGAGAGGCCTCTGTGGGGGGCTTTAGTTGGAGCTAAGAAGCAGAGTGTGTTCCGCTTGCCCAAGAGGGCGTGTGACGGTTCTATTCACGGTCTTCAAAGAGTAGAAAAGCCAGTGATCAAAATTCTGGAAAAGGGTTTGACTGTAATTGTCAGGTTCACTTTCCTTCCCCATAACTCCTCCCTCCCTCCCCCCTTCCCCTCTCCCACCCACCCACTCCTCCGTTCCCTTTCCCACCTGTCCATTCATCCACCCTCCCATCTTCCCATTTTCCCTCTTCCTTCCATTCCTCTTTGTATCCATTTCTCTCTCCATCCCTCCCTCTCTCCATCCCTCCCTCCATCCCTGCTTTCCACCTCCCCCACTTCCTTCCTTCCATCCATCCATTTCCCTCCTTCCATCATCCATCCATCTTTGCTACACAAAAGACTTGATGCAACATCAGGTGAAAAAGCACATCCATTGAAATGATGACAAGCTGAAAGAGGACTGGCCAACAGATGAGACAGTGAGAGAGCAGAGTCAGGATCAGGAGGGACGTGGGCACCGTAAGGACTGAAGCCTAGCGCCATTATGTCCCTGGGTTTCCTGGCAGCCAGAGGAAAAAGTGGGACTTGTTTAGGAAGGAGAGGATTTACTGGGTTTTTCTGGGGCTCAGTGCTGCTGCCGCTGCTGTTGTACAGATGCCATTTCTCGTGACAGCAGCCAGCGGGCGCCCGTAGTCAGCTTCCTTCTTGGGATGGCACTGCAGGGCAGGTGCCAGCCCCATGTGGCAAAGGAAGAACCTGAGAGTCAGCAAAATAAAGTGTCACCTGGCAAGAGGAGGCCCCACGGGGGTTTGGCCCAGCTCTGCCCGAGCTCAAAGGCACTGGCTTTCTCACTGTGCTGAGGTCCAGCCAGTGGACATCCAGTGGGCACTGCCCAGGGCTTTACAGCACCCACCACCAAAGCAGACACCTGGAGTCATATGGGATTGGCCAATCAGACAGCTAGAGTCTTACAGGATTGGCCAATCAGATGACTGGAGTGTTATAAGACTGGCCAATCGATGGCTGGAGTCTTATGGTACTGGCCAATCAGATGGCTGGAGTCTTATGGTACTGGCCAATCGATGGCTGGAGTCTTATGGGACTGGCCAATCGATGGCTGGAGTGTTATGGGACTGGCCAATCGGATGGCTGGAGTGTTATGGGACTGGCCAATCGGATGGCTGGAGTGTTATGGGACTGGCCAATCGGATGGCTGGAGTCTTACGGGACTGGCCAATCAGGGCCCTCTGAGCCACGGTTGAGTCCGGTAAGGCTGGGGTAGAGGGGCAGCCCTGCAGCTTTCAGCCCTGAGAAGCAGCCGTCGCGGGGGTGTCAGAGCCTGGACAGACCCGTGCCCAGTGCGGAGGCGGGCGGGACAGCGTTGCAGGTCCTGACCCCAGAGAGCCAGCTGGGCTGGTTGGTGTGACCGAGACGGGCTGCACATGTCAACAGCTGTGTTTCCTTCTAGGAGCGAGAGCGGCTCCTGCGCCCCAAAAGACACCGCGGGAAAGGCCTGAAGCTGCCGAAGGTGAGCCTGCGCCCGTGCAGCTGCCCTCCTGGATGGGCCAGCGTCTCGGCGGAGGTCCAGGGGCAGGGGACACGCCTCTCTGGTGTTTGATGGTGAAAACCTGTGGTCGCCGTCCCTCAGTGATACATAGCCGGTGGCCGTGGACCCAGTTATTGCAATCCATTCGCGGAAAGCTCACGGATGAGTTCTGTGCTGAGGCCTCAGGGGCTGCTCACCCCAAATTAAAAACAACCCTGGCTGGTTGGGCTCAGCGGTTAGAGCGTCGGCCTGCGGACCAGAGAGTCCCGGGTTCGGTTCCCGCTAAGGCATGTACCTTGGTCGCGGTTCGCCCCAGCCCCGGTTGGGGCCCTGTGGGTGGCAACCAGTCGATGTGTCTCTCTCGAATCGATGTTTCTCTCTCTTCCTCCCTCTCTCCCTCCCGTTCTATCTGAAGATAAATGCAAAAATGTCCTCGGGTGAGGATAAAAAACAAACAAACACGTGCTTAGACCTTTCGAAGGATTTAAAGGACACTCGGGCTTGGTTTATGACATAACCTGTTCAGAGCAATCAGGAGCTGTGGGCGTTTTTGGAAAGTGTGGATCTATAGAGATAGTGCCCGAATGTTCTGGCGGAGAGAGCAGAGCTGGGCTGGGCACACAGATGCCCAGGACCAAGCCGGACTGTGCGCGAGCCCATCGGAGCAGGTGTGAAAGAAGGACTTGGTTTGCATCGAAACCTGCAGACATGCTTTCCACCTCCACAAAGATGGGGCCTGCTCTCCTGCTGGCTTACCTTCTGACAGAGATGGTTCCAGAGGAGTATTTCTCCTCTAAGGAAGACAGCAGTGCCGGTGTGATACTGGGCGGCCCCTGCTGTGTGGCTTTGGCAGGGTGGCAGTAGGGAGTGGTGGCGACTGAGGCAGACAGCCCCGAACACCAGCTGCTGTAAGAAAGTGGACAGGTGGTGTGGGTGTCCCAGTTTCTAAGAGAAGCGGAAATCCTCATGTGTGTTTCCTGGCGCTTCCGGGGCTTAGACAACAGGAAATTCTTCCCTCACAGTCTCGGAGGCTGGAAGACTCAAACCAAGGTGTTGGCAGGGCTCCCTCTGTAACCGGGAGGGAGTCCTTCCCGCCCCTCCCAGCTCCGGGTGACTTGCTGGCCGTCGTTGGTGTCCTGGTCCTGCAGTGGCACCACTCCCACCTCTGTGTCTGTTGTCACATGCTGTGTCTGTCTCCACAGGGCTGCCGCCTTGTAAGGACAGTCGTCATACTGTCTGTGTCTGTCCACCCTGCTCCAGTGTGACCTCATGGTTACTTAACTATTTGTGCAAAGACCCTAATTCCAAATAGGGTCACATTCTGAGGTATGGGGGTTAGGACTTTGACATATGTATTTTGGGGACCCAGTTTAACCCACAACACCGTAAAATCTAAGGATTTTATCTGTTGGCGCAAATGTTCGTAATGCACTCAGTGTATGTGTAAGCAGCGGCCAGGGCCACGTCCCGAGGGCTGGTCTCCTCCGTGACGTGCTGCGTCCTGGACACTCAGCCGGTGGTCATTCACACCATCTCGTTGCGTCGGCACGGCAAGCCCGGAGGTTGGTGTGATCTTCCATCTCACAGTTACAGGAAGCGTTCGGCTACAAAACAGAAGAAACGCAGAGACAAGGTCCGTCGCCCAGGCTGAGATTCGCACTCGAGTCGGGGCCGCGAGGCCCACGCTGGAAGCCCCGTCAGGTGGAACGCGGGGCAGGTCTCCGCGCACTGACACCAGGAACTGAGAGACAGAAGTGGCTCAGCAGAACTTCTTTATCCTTGAATGCTTATTTTCATCAGGGAGGTGGTGTCACCGCAGACGCCTGGGGGATGGGTGATTCCCGAGCAGCATCTCGGCCGTGTTGGCACAATGTACGTCCGCACCCTGTGTTTCCAGTTAACATCACCCAGGCTAAGGCATCCCTCCGCGTTGTGACGCTGCATGTTTATGGCTCTGTAGTCTGTTGCGTGCCCTGGCCGGTCTGGCTCAGCGGTTAGAGTGTCGGCCTGCGGTCCAGAGAGACCCGGGTTCGGTTCCCGCTAAGGGCACATACCTCGGTTGCAGTTTGTCCCCAGCCCTGGTTGGTCGTGCGGGAGGCAGCCACTCGATGTGTCCCTTTCACATCGATGTTTCTCCCTCTCTCTCTCTTCCTCTCTCCCCCTCCCACTCTATCTAAACAAAAAATGGAAAAATGTCCTCAGGTGAGGATTAAAAAAACTAATAATAAAAAAAAAATCTGTTGCGCGGATGGGCCAGGAACTTGGTGACCGCCCTGCTGTGTCTGCCGGCCTGTCTGTCCCCAGCTCCTCGTGCATGTGAAGCGGCCGCTGGGAGCGTGTGTGCGCTCCGTGACAGCGCCTTCTGGGCCGGTTCTGCCTCCTTCCCCGCCTGCCGAACATTTCAGCAGTGGCCCCCTTCGCCCCTTGTTGGACTTTCTGCCTCCGTAAGTGTCGCCCCGGCAAACTCCCTTTGTCCAGAAAGCTGTGGTCTTGTCTGCACTGTTCCCAGGGATAGGTGCCCAGGAGTCAGCGTGCGGACTGGAGGCTGTGACTCGCCCCCTGGCTTATGGAGGAGTGGCCTCATTTTCTCAGCTGCCTGTGGTGTCTGAATGCTGTTGTCACCAGGGACAGGTGGGTGCAGAGCCACACTCCCAGTGAGTCTGTCCCACTGACGGGATGTGCGGTGGCGTGCTACCCCCGTGAAGCGTCTGCGGGGTTTCGGGGAGCCCACTGTGAGCCTGGCCGCGTTCTCAAACGGACGCCGGAGTGCCTGGAGGAAGGACAGGTGGCGTCCCTCTCCCGACTTCGGAGCGCGGCTACGGGAAGCGCTGGACCCGCCTGGAGTTGGCTTCCCCGTTGCTGGGCTTGAACGTGTCCTGCTGTGTCCTCTGTCCGGGTCTGGTCACTGCCTGGCGCAGAGTAGGCGTCCCTCAGTGGGGTTATGAGGAAGTGAACTGCCTGTGCTGGAAGAATGCACTGGCATGATGCTGGAAGTTTCCAGAAGGCTGGGGATGGTCGATCCCTTTAATTATTTTTTTTTAAGTTTTTTTTCTTTATTAATTTTAGAGAGAGAAGAAGGGAGAGGGAGAGAGAGATGGAAACATCGATGAGAGAGAACATCGATTGGCCGCCTCCTGCATGCCCCCCACTGGGGATTGGGCCCACAACCTGGGCATGTGCCCTGACCGGGAATCGAACCGGCGACCTCTTGGTGCACGGGTCGACGCTCAGCCACTGAGCCACACCAGCCGGGCCCTTTAATTAAAATAGTGGACTGCCACTCCGAGACCAGTTGGCCTCAGAGTCCTTCCCACGTACTGTTTCTGTGACCCACCAGCGTCTTGTCTTTTCTCAGGGCTCCACGTAGACCAGCCGTCCTCTCCCGGCGCCCACTGCACCCCAGCGTGGTCCGGGGCGGGGTGCCATGGAAATCTGGCCCGTCAGGGACCTGTGCAGGTGTTTCAGTCCCCGATGGCCCCTCCAGGGCTGCGGCTTCCCTTTCCTCCCTCCCACAGGCCACGGGGATTCTCTGTCTTTCCCCGCTTAAATGCCCACCGTGGGGCGGGCCGTAAGTTGTGTGTTGCTGGCCACTGCACGTACTGTCTAGCAGCCCAGAGTTGTGGCTCAGTAGAGGCTGCGCATGTGAGCAATGGCTGAAGTTAGGACAATTTGCTGGGGTCGCAGAGCCTGCCCGGGGACCTCATGCAGGATAGCATCCAGGCTGCCCCCGAAGACTCGGGAAGACAGGACGTTCTGGTGGCTCTGGGCGACGAGTGCGGATGAGGCAGGAAACCAGCCCCGAGTGAGCCTGGGGTGGGCCCAGGCTCCAGAGAGCAGTGGCTGGGAGGCAGGTCTGCAGGCTCGTGGGCCTCCCGCCTGCTGCTCGGAGGGACCCCAGACCCAGTGGGGGGAGGGGGCACAGGCTTCCTGATTCCAGCCCCGCCCCTCCAGGCCTCTGCTTTCTCACGGGTCTCCGCCACGTCCTTCCGTCCTTCCGGCCCTCGTCTGATCACTGCCACAGCTCCTGGCCGCGCCGCCTGCTGCCAGCATTTCCCTCCCCCAGGAGCTGCCAGAGGGTCTTTCTGAGGCACAGCCTGACCCTGCCCCCTTCTCCCTAAAAACTCCCAGGCGGTGAAGCTGGGGCTCCGTGGCCAGGCCCTCGAGGCCTTCCGGGATGGGCCCACTCACCTCCGGCTTTATTCCCCTCGCACACCCTGGCTCCAGCCCCTGGGCTGGCCACACTGCCTCACCTCCAGGCTCAAGCTCAGTGGACGCCCTCCACCTCCATGCCGCTTGGCTGGCCCCAGGCCTTCGCCCTCCCACGGGTTAGACGCCCTTCCCCGGCTTCCTCAGCCTCCTCCGCGCTGACAGGTGGTGCCGCGTCGATCTGCGTGGCTCCCTCTGGGCTCTGCGGGAAGCACTCAGGAAGCCGGTGCTTGTGAAGGGCAGCGGGGCGGTGGGAGGGCTGGGGTTGGGGCCAGGTGGGCCAGCAGCCCCGGGAGCAGAGTTGGACCCTGCACTTGTGGCTCATGCCGGGGTCTCCAGTCTGGTTCCCTGGGTCGGGTGCCGCCCTGTCTGCGCTGGCCCAGGGCCTCTGGTTGCTCATGCCCACAGTGAGCTCAGGGGTGAAGGCCAAGGCAGTGTGGCTCTCAGCCCCTCCCACCCCCTCCCACCCCCATCACGCCAGCCACCATCTGTGGAGTGTCTGCCTCGGGCCTAGCAGGATGTCAGGTGACAGGGCCCAGAGAGGTGTCTCCACCCTTGAGAAGCTTTTGGCAGAGGTGGGGGTCTTAGGAGATCCAGGAACCAGCCCACTGGACCTGTCTCATGCTTTCTGCAGAGCCAGGAATCCTCGAAGCTCAGGCAGCTGTTACAGCTGGTAACACTTGCCAGGCAAAGGCTGTCCTTGGTTTTGTTTGAAGGTCCAGGTGCAAGCTAGCTTGGAGAGAAATCAGCTTTTAGATTGTCCCAGAATGCAACAGTTTGCAGATGGCTTCATTTTTAGGATTATCTCCCTCTCCCCGACTTGCCAAGTTTCTTTCAATCGCTAGGGTCAAAATCTCAGTCACTTATGCAAAGAAAATAGTTTATATAACTGAGAAGTCTAGAGGGGCTGGCTTCAGGCATGGCTGGATCCAGGTGCTCACATGATATTGCCAGGAACCTTTCTCTCTCTTTCAACTCTGCTTTCCTCTGGGCTGGCTTGTTTCTCAAGAGGGCTCTTCCCGTGTGGGGGCCCAAACACTTGTAGCAGCTGGCATTGTAGCTACCCAGCAGCTTCTGTGGTAGGATGGCATCTCTCCTCAGCAGTTCCAGCAAACGTTCTCCATCTGGGTGGCCCCTCATTTGGAAGCGTGACTTAAAGGCTTAGCACCACATTGCATATGTAGCATGATATAGTTACACAGCTCATATCACGGAAACTTGAAAAGGAGCAGTCTCAAGCATGGTTGAAGTTGAAAGATGTATGTGAACTTGGCTGCATATATATTTTCTATTTTGTCCTTTGCCTTGTACCATTGCTTTACTGTATTTCAAAGTATTGAAGTTTTACTTTTTATGGTAAAATCTGTCCATTTTCCACTGCGATGGTTCTTACTTTTGATGTGGTGCCGGAGAAACGTCGCCCAGATGTGCCAGGCTCTCGCAGGTGCCCGCCGGGCAGGGACTACTTGCAGCTTTTCTGTGGGCGACGGCTCCTTTGCTTCTGGGTAAACGGTGAACACGGGCTGAGGGAAGGGTTCCGAGAAACCGAGTGTGACGGGGTCGGGGGCAGCAGAGACATTTCCCGAGCACGCGAGGCAGCGGCGCCTCCTGGGTTTTGGCTGGTCCTGGAGGAGGCTCTGTCTGCGTCACTGTTGCTGAGGCTGTGCCCCAGGTGCCCTGTGAGCATCCAGAGACCCGGGCCTGTGGAATGGCGTTGGCGACAGGGAGCCTGGGGTGTGGGAGGAGAGCCCTCAGAGAATAAACTGTGAGGAAGCTGTCCTGTGTGACTCATGCGCTCTGGAAACCGCTCCCTGGCCCCTGGTCCGCCCAGAGCTGGCATCCCTGTCACTGCAGGCACCCGCGGAGTGCCCGTCCCCAGGCCTGTGCCGCCGGCCAGCGTGGCAGAGGAAAGGAGGCTTTGGGAGAGAATGGGTGCTTTCTCCTGGGACTCGGGGAGGCCTGCACATTGATGCGCTGAGTGGCGTGTGGCCCCTCGACACGCGGGCTGGCGGGGGGGAGCCTGGCGCCATGGAGTACGTCCTCTTCGTGCTCTACTTCTCCTTCTTCCTGTGTCTCTGCACCCTGGTCTGCCTGTACTTCTCCGGCTGCCAGGAGATGACCTACCGGCATGAGGGTGAGTGGCCGGCAGCTCCCTCCTGGGACGTTGTTGGAGGTGACTCAGAGCGGGGGCTGAGGGAGGCTGGGGACAGTTGAGGCGGGTTATTTTGGGGGCCCCCTCTTTTCCTCTCGGTCCCACCTGATCTAAGAACGAGCACCTCTGTGTATCCAAAGTGTGATCGGAGTCCTTTACATCTTTTCCAGTCATTTTCCCCCAAACTGTGTTTTAAAAATTGGGGTTATTTTGTAAAAGGGGTCAGCAAGGCAAGGCAAGGCAGCCTGGAGGCGGGGGCCCCTTTCAGATGGGTGTGCTCGGGGTGAGCGAAGATGGAACTTGATGTCCTGCGGTATCTTTTCGTAGGGAACGTGCGGGCCAGGGAGACTGAACAGCTCGCTCTTCTCTCGAGCTTGACTGTTTTACGGCCCACAGGAGCCGGGATCAGAGGCAACAGTGTTTCTGGGTGGTTCTCTCGCCCTCCTTGGAGGCAGGTGGAGTTGTTTCGCGTAGATTTTGAAAACGCAGTAGTTGCAATGTCTTCAAACAAGACAGCCGCAGATTTTCACTTGAAGCGTTGAAACGTCCTTTTCTAGTTTTATTAATAAAGGCATATGTTTCTGAAGCACGTTTTGGCTTCCCATATAATGCAGTCACTTGGAGAAAGTGAACTCTTAGAGGAAACAAACTGACCCAATCCACGTGTTACGCGAGGTGTGTGTGGGGGTCACGGTCAGCTCGCTGCTGCTGTGGAAACTGCGGGTGCTGTGTGTTTGTGGAAGCACAGCCTTTGTTGTTGCAGGGCTGTGCTCTGACTGCCCTTTTGTGTTTGGTCTCCGCCCTCAGAGCTGCTCCCTCCTTCCCTCGCGCAGCGGCTGGTCTCGGACCACGTTATCCGTCAGGGGCTGCGCTGGCGTCTCAGGCAGGCTGCTGTCTAGGGGCAGCTCTGCTTGGAGTGCACGTGCCCGGCCTCTGCAGCTCACGCCCGGCATTAGGGCTCCGTGACTGAGTGTTTAACCAGCAGTCTGCAGGGTTCAGAAGTCAGATCAGCCTGTGAGATGCACCTGAGCCACTGGCCCCCACCATGGTCCCCAGAGTGGTCCAGGGCGCTGGCTGTGTGATCACAGCTCGGCACCCTGTCCTGATCCTTTGGAGAGTGTGTGGCTCGATGGTTCCTGGGGCTCCACCGCTGTGCCACGTACGGCCCTCCCTGCACCACCGCCACTGCCCATGGGCTCAACAGCAAACACAGTCCTGTCCCCAGAGGCCTCGCAGTTAGCGGTGTTGACAAGAAAAAAGGCCGGCTAAGTGGCCTCTGGGAAATGAGCCTGGAGCTCAGGTGAACCGTGTGTGTGCTGCAGATGTGTCCCTCCCGAAGGTGCCCCTGGCACCTCTGGACGTCCTGGCCCCGCTCCCTAGAGAAGGTCCGGAGAGCTTGGTACCTGAGCCTGAGCCAGGTGGGGTTTCGTGTCCGGAGGGGATTTGGTTGTCTCCAACGTGCACTTGGAGAGAAGAAATCCTTTGAAATCAACGGAGTCTATTAGGTCCTCACATTCCTACCCATGAGAGTCACCTGGACGCACAGCCAGGGGACTGTCCAGCTGTGCCGGCTGCAGATGGAAGGGAGGGTGTCCCTGCGGACCGGAAACTACTGTGGATAAACAAGTTAGTTCTGGCTTTGAGTTCTTTTTTTTTTTTCATTTTTTGTTCAGCTAGAGTGGGAGGGAGAGAGAGGAAGAGAGAGAGAGAGAAACATCGACATGAAAGGGACACATCGAGTGGCTGCCACCCACACGACCAACCAGGGCTGGGGACAAACCGCAACCAAGGTACATGCCCTTAGCGGGAACCAAACCCGGGTCTCTCTGGACCGCAGGCTGACGCTCTAACCGCTGAGCCAAACCGGCCAGGGCTGGCTTTGAGTTCTTTAACAGAGACATGTGGCTACTCATTCCACAGCTGGTATTTCTTGAGTGTGCCAGGCCCTGGGCCACAGTGGGGAGCAGAAGAGCTCAAATCCTGCCCCTGTGGAACAAAATCCCTGTCCCCATGGGGCTTACACCCCAGAGGGGGAGACAGAAAATAAACATGTGAGCCAAACAGATCTATGTTAGGTGGTGAGAAGTGTGGGGAGAAGGAAGGTTAGACGGGCCGGGGTGGGAACGGGCTAGGAAGGACTTTGATGTGGTGGTCAGGGAAGCCATTTTTTTTTTTTTTTAATCCTCACCCAAAGATATTTTTCCATTGCTCTTTAGATAGAGTGGAAAGGAGGGAGGGAGAGAGAGAGAAACGTTGATGTGAAAAACACATCGATTGGTTGCCTCCTGCATGATCCCCACCAGGGCTGGGGATCAAACCTGCAACCCAGGTACGTGCCCTTGACTGGGAATCGAACCTGCAACCCTTCAGTCCCTGGACACTCTAACCACTGAGCCAAATCGGTCAGGGCAGGGAGCCTTGTTTGATAAGGTTGCATCTGTGCAAAGACTCGAGGGCAGTGTAGGAGGGAGCCACGTGGATCCCAGAGAAGCACATAGGCAGTGCAAAGGCCCTGTGGCAGGCACGTGGAAGGCTCCAGAGCCTGCTTGGCAGTGTGGCTGGGGCACAGTGGAGGAGGAGGACAAGGGGAGGGGTGAGGCTGGACAGGGTGGAGGCAGGCCACACAGGCATGTGGGTTGTAGTGTGTACATTGGCTTTTACTCAGCTCTGATGGGCTGCCAGGTTGAAGGACAAGGGTAGCAGCAGGGAGGCCAGTAGGAGGCGGTTTCAGTAATTTCTGTGAGAGAGGATGGTGGCTTGGACCAGGATGGAGAGGCTGGGGGTGAGAGGGTTGGCCTCTGGGTTGAGGTAGAGCCAACAGGATTTCTCCAGAGGCGTGAGGGCGAGGGGCGTCGAGGGGGTGCCTAGGGTTTTGACCTGAGCAACTAAAAGGATGGCGCTCTGGGACGAGCACATGCTAGATAGTGGGCGTGGCAGGTTTTGGGGGTGCGTCGCTGTCACTAGGCCTGTGGAATTGCTGGGCAGATGGCTGACCGCTGTCGGGAGTTCAGGCTGTGGTATCTGCCCATGTGTATTAAAAAAAAAAAAAGGGAGTGCAAGGGGGAGGGCGCAAGGAAGACGGGTGCCAAGTGCAAGGGCATTTAGGTGAGGTGGGGGGTCGGCGCCTCCAGTGAAGCCTCCTCAGAAACTCACGGTGCAGATGACAGAGAAGTGCCCCCCCCCGCTGACGTCAGAATTATTCCTCAGTCACATTGCAGACACTCATTGGCTTCATCAAGCCAAGTGGGCGGCGCCCTCTGCGCGTGGGGTGCACCCGACCTCGCTCCTGGCAGAGGATGGGGGGGGGGCTCTGGGAGAAGCCTGGGGAGCCAGGGGCTTGGCTCTGGATTTAGTTACGGTTCCTTCTTCATGGTCGTGAGAAGCACCCATTGATTGTAAGAACAAATAAAAATTCTTCCCAGGGATTGTTTGGGGGGAAACAATCCCCATGTTCTTAAAACAAGATGATCTGGAGATTGTTGGTTGATGTCTGCAGCCCCCAGGGGAGGAAGCTCCCTGTGGTGGGATCACATCTGGTTTTGATCATGTCGTATCCGCCCAGTGTCTGAACCAGAGAAGGTGCTCCGTCAGGTGCTTGCTGAATGAATGAATGAATGAATGAATGAATGAATGAATGAATGGCGTGGGAGAAGTGCTGGGTAGGGTAACCAGGAGGTCATTACAGTGATTGGCATTAAAATTGCCTCTGACTCTGAGTGATGGGTGCATGAGGGTCTGTTACACTGTTCCTTCTAATTTTGTAAATTTTCTAAGTTTTCTGGGATAAAGAATAGCCTCAGCACAGTCTGGTGAGGACCTGGGCCACACGCTCTCCCGGTTGGTCAGAGCCCGGGGCCCATCAGTGGATACTGCCCCTTACACTTTTCCCTGTGTGTGGCGTCTAGAATTAGACACCCCCCTCCCCCGGCCCATTCCCTGGTCCTCAGCTCAGCGTGCTGCTCACTGAGGGTCAGCACGTGGGCACAGCACACGCGTGACCTCGCTTTGTGCTCACAGATGAGGTGACGGGTCCATGTCCCTTTGAGAGGGGCTGAGTGACTTGTGTAAGGTCAGGAGCTCCCAAGCCCAGAGCCAGGGTCTGGCCGGTGCCCTCTGCTGCAGCCCTCCCCCACCCCACCTCCTTTCCCACCCAGCCGTTATGAACCCCACCACCCCCCCTCCGGGGCCTTGTGGCCCAGAGGCACCTTGCAGCTGGGGGACCTGCGGGTCTGCGTTTGTTCCTGACATCGTGCATTGCCTTTTACAGAAGCATGTTGTGGAGACATTTTTTGGATTTGACGAGGAGTCTGTGGACTCGGAAACATTGTCAGAAACATCCTGCAACACAGACAGGACGGACAGGGCCCCAGCCACGCCCGAAGAAGACCTGGACGATGTAAGCGAGCCCCGGCCCGAGATGCTGGTCGTGGCGCTTCTGGCCTCCGCTCCCCGCAGCCTGTGATGTGACAGCCCTGGTGTCGAGGGAGGTGGTCCCCCTCTCACGGGCTCCGTGAGTGGCCATGGGGCACTGGCAGCACGTGGGGTCCCTTTCCCTTACCCAGCACTGACTTCACAGAGGAGATCTAAGGTCACCCTGGTGTGACTTACCCTTTGCAATTGAAATTGCTGTGTGGTGGTCTGTCCCTCATTCTCCTACACACATGTGTGCATGCACACACACACCCAGGCACACATACACACCCACACAGGTGCACACAAAAACAGGCGCACATACACAGGCACACACACAGGTGTGCACATACAAGTGCGCATGTGCACACATTCACAATGCACACACGTGCACACACACAGGCACACACAAGCACACATGCATGCAAGCACACACAGGCGCATACATACACACACACGCACACATGTACACAAATTCACACATACACAGATGCACACAAAGGCACACATAGGTGTGCACACACAGAGGCGCACACACAGGCACACACAAAGCACACATACAAGCACACACAGGTGCACACATACACACAGGTGTGCACACACAGGTACACACACATTCACACATGCACAGACACACGCACACACCGCACCTCCTAGTGGAAGCAGGGCAGTTGCCGCCTTCACGTAAAGCTGGCACGTGATGCAGGAGAGAACGCAGTCGACACTGGCAGTGTGGAGAGCGCAGTAAAACCCCGGAAGCCCTCTCGGCCGAGGCCCCCCTCCCCCCTCCCCAGTGACCTGGATTCACCAGTGTGGAGAGTGGCTTCGTTCTCTCCCGAACCCAACCCGAGCTGACTTTTCTTAGGACAACTGAGTAAAATGCAGCTGTGCCAGACACATGCTTTTTGACTTGCTTTTTCACTGACCGTGTGTGACAGGTGTCCTTCAGCACCTAAACTGCCACATCGCTCCCTCACGAGCACGTGGGGCTTTTAACTTGCCAGCCCTGAAGGCGGGTGCCTGCAGACCGGCCCCGGATGCCCTCCAGCTGGCGTGTTTGCACACATGGGCAGTCACCTCCACAGGGAAATCCCGGCATGAGGAGTGCTGGGTAGGGGGGACAAGGCTCACAGTCACCTGCAGAGTTGGAGGTGGCTCAGGCGGTCCCCAAGGGCGGGTGAGCACTGGGAAGGGACAGTGTCTGCTCTCGGTGGTCCTTCAGTCCGGGCAGCAACGGTCAAGTCATTGTTGCCAGCAGCTATGTCAGGACCCTGGCACCAGAAGCCACACCCAGTCCCGTGCTTCATTGTCTGTCTTCTCCATGACCTTCAGACGACCACCAGAGAAGAGGCTGACCTGAGGTTCTGCCAGCTGACCAGGGAGTACCAGGCCCTGCAGCGAGCCTACGCCCTGCTGCAGGAGCAGGTCGGGGGGACGCTGGATGCCGAGAGGGAGGCCCGGGTGAGTGCCCAGGCCGTGGCAGGCGAGGGCTGGCAGGAGGCTGGTCATGCATGCCCTTTCTAGTGCTGTGATGCTGTCCCGTCGCCCTGCGGGGTGGCTTGGAGCGGATTCTGCGGTAATGAGACGCATCACAAACTCTCGTGGTGGCAGTGTTCCAGCATTTGGCAAACCTGGCAGGACTCTGCATCCTCAGCGGGGCAGCAGGGGGTGCCAGAGGAAACGACGCCACGTCTAACACAGGTCATGTGTGCCGTCCGTTCCCACGGAGTTTCAGAATTTAAGCCTCAGTGAAATCTTGCAGACTTTGGACTCCCCTCCCTCCCAGGATGAGAGGTCCCCAAGAACATCCCTGTGGAAACTTGAGGGACAGTCAGGGTGCTCTCAGCCCACAAGGCACTCTGGTCCCTGCTGGCACCCGGGTCTGGGCCGTGCCTGCCCCGTGCTGGGCTGAGCTCTGTCTTCCAGTAACGTCCTTCCCCCGCCTTCGGGAGTCCCATAGACCAGAGGCTGCTTGCCTTTCCTTCTGAGGGCACACCCGGTGCCCGTGCTGCACCCCAGGGTGTCCCGGTTTCATTCCAGGGCAGCCATGAGGTAGGGGTGGCGAGTGAGGCTGGTGGGGAGCCATGCTTCTGAGCCACGAGAAAGGGTTCCGCCTGTAACCTGGAGGTTGGTGGAGGTCAATGGCTGAACCATGTGGTTTCCATTAAAACTCTTTTCTAGACGCCCACATTGAAAAGTTAAGGGCTTTCACGTAGATACGCAGGTCCCTGGCTTCTCTTGGAGGCTCGGAACTCCTGCAGCTGCAGGCTTCTGTTCCACGCTGCTCCACGCGGTAGCGTTCGGCTCCAGCTGAGGGCAGTTTCCCTGAGCTGGGACATGTGTCTCCGGTGTGCCAGTCCCCACCACTCCCTGTGACCCCGCACTCCATTTCCAGCCCTTGCCTCCGGCGATAAAGGGCCCACGGAATGAGCTGAGCACGCGTGAAGGCGCCTGGTGGTGGTGACCGCTGCGTGAGCCACCGCTGAGCTTGGCCGCAAAGCCGGGTTGTGAGCTGACGTGCCTGGCTCTGGCTCACTCCACCCCTTGAAGGAACCGGTTCGTCCTCCGGGAGTTCGTGTCCTCCTCTGTAAAACCCGGGGGTTAGAACTGACAGCTTCTCGAGGCCTTTCAGTCCTTACGTTGACATCTGTAGGTGGTGGTACCTGCGTGCTGCCAGGTCGGCCAGGCTGGAATGGGCCTGTGTCCGAGGTCTGGGCTGCAGCGTGATCCTTCCCGCTCCTCGGCCGGCCGTCCAGGTGACCGGCTCACTCTCTGGTTGCTGTCATTCCAGACGCGTGAGCAGCTGCAGGCCGATCTCCTGAGGTGTCAGGCCAAAATCGAAGACTTGGAGAAGCTGCTGGTGGAGAGGGGACAGGTGAGCAGCAGTGGCTACGGGGTGTCCCCGGGGCCTGGAGTGGAGGGGGCCGCTCTGTGGACCTGTATCTTTTTTTTTTGTTTATCCTCACCTGATTTCCCATTGATTTTTAGAGAGAGTGGAAGGGAGGGAGTGAGGGGGAGAGAGAGAGAAACATTGGTGTGAGAGAGACACATTGATTGATTGCCCCCATGCAACCCCAACGGGGGCCGGAGA
The DNA here is from genome assembly GCA_030848825.1 of Tadarida brasiliensis. Classification (NCBI taxonomy): domain Eukaryota; kingdom Metazoa; phylum Chordata; class Mammalia; order Chiroptera; family Molossidae; genus Tadarida; species Tadarida brasiliensis. The sequence continues at coordinate 4,106,628 of CM061257.1, forward strand.
TCAGACCTGCAACCCAGGTACATGCCCTCGACTAGGAGTCGAACCCGAGACCCTTCGGTCTGTGGGCCGACGCCCTAACAACGGAGCCAAACCAGCCAGGGCTGGACCTGTCATTTGCTCCAGAGACAGAGGGAAAAGCAACAGCAGAATCCGGGCGAACATCCCCGCTAACGAGCCTGTTTGCGGGCCTTTAAAAGCTCGACACAAGTCGTGAGATTCTAACCTGGCTCAGTCTTTGCACAAAGATAGGACACAATTCCAAAAGCTAAGTGGTGACCCAAATCTTGTTTGACTTGAATCTGAAGGAAATCTGCCATTGACGATCAAGGCGTAACACTGAAAATGACCCGGGTCCTGCCACGAGCTGTCAGTCATTGCAATGGCCCCGCCTCAGGACTCCATGCAGTGACTGTCACTTAAAGATCCAGGCCCTCACACATCTCAGATTAGAGTCACCTCCATGTATGCGTTCCCTTTGTCTGGTTAGGCCTGGTGGCAGCAGGACACAGGAGGGAGGCACAGCCTGGGCCCAGACTGGTCCCTGGCATGGGGAGCCTCCCAGAGGGTAGCCCCCTAACTGCTAGGCAGAAGGAAGCCCGGGAGGCCGCTGGAGTGGAGAGGAGGGAAGAAGGAAGTGTGTTCATGTATGCGTCCATCCACCCTCCGGTCTGGAGCGCTGGCTGTGTGCCAGGCACCGCGCTGGTGCTGGGGATGCCACAGTGACAGGAAGGGCGAGTGCCATGTGTTCATGGAGCTAACCTGGGCGGGACGTGCCCAGGCTAAGAAAGGTGTTCAGGGCGGCACGGGCCCACGGGCCGAGGGACTAGCATGCGCACAGTGTGTCACTGTCCGGACGCCGGCCCACGGCTGCCCCGAACCGCAGGGGAGGGTCTGCGGGGCGACTCGGTCGCAGCGTGGCTGTTTCCGTCACTGACACGGAACCAAGTCTCTGTGCCTTTAGGGGCGTGGGCCCCGGAGCAGGGGTGCTCCACGGACTAGCCGTTTCCCTTTTTGGGTTTCAAGGGTGAGGGGGCTGGCGAGGTCATTCTAGCCGCTGTCTTCTTCTCCGACCTTTGCAAAGGAAGTTTCTTACTGGTGGCCTTTCTCACGGACACTGTTCGTTACTGAACCGCCATGAGCTTCAGTGAGTGTGACCTACTTAGTGCTTTTCCTCAGGATGCCAAGTGGGTCGAGGAGAAGCAGCTGCTCGTGAGAACGAACCAGGAGCTGCAGGAGAAGGTACGTGGCGCCATGCCTGGGCCGCACCAGCCGGGGCCGCGGAGGCCCGCTCTGACAGCTGTCCCCCAGCCCTCTCAGGCAGCACCCTGGGCCAGCTCCTAGAGAGGAGACACCTTCCTCGAGGTGATCAGAGCCCAGTGTCTGGGGACTCCCGTCCCCTGTCCTGGCTCTGTCCTGGGAGGGGTGGCAGAGCTGATCTCGACCTTCCTCCAGGGCAGCTGCCTGTCCAGACGGGTTCCAGAGCCCTCCCCCTCCCGTGGGCGGGCCTAAGGACTGATTGATGGGCAGCCCTCAGGCTGTCCCTGTACAGTTCATGGACTGGGGGCCATGGTGCTGGCGGACGACCATGCCTCTCGGTCTTGGAACTTTCTTAAGGAGTTGGCTTGGGGAAATAGATCTAATGCTTTGGGACAAGACCGTAGCTTAATTTTTTGTCTTACCTGTCTATAATTCAGGGATTTTTCCCCCCATAAATGCACTGAGTTGTGCAAACATCACTACAAGGCAGTTTTAGGATATCCCCCCCAAAGGTCCCTCCTGCCCACTTGCGGTCACTCCCCACCCCCACCCCCAGGCCCTGGCAGCCACAATCGATGTCCTGTCCCTGCAGGTGGGCCTCTTCCACACCTTCCGTGCTGGACGAGTCGGACTGGGGTGGCCTGGCTTTAGGCATCCTAGATGCCAGGACTGGACGGGCCTGGCCTGCCCCAGGGGAGGGGCCTCGGCCCAGCCCCAGCTCCGCACCGGCCCGCTGTGGCCGATCACTGCCCTGTGCTCCGCACAGCGTTGGGGCATCAGGACAGCACTGGCCACTGTCCTGGGGTCGGTCCTGTGTACTGGGAGAGATTGTCTGTCCTTGGTCCTGCCGCTCAGTTCCGGGAGCCACAGAAAACTCTTGCACTATTTCCACGTGTCCCCTGGGGGCAGGGCCATCCCAGCAGAGGTCCCCTCTCTGGTCCTTCTGGAGGGACGACCGTGCGACCGTGACTTACGAGGCCCTCGGTTCGTGACTACCTCAGTCCTGCAGCCAGTGATCTCGGGGGGCCGTTTCCCTCCTCGGATGAAACTGAGGTGCAGAGCGGTGAGAGCTTGGCCAGGGGCTCCCGGGGTTGGGGCAGGCCGCGTGCAGACTGCTTTCAGGAGCACTGCCAGCCCGGCCGCCGCCAGGCCCCAGGAACTGCTGGTGGCGGGTGCTTCCTGCCGCGGTTACTGGACTCCTCTGGGTTAGAGGGACACAGACGGGCTTGGGGATCACCCTTCCTTCCCCGCGACTGACCTCAGGGGAGCGACTTCATCGCTCTGGGCCTCAGTTTCCCCGTCATTCATTTATTCAGCAAATATATGAAGAGGCCCTTCTCCGGGCCAGGCTTGGGCTGTGGGGACAAACCAGGTGCTGCGCCAGCCCAGCTCCCCAGCAGAACCAGCCTCGCCCCCACCCCACCGTGGTCCGTGATCAGGGGACACGGCGCTGGTGGCCCCGGGGAGGGGCAGGGTCCTGCCCATTAAACCGCAGATGTTCTTGCTCTAGATTTACAGGCTGGAAATGGAAGAGAACCAGCTGAAGAGCGAAATGCAAGACGCGAAGGACCAGAACGAGCTGTTAGAGTTCAGAGTGCTGGAGCTCGAAGTAAGAGAGTCTATCTGTTGTAAGCTCGCCAGCAGCACAGACATTCTCTTTGAGCCCAAACTGAAGTTCATGTGACGCTCCCAGAGGGGCCCTCGCATGTGCAGAGGGGGCGTGCTCTGGTTGTCTCTCTCTCTCTTTTTTTTTAAATCTGTATGTTCGGAATAATTTCACTGCCTTAAATGTTCTGGAGAGAATGCTCACCGAAGTCTTTGGACATGTTACCAGAGCTGATATATTTATTGCCTACGGCTTGTTTTGCACTTAATAAAATAATTTGTTTTTGCAATAGTTTGCCTTTTTTATTTGTGTTTCATTTCCATAACTACTTCTCTCCTGCATGCCTAGTCACCTGGTACGCATTCTGCAAACCCGGACCGAAGCACTTGTCGTTAGTGACGGCTTTTAAAGTGACCTCGCATGCCATGGGTCTCATCTTTGAGGTAGCAGGTTCTGACCCGATGGGCAAGTGCCTCTATAGTGTGTTTACTGCTAGTTTGACCCATTTTCTATTTGCCAAGGTAAATACAGGTAAGTAACCCGGGTAAAAGGAAGTATTTGCATAGCTAGTTAAGAAAACGCATTGTGTTGCTCCAGCTATTTTCTCCAGTGACTACAGACCCAGGCATCGCAGTCTTGGACTGAAAGTTACTACCTGTTACTCAAACTACAACTGAAAAGTACTCCTTAGCCCGGAGGGTGATTGAACGTTGTTCACAGGAGAAATGTGTTCGACCTGCAGTCACTCCCCAGTACAGAGCTGGGCCTCGTGTGGCAATATGGACCGTCTCACTGCTTCCCACGGAAACCCTCCTCGGGTGTGCTGCTGTGGCACCCCGCTGCCACGAGACTTCTTAATCCTTTTGTGTGTGTTTGTTTCCGTTCCGAGATCATCGGCATCTTAAACACCACCTGAGTTTGTGACTGGTTTCCTGCAGTGACCTGGCTCTGCTGTCCCTTTGCCTGTGTGGACGGGGACGGCGTTTCTGGTCTTGTTTTCTCCTCCTGGCTTCCGTGCACGTTCTGTTGGTGCTAGCGCTTACCATGTGGTTCTTGGTCGTGTGGGCACGGCCCGTGCCGGGTGTCTTAGGACAGGCTCCAGGCTCCCGGACTCTGGCTCGGTGAGAGCTGAGCGTTTCATTCACGCAGCAGAAACCCGAAGTTGCACGAGGTCCGGGTTGTTCTGAATACATCTGCCACTTGTTAGAAAACCTCTCACAGGCCTTTGTGGTTTGTCTTTCTCATGAGGCTTCTATAAGCGTTGCTCAGTTCACTAGCATTTTCTTCGGGTGTCTCCACCAGCCTTCAGAGCCGTTGGAAACCAGTGGCCTAACTTCCACGCATGTTAAATACGAGCGTTCTCTTACGGCCTTGTCTGTGGAGTCTCCACGTAAGCAGGTAGAAAGGCATCCACAGGACTGAGCCTCTGCGAATTTCATTCTCGGCTAGTAAGGGAAATACGGTTTCTCTCTAAACTGCTTCCAGCCCAGCTGAGCCAGGTTAAAGCTGCGTGGAAACTGAATGAGTGACTTCCTCTCTCCTGTAGCCTTATCCAAGATTGTCTGCTGACGACCTGCCCCCTAACCAGTGCCCACTGGTTCCATTCCTCCCCTTGGGGACTGAAGAAGCCCCTGGGCTCTGTGGCAGTTTCTGCAGGAGTGGTCCGGACCGTGCTTCTATCTCACTGTAGTTCTGAGAACAGAAGCAGTGTGATTTCAAAGTATCACTTGCAGAGGTGCCCTCTGCCGGCCGGCCTGCGTGGCTCAGGGTGTGAGAGCAGAGCTCTGTAGGAAACCTCAGACCAGAGGCCGGTTAGTGGCTGAGCTTTATTCCTGTATGTTACTGGGCTGCTCTTGTCCATTCTAAAAACGTGTCACTTCGTGGATGGTTAACGAGTCCCTCTTCTGGGTACACGCTTGCCCTTCCTTCCGTGGTCGTTGAGGTTTGACTGTCCGTCCAAGGCAGGACTGGCACGATCCTTCGTGTGTTCGTGTGGTTCAAGCAAACACACACACGCCGACTGTGAACGAAGTCAGCAGCTTATATTTGAGAATCTGAGAAGCCAGGGTCCTGGCCCTGCCGCTCGCCTGTCTGTCTACAAAGTGAACGCAATCACACCTGCCTCGCGGGCTTGTGTGAGGGTTCCGGAGGAGGACGACGTGCCCAGGGCACAGAGCGCACCGTCGTGCTGGCCTTTGGCACTCGTTATCGAATATTTACCGGTGGTGTGTGGCTCCCTGGGCTCCCGTCTCGCCGTGGCCCTCTGCTAACCATTTCTTCCCAGCTGACCAGGTGAGCGGTGAGCAGGTGTCCACAGGAGGTCCGCTGGGTGCAGAGACCTGACATTCCCCGGACAAGGCTGTCGTAGTCTGAATGTGGGCTTTTTAGTAACGTCTTTGCCACCTGGAATGTGTTGGTTTTGCTGAGTAACGTGGGAAAAAATGGCAAGTGGTAAATAATTCAATAAAGTCCTGTTTTTAAACCAAATCTTTTCCCCAGGAGAGAGAACGGAGGTCGCCTGCATTTAACCTCCAAATCGCCACCTTCCCCGAGAACCACAGCAGCGCGCTCCAGCTGTTCTGCCGCCAGGAAGGAGTGAAGGTAGCGTGCCTGGGGGGTACCTCTGCTGCCGCCAGGCCAGACCACGCCGGCTCCACGCCGGCCCAGCTGTAAAGGGGGATATGCCCTGGGCCAGGGATAGGATTCATTTTCACGAGCGATCCCTGTCCCCCCACTGTATTTTGAACGTCATAGTTATTTCAGTGAATCAGCAACTGTTACTCTATTTGTACCCATGTTAAAAGAACAGACGTGGGATGTGGCCTTGAGTGCAGACCCTGGCTCTGGCCCTCTCTGAACCTCAGTCTCTTCGTCTGTGAGACCTGGGTGGCAGTACCCACACCATGAGGTGGGTGGGTCAGTTAACCTGGAGAAGTACTCAGCATAGTGCCTGTCAGGCAGGGGGTGCTTTGCACAGGGTTGTCTAACAGCCGAGGGGTTGCCCTGTGCCCAGAGTCCTGTGAGACCCCGTGAGCACAGAGGCGGTCCTTCGGACCCACAGGATGCCATGGCCTTTGTAGAAAGCAGGGACATAAATAAAACTCAGCCCAAAGCAGCAGTTACCACCCTGCTGACCCTCGGCCCCTGAAGGAGCTGCTCAGATACCTCTCGCCCCGCTGTTTGTGCTGAGGAGAGGGTGCGGTGCCTCGGGGAGGAGCGAGCACTCGGCTGTAGCGCTTGGTGCGGGTGTTCTTTGCAGCTCACTCAAAAATGAACGTTGGAAATCTTTTCCAGGATGTGAATATTTCTGAACTTATGAAGAAGTTAGATATCCTTGGCGATAACGGGGTAACTATGAGCGGCCGGTTTCTGGTTTCGTGTTCTTATTTTGATTCGGGTGTCCTCTGTGTGGCTTTTGTTCTGTTTTGGTTTCATTTCTCCCTAATTTAAGAGACCTCATGAGTACAATGTCAGGCTTTTGTATGGCCATGTTCCCGTGGGGGTGGCTGGGTCCGCATCGTCAGCAGTGGGGTTCTCCGGTTAGCTAGTCCTCGTAGCCCATGAGTGATGATGGGGAGAAGCAGAAGCGTGAATATCCAGAAAGTGGAATGCCCCCAGATTTCTGAAATCACAAAGCGGTATTTTTACCTTCCTAAAAGATGCGCTCGGTGCCACTCGTGACGCGGTCCCAAGCAGAGGGCCGGTCCTCAGCTAGGACGCCTGTGCCGTTAAAGGCTGGCCCCTGGGAGAGTGGGGGCTGCCGCTCCGAGAGGCCCCGTCAGCTGCCCGGCGCCGACGTCTGCGGGACCCGGTGTCACACGCCCTTGCCCGTTTTTGTGTTTTAGAATTTGAGGAACGAAGAGCAGGTGGCCATAATCCAGGCCGGGACGGTGCTCGCCCTGTGTGAGAAGGTAGAGCCCGGCGGCGTGTCTGTCCGTGACCTTGTCCGCGCCACGCTGGTGTCTCGCTTTGCGTGGCGCATGCGTGTCTGTCCGTCTGCATGCGCACGTGCACGCTCTGGGCTCTCTGACCGCGGCTCGCTCAGGCCGGCTGCTGGGGACTGGAGACCACACAGGGCAATGGCTCCCCCCAGGAAGCCGTCCCAGCACTGGGGGGTCTCCCAGCTTTCCCCAGGCCCGTTTTCTAAAGTACCTGAACTCATGCTTGACTTCCAGTGTTCATGCTGCTCCCTAAGCTCCCGTCGTTGAACGGCCCCCGTTATCCATGTGGCCACACCATGAGTTACTTACTGTCCCCTCCACCCAAAGATATTGGGGCGCTTCCGCTTTCTATTTACCGCCCCGCAGCGGTGAACAGTGTTTCCCCTAAGTTTCTACCTGCAATTTCAAACACGCCCCCAGGATAGGTTCTGAAAGTGGAACCACGGATAAGAAGCTTCCGAAGCACTTTGAAACGGTCCAAGTGGTTCCGCACAGTGGTACCCCGGTGCTGGTTGCTTGTCCAACGTGGCATGAAATCAGAGAACTCTGCCCCGTGATAGGGAGGATTCTGTGATGCCATTGTTTTCGTCTTCATTTCCTTGCCTGCTGGTGGCATTGAGTGTTTGCTGTGTATTATCTATTTTCTTCTTCCTTGTGAGTGGTAATGACATTTCTTTGGACAGTTTTCTATTGAGTTTGTTGTTCGTTCATTCAATGCGTATTTGTCATAATTATGGCTTTTCTTGCTGACTTCTCTGTGTGCTTTGCATATTAAAGGTAATAATTTTTTGCCATATTTGTTAAAGATGCGGCCCTGGATTGTTTACCTTTTACGTTAGTTTAGGATACTTTAGGTATACACAGTTTTTTTTTTTTTAATCCTCACTCGATATTTTTCTATTTATCTTCAGATAAGAGGGGGAGGGAGGGAGGGATAGAGAGAGAGAGAAACATCAATGTGAGAGGGACACATCGACTGGTTGCCTCCTGCATGACCCCAACCAGGGCCTGGGACGAACTGCAACCGAGGTACGTGCCCTGGACCGGAATCGAACCTATGACTCTTTGGTCTGCGGGCTGACGCTCTAACCACTGAGCCAAACCGGCCAGGGCTATACACAGTTTTTTATGTAGTCCTATCTGTAGATCTTTTCCTTTCAAAGCACATGAGTTTAACTTTAAAATGCTAACCTTAGCCCTGGCCGGTTTGGCTCATTGGTTAGTCGTTGGCCTGCAGACTGAAGGGTTGCGGGTTCGATTCCCGGTCAAGGGCATGTACCTGGGTTGCAGGTTCGATCCCAGGTCTGGTTGGGGTGCGTGTGGGGGGCAACCATTTGAGGTGTCTCTCTCATATCGATGTTTCTCTCTCTCTTTCTCTTCCCCTTCCTCCCTTCCACTCCATCTAAAAACCAATGGGAAAATATCCTCAGGTGAGGATTAACAAAACAAATTGCTCACTTTATAATGATGAGGTAGGTGTTCATCCCACTCAGCATTCCTCTGGAATCTCGGGCATTTAAAATGGAAACAGTTCTTTCCTGAGTGTCCATCCTCGCCCATCGTGGGAAGGGCGCTGTGTGTTGCTAACAGACTCATGGCAAAGCCTTGCCCGAGGTCACACAGATGGTAAGTGGTGACTCCCGTGAGTCACTCCCCTGGCTGAGTCTGTCCTCAGGTGGACGGGGGAAGATGATGGTCCCCTGGCTGGCAGGGGGCTCACGAGATGCAGGTCGCCTCACCGTGCTGAGCACGTGGTGTGCATCCAGTGACCCTCCCTCTCACCAACAGGTCGCCTGTGACCGTCTTGCCTCCCAGTGGTCCAGGCAGTGTTTGTAAAGTGCTGAGTAAACACTTACAGCTCCGGTTATTCAGCATTTGCTGAGAAAATGTCTCCGAGGCCCCGCACACCGGGAGGACGTGGCCGTGGGAGACCCACCAGGGCCCTGCTCGTCCTCAGAGAGGCCCCGCCTGGGTTGACTCTCAGCCACCCCCTGCCAGCTGCGGGGTGGTCTCGGAACCTCCCTGAGCTGCCAGCAGGGTGCCTTCCAGGGCTGGTGTCGGGATGAGGACATGGCATACTGGAGCAGGACAGAACACCCGGGGCAAAGCAGGGGTCCCAGAGGTGTGTGAGCAATGCCTGTGCACCGAGAACAGCCGGAGTGGACAGTGACGGGGGTGGGGCTGGAGCAGTGGGTGTGTGTGGGGGATGGAGGGGTGTTCCTCTCTCCAATCCCCAGCGTCTCCTGGAGGGTGGCTCTGGGGGAAGTTCACACCCGACTGAGTTCTCCCGTCAGGCTCTTCCCAACAGGCTCCTCCCCACACCCAGCCAATGGCCGGTGTCCCAGACCCACGGCCTCGGGGCCCCCAGCTTAGATCCTCAGGGCTCCTCCTGCTCTCAGCGACCCTGTGAGATTGACAGTATGCCCTTGTACGGTGGAGGAAATGGGTCCTGCCTGGCACGTGACTGTGGTCAGTTTGTCCCTGTGACCCCACCCACTTTCTCTATCCCCTTCCAGCTGCTGCCTGTTGGCCCCTGACCCCCAGAATCCTGCCAAGCGGGTCAACCTGGTGCCACCCTCTGTGCCCGGGCTGCCAAAAGCTGTGTCGGCCTCCCACCCCTGCCAGTTCCTCACGCAGTCCCACGCGGGCGGGTGGGGGCAGGGGCTGGTGCCCGGGTGCCTGTGGACGGGGCCCAACTCCGTCAGGTGGACAGGGCCCCGCTCCCCGTTCAGGACAGTTTTTGGGGACTAGACTTAGACGGTGTTTTCTCGCCCGGCCACGTGTCCCGGCCACGTGTCTTCGCATAAACGTGAAATGTTTGGGAGTTGCTGTCTGTCTCCCTTAGAGAGAATGGAGGTACTGAGGGCGAGCCCCCCATAAAGTGGGCCGGTGGGACCAGCTGAGAATGACGACAGCTGGGGTGACTACCCGTCCGGCGTGCTCAGGACCCCGTGTTTTCCTGAGACATGGGAATGTCAGTGCGGACATGGGGACAGTCCCCGGCAAACAGGACGAGGTGGTCACCTGAGCTGATGAGGCTGGAGAACAGCTCTCAGCGGGATGGAGGCCCTGCCCGGGACTCCTCAGTCAGCCCCTCAGCCAGTCACACCGCAGTTGAAAGGTGTCCCTCAAGTGAGTACCTGACCACACAGGTCAACTTCAGTTTTCTGTTAGGGGCCCGACGCTGCCTCGCAGCCTGAGCGCCACTCACACGGGTCAGGGATGCCCAGCACGTTCCCAGACGGCCCCGCTGCAGACGGGCCTGCGTGGGGCATGCCCCTCCCCCACCCGGGAAGCCCCTGCTTAGCAGAGTCCGAGGTCAGGGGCCCTGTCTTGCACACGGCCAGCAGAGCAGCCTGGACACAGGACCCTGGAGGGTTCACAGGTGATGCCGAGTCACACCTCTTTCCCCTCAAGTTCAAGACCAATCAGAAAGATGGAAGTTTTAAAAAATCCACGTTCCTGCTGGTAACGGGATCAGAGCTACGGCTTAGGCGTGTGCCACAGTCAAACTTTCTAATAGTTGGCCTGGAGGTGAGGCCTTGGGGCCCTTCTCTGAAGGGAAAATCAGGCTGTGAGGAGGGAGCCCCACCCCCACCCCCAGCTCTGGGGCGCAGGCCTTGCACCTGCGGGCCTGTGCGAGCTGGTGCAGGTGTACACCTGCCAGGCTTCCCGCAGACTCCTCCGGTCCTGTGGGGCTGGTCCCCTGTGCCCTGGGGCGGGGCAGGCAGGCCGCCCTGGCCCAGCCCCCGCTGCTGGACAGTGACGCAGAGCCCTGAGCTTGCAGGTTCTCAGACCCTGAACGAGGCCCAGTAGACGGGCAGACTCTGGGATGTGAAATTTGTGACCTCACCTGCCCAAGGTGCTCATGGCCCGTGTTTCTTGTCCTCATTTCCTCTCCCGCGTGCCAGAAAGGACTTGTCACAGGTTTTCTTTGTGTGCACAATATGCCTATCAATCCTTTTTAAAAAACATGTTTTTATTCTTTTTTTTAAGAGAAAGAAACATCAATGTGAGAGAGAAACATCGATCGGCTGCCTCCTGCACGCCCCCTACTGGGGGTTGAGCCCACAACCCAGGCATGTACCCTGACCGGGAATCGAACCAGGACCTCTCAGTCCATGGGATGACGCTCAATCCACTGAGGCACACCGGCCAGGCTCAAATCTTTTTTTTTTTTTATCCTCACCCAAGGACATTTTTACATTTATCCTCAGAGCGAGAGGGAGCAAGGGAGGAAGAGAGAGAGAGACACATCGACTGGTTGCCACCTGCACGACCCCAAGCGGGGCGGGGACAAACTGCAACCGAGGTACGTGCCCTTAGCGGGAACTGAACCCGGGACTCTCCCATCTGCGGGTCGACACTCTAACCGCTGAGCCAAACTGGCCAGGGCTCAGATCTTTTTTAACCAGGAAAAACCTGACGTCACTTTCTACCAAACCTGTTCTAAGAGTAGCTCGTCATAGTGACTTAAACCTGGATTTCCCCATTTAAATTTTATTCATTTCATGACTGCCTACGTTAGGATATTAAAATGAAATTGTTTTCCCCATCAAAGTTATGCTTACCCGTTTCCCGGGCACCACACACCCTCTAGGCAGAGTCCAGCAGGTTGCCGCCTGGGCGCCTGCCTCTGCTGCTGGGTCCGGGCCGCTCTGCTCTCGGGGCCAAGCTCGCCGGGCCCTGAGGAGGGGCCTCTGTGGTCGGAGCTGTCTGTCAGGCCTTGTTCTCTGTGGGGCCAGCACACACCCCACCAGGCCCGCACACACCCCACAAGGCCCGCACACCCGCACATTCTCCTTCACTCAGCAAATGTGGGTTAGGCATCCCTTCCTGCCAGGCCTTGGGCTGGGTAAGGACATTTTTAAATCCTCACCCAAGGATGTATTTCTGTTGATTTTTTTTTTTTTTTTTTTGAGAAAGAAACATCAATCGGTTGCCTCCTGCATGCACTCAACCAGGGATCAAACCTGCAACCTGTGTGTGTGCCCTGACCAGCAATTGAACCCATAACCTTTCTGGTGTATGGGATGACGCTCCAACGTGCTGAGCTAGAGCTGGGTGAGGACGTTTAATAGAACGTGTCCCACATGGCCCCCACTTTTGAAGGGTTAGTGTGGGAGGGAAACTGACAGTAGCAGTCTGTCGGGTGACTACAGTGACAGGCACAAGATGACATGGGGATCCATGGAAGACACCTGACCCCATGGATTCAGGAAGCAGGGCAGGCTTCCTGGAGGAGGCAGCAGCTAGCTCAGGCCTGTAGGCTGAGTAGGTATAGCTTACTAAAGGCCTAGGGCTGAGATGGGGGTTGGGACAGGTGGTGATGTTCCAGGCAGAGAGAGGTAGCATGTGCAAAGGCCCCGAGGTCAAGGGCAGCTTGGCTTGTCTGTGGGCCAGAGGTTGTCAGGGGTGATTGGGATATGGGGTGTCCTTGAGGGCTTTAAGCAGCAGCAGGGAAGTTCCTCAAATAGAGGTATGTTTGTGGGGAACTGACAGGCTAGAGGACTGGCAGAGAGAGGTTCCATGTGAGCCTGGAGGCTGAGAGGGGCCTGAGCTGGGTGGTGGCAGTGGGGAGGGAGACGGTGGTGGGTTTGAGAGAGGAGACAGAAGCAACTCTGGGAAGGGAAGGGAAGGGGAGGGAGGACAAGGCTGCTCCCAGCTTCCTGGTTGGGGTGAAATGGGGACCTGGGGCGTGGAAGGAGATGTGCACAAGGGTGTGGTGGGCGGGTCTGGGCTGTGGAAGGAAGGCGTCTCAGGGGAAGCAGAAGCCATGGGGTGGTGGGAGGTCAGAGTGAAGGGGATGGCCAAGGGCAGGGTTCCTAGGAAACCAAGAGTCCAGGGGGAGGAGGGCTCATCTGGCAGCTCAGGGGGGCTGGGCATTAGGAGAGGGGCGGGGCCCACAGGCAGAGGGGCGGGGAGGTGTCTGCTGGCTGTAGCAATGAGGTCAGATGCACACATTCCTACCTGATGTCCAGCCCGGACCCTGCACGCATCCCCCAGGCCCGGGCACCCAGTTATGAAGACTTCCTGCATTTCTCAGGTGGGCTCCGCACAAGGACTCACCTGCGTGCCACACCTGGGAAGCCGCTGCCGCCTCCCTTGGCAGGTGCACCTGCCCCTCCTCTCAGCCCCCTGGAGCCCTGGTACTCGGCACGTGTGGGGCTCTCGGGTCCTCACAGTTTGCACCCCTGCATGGCTGGACCTCCTCTCCTGCTGCGTCCTAGGGTGCCCCTGGGGGACTCTAGGGGGGCAGTGCTGAGGGCTGGGTTCAAAAGGCCTGCACCCCACCATGTGACCTGGACAAGTGACTTAAGTCCACGTCCTCACCTGCAACATGGGGTGATGCTGCCTTCTGCGCGGGGGTGCTGTGAGAGGGCCGATGAGGTCCCCGCTGAACCCAACACTCCGCTCGGCTGAGCAGCCTCAGACGCTCACTGCCCAGTTGCAGAGTCTCAGATGCCCATGCTCCAGCCTTCCACGCTGGGTCCACTGTGCACTAGGCAGGCTCCCACACCACCTGTGCCAACTGCTCCTGTACCCGTGGGCTCACCTGGGCACACCCACCCACACCATCCATAGGCACACGCACATGCATGTGTGTCCCCGACTCGGCCGATCCCCGAGCGAACATCCAGCACAGCTGAAACATCTGTGCAGACTGCAGTTCTGCTCTGTGGACCCGTCTTGGAGCCCGGAGCCCCGGCTAGGAGGAGGTCCCCTGCCCGCCCAGCCCTTGCGGGTGCTGGTTCTCACTGCTGCCCCTTCTGTCCTGCTCTTTTCCAGTGGCTGAAGCAGATCGAGGGGACCGAGGCGGCCCTGACCCAGAAGATGCTGGACCTGGAGAAGGAAAAGGTAAAAGCCTCGAGCCCGGGAGGGAGAGGCTGGAGGAGCTCAGGTGACTTGCTCCCATGTGTGTCCACGTTCTCTCTTCACATGAATTTCTGCTGCTCTTGCTGGGATGCGTTCTGATCACCGTCCATTGCTCCTTGTTCACTTACTGTATGTTTGGGTGCCTCTGCTGCCCACGCCTGGTTTAGAGGTTCATTACCGAGTGGGGCCCCGGCTGCCAGGAGCAGAAGTCCATGGGGCTGTGCTCCCAAGTGACAGCGTGGTGCGGCGTGACATTAGGAGAGCATGTTGTCACCAATGGAGGCACTTGGCCCAGTGGCTCCGGAGACGCACAGACATGGCTCCAATCTTCACTGTTCCCCTTGCAGGCTGTGAGAGCCTGGGACAGACACACTGGACCTGTTTCCTTGTTGATAACTGGGGTTCTGTCTCCACCTCATTGGGCTGTAGGGCTGAGAGACCCCAGACACATGGCCTGTTTTTGCACAGACTGGGCACATGCGGGCACCTAACGGTGCTTATTCACAGGGGGCCGTGGGCGGCGCACGGGAAGGAGTCAGGCGGGGCGTGTCAGAGAGGCAGTGGTTGAGCCGTCAAAGACCCGTCGAGTCTTCTTGGTAGAAATGAGAGGGAGGGAAGGAGCGGCAGGAAAGCACAGGCCTGGCACAGTGTGTGGTGTGGAATGAGCCCTGGGCTGGAATCCCGGGTCTGGGGTTTTAGTCCTACCTGTCACCAGGAAACTAGGCATCCTGGGCTAGGCACCGGTCCTCTCGGGCCTGCTGTTTCCTCGTCTATAAAACCAAGGGGCTGCGATATGTGAGCGCTAACCTGGAAACCCTCGAATTCCCAATGGAGAGAGATTTGCCATCTGGAGAGACAGTGCCTGTGGGACTGAAGGTGGGACCTGGGCGGCGGGGGAGGGAGCATAGGACAGCGGCACTAATCAGGAGGCGGGTGATGTCCCTTCGTGTGGGAGCAGGAGCTGCCCCTGGGAGCTGTTGAGCTGGTCTGTGAGAGCCACCAGGATGCAGCCGGCGGGACCCAGGAGGGTGCCAGCGATCCAGCTTGGGACCAGGTTGGAGGGGGCTCCTCGCTGCGGTCAGACACCCACGGGAAGGAGGCCCTGCGGGGTCGGCACAGGCTTGGCACAGTGTCCCAGGCCTGTGAGGCTCCGCTCGGGGATTCGGACAGGGAGCGAACAGGGCAGACCACCCATGCCTTCCAAGGTCCCCGACTCTTGTCCCCAACCCGGGGAGATTGTCACTGTAGCCATAGGAGCAGGTTGGCTCCGAAGAGCCACCGTGTGGCGGTTCCCGTGCTCTCTTGACCTTGGCCCTCCTCTTTCCCAGGACCTGTTCAGCAGGCAGAAGGGCTACCTGGAGGAGGAGCTGGACTGCAGGAAGCAAGCCCTGGACCAGGCTTCCCTGGTAGGACCGGGCGCGGGCCGGGCGCGGGGGCTTTGCAGACTCCGCAGCAGAGGCTGCGTTTTCCTCGGGCTGAGACTCGAGAGCTCTCGCCCGCGCGGCTCGGGAGCCGTGGAGACACCACCTCCACGTGGTGACGGGAATGGCCGCGCAGATAAATGGTCGATTTTTTCCAAGCCAATCGTGATTTTCAAAAACAGGCAGCTTGATGGTTTCTTTGGACATGCTTCTTTAATCCTAGCAGTCATTTCAGGTGAATATAAAAAAAACAAAACACCTGTCTTTTTTATGTTTGGTTATAGTTAAATATTTATTTATGCTTAAATCCTCAACGCAAGTGTTCCCACGAATAGGAGAGAGAGACAGTCACAGAGGAGTCCAGATGTAAAGCAGGGAGGGGGGGCTGGCTGGCCGTCAGGACAAAAATGAAGACTTGTAAGGCGTTCTGCAATATTGTTTTTGAAAAGATTTTTAAAAATTGGTTTTTGAGGGAGAGAGGAAGGGAAAGGGGGAGAAGAAGAGAGAAAGATCAACATGAGAGTGGAACATTGATCGGCTGCCTCCTGCACGCCCCCTACTGGGGATGGAGCCCGAATCCAGGCACGTGCCCCAACCGGAAACTGAACCTGCGACCTTTCAGTGCACGGGATGAAGCCCAGCCTACTGAGCCACACCGGCCAGGGTATTGCCTTTTTGCCACAAGGTTGATTCTGGGTTTCCTGGTAACTAACGTAAATGATCACGTTCGGGTTCATATGTCATATGGTTTTGAGGACGCTCAAAGCTGAGTGCTCCTGGCACTGAGGGGTGGGGGAGACAGTGAGACTGTGGGTCTTTCCCAGATGTCCCCACAGCGTGGGGGATGGAGAGTCCAATGCCACGCCTCCCAGAAGAAGCAGTATCCTGTGCAATCTGGAGCAAATCTCTGCCCAGATCACTTGTAGTTAAAATCATTGTGCAAAGTGGGTTTATACCTGAGAAATGCAGTCAGTAACTGAAAACACTCAAATCCCCGTTTCCATGACATCTCCAGGGAGACAGAGCCGGGGCCGGGGCCTAGCACGGATGGGAGCTCTGTGGCGTGCGGCTGGCCCACCTCGCGGGGCCCTGCGTGTCCGAGCTCTGAGGCCTGAGCGCCCCGGGCGGTGGAGACTCAGAGGCCGGACAGGCTCCTCGAAAGGAGCTGTTTCCCTCCCGGGTCTTACTTCGGGGCACACAGCGTCAGAGCAGTGTTTAAGGGTGGTTTAAAAATGGAAACATACTCACCTTCTCTGGCCTTCTTTCGCAGCTTTGGTTTTTCCTTGATTCTGTGCAGTCTGGGACCTTTTGCAGACGCCCTCTCCCCCGCACTCCACGCCCTTTCTGACATGCAGCCCCGCCCTCACCTAGACTTTCCCCCAAAGTCTGAGGGATGCACTTTCAGGAGGTATTACAGGGGCTTCAGGCCAAGGGTGGGGGGCTGCAGTGTGGGGGGGGGACTGCAGTAGAATAAGTTTGGAAAACTCTGAGGGGCGTCTTAGGTCCTTAATATGCTGAGGGTGGGCTGAGATGGGAGAGGAACATGAACACACCAATGAGCAGTTGGCCGAGTTCACTGGACCAGGGCCTCTTCTCCAAGGGCAGCTTCTAAGACGTGTTTCCCAACACACCTCGGAAAACCTTGGCGTCAACGTGCCATGTGCAGAAAGGCCCCGGGGACTCAGAGGCCCAGTTGTGCAGAGGGGGCCCCTCGGAAGTGGGACTTCAGGCGCACGACGGGACGAGTTCTCACGCGGCGCTAGACTGGCTTCAGCAGCCGGGGAAGCATGTTCCAAGGGGGTGGCCGTGCTGTGTGCTGGGCAGGCCTGAGCCCTCAGGCGGACACCTGCATCCTTTGCCACTGAGCTGAGTGAGACAGGGCAGGCCACAGTGGAGCTTCCAGAATGGGGGGTGGGGTCCTGGCTGGAAGCGGGCGACACGGGGATCCCTGAGGAGCCAGGCCCCTGCATGGAGAGGAGCTGAGCCAGCAGGCACTGGCAGACTTTGGTTTCCTGTGTAGCCCACATGGAGACCCCCTGCACGCCAGTGAACAGACTCCCACCTTCCAGCTTCCCGGGGCGACCTGGGGTAGAGAGAGGGGAAGGTGATGCCAGTGGGTGGAACTGGTCCTGGCCTGGTGGGAGTTAGCACGGCCGTGCTGAAGCTAGATGAGGCCGGAGGAGCAGCTGGCCACCAGCAGCAGGGGTCACCTGTACTGACCCCCGGCCTCAAAACACCTCTCACCTCTTCTTGTCAGTTTCCACCCAAACACATGCCTGGTCTAAGGACCGGGAGCCACTCCTTAGGACAGGGTGTGCGTGGGGATTTAGGGAGGCGGAGAGGAAGACAATTCTTTGTCCCTAAGGTAACTATGTCAGCGACTTGCTGTGACGTTGAGGAGAAGTAGCCTCCTCTAATGATGAACACGCTGAGCCTTCCCAGGGCTCCTCCAGCTGGCCGCTGAGCTCTCATCTGCTTTGCTAACAAGGGACGTCTTCCCTTTTTAGGGTGCGGGGTCAAGGAGCACATTGCCCCCGTTCGGCTTGGTTACACTTGCATTCCTCAGCAGCCAGCTGAAAGCCGCATGTGAGCGATAGGAGACGTTCTTGACCCTGGGCACCCGTGATGAAAGGGGGACTTGCTCCCAAGGTCGGGGAGTAATCGGAAGCCAGGGACAAAATAACCGGTTGAATCATACATTAAGGGGTGGTTCCGATGATCCGTTCTTTTGCCCTTGGACCCAGTAAGACACGCTCAGAAGTGTGCGCACGGGGCTGGGAGGGGCTCCCTCACCTCGACGCGGCGGCTGCTGGCTGCTCTGCTCAGTCCCTGCGGCCGCCCTCCTGCCTGGGCTCTGCCGCCCGGGCTGCAGGTCCTGGCCAGGGTGCTGGCTGTGACCGTCCACTGTCTGTGTGCTTTGGGCCACTCAGAAAATCCAGGAGCTGGAGGCCACGCTGTACAACGCGCTCCAGCAGGAGCCGGGCCAGAAGGCCAGCGAGGCGCTGAGCGCCGGCCAGCGGGAGGCGCTGCAGGCCGCCGTGGAGAAGGTGCGCAGGCAGATCCTGAGGCAGAGCCGCGAGTTCGACAGCCAGGTGCTGCGGGAGCGCATGGAGCTGCTGCAGCAGGCCCAGCAGGTGAGGGGCGGCGCGCTGCACCCACGCGGCCCAGGGCCCCCTGCGCCTTAGTGTCCAGGCACCAGCTGGCCTGCGGAGGCACCGTGCGCTGGGACCACAGGCCATTGCAGTACCCTCCCGGGACACTGGTCCTCTCCCTGCCAACCATCCCCCCACCGCGCCGCTTCCTTACACACCACATAGCACCACCCCTCCCCAAAGACCCTCCTTGGCTCCCCATTGCCCAAAGTTAAAGTCTGGGCTGCTTAGCCTGACATCCTGAGCCCTCAGGGCCCATGCCGACCTCTACACATGCATCGTCTTCCTCTCTCTCGTCACACCAGTTTTGTGTGTGATGTTTCTGGGATCTGTGTACCAAGCGCTGTTCCAGGTGCTGGGACATAGACTTGCCCTCGTAAAGCTTTTTTCCAGTGTGGGGAGACAGACCCGTGCTGGCACCCAGGAGGGGCTCACCAACACTGTGAGTGGGAGCCGTTGACGCAGTTTCACAGGTGAGGACAGTGCGGCTCAGAGAGGGTGAGCAACTTTCACAAGGTCACACAGCCAGGAGGCAGCAGAGCTGGGATGTGAATCATCAGGTCATCAGACCATGAAACCCTTACCCACCGCTCCTTCTGGCCTCCCATGTCCTGATGAGAGTCTGGCCTGTGTTATTATCTCCTTCTAGGAAAGACTAGAAGGACAGCAGTTTCTCAGGGGAATTTGGAAGCCCAGAAGTTGTTCCTGGGGGATTTGTGCAAATCCTCTGAAAGCTATAAAGCATTATCCCTCCTCCACGAGGCAACTGAGGGTTACACGGCACCCTCCCCAGGTTCTCGCTTGACCTTCGGGGTCACGGGTCACTGTGCAGATAGTAGGGAAGTGGGGTTCACGCAGAGAGAGATTACAGGACTCCCCAGAGTCCACCAGTGGGTACGTGTGAGGCCCAGGATCCAAGCCAGGGTCTAGCCGAGTTCCGTGCTCACCCTCAGATGCTTTCTGCCTCCCCGCCTTGCAAGGGGGCCCTTTGGGGACCCTCTTGGCCACACACGGGTTCCCTCCGGTGGAAGAGAACTAGAAATTCTGGTTGCCTGAGCCTTTGTAGAGTACGTACTCTGAGCCAACACTGCTCTAAGCATCTCACGTAGGTCCACTCGCTGAGTCCTCGACATGGCGCTGGAGAGGTTGCATGACATCCCAGGCTCCTCTTCTGAGGCACGCGCATTCTCGAGGCCCTGCCATCCCAGTCCCCCTGTGTTTCTGCCATCATCATCTTTCTAAAATGAAAATCTCATCATTGCCCTGCTTATAACCCTTCACTGCCCCCCCGAGACTCCCCCAGCTCTGTGAGCTCCTCATCAGGACATTCCAGACCCCTGACCTCTGACTTCTGCTCTCGCGTCCCCCATGGGTCCCATCTGGGTGCTGTGCTTCCTCTGGGCTCCCCCAGCCCGATGCTCCACCAGGACCTTCCCTGAGCCCCGCCCCCACCCGCTCGGGGGGTGGGGGGTTTCCCCATGACCTTTGCACTCCCCAGGTGCCCCATCTACATATTTGTGTGTGGCCACCATCTGAGCCTGATTGGACCACAGACTGCCGAGGGGGGACTGTCTCTCTCCCAGGCCGGAAACAGGCCCGGGGCACACTGAGCCACATTTGCTGAGTGGGTGGATGTGCCCCCAGGGGTGCTTCTCAAAGTGGGGTCCCCGGGCCAGCAGCATCTGCACCACCCAGAGCTATGGGGAATGAGGTTCTCAGGCTCCCTGCCCCCAGAATGGCGGGTCAGAGACGCTGGCGGGGACCCAGCAATCTGCGCTGTAGCCAGCCCTCCGGATGCTGCTGCCCGGCGGTCGAATCCCGGCCCTGCCAAGGCACGGGGGGCTTCTCGAGCCTGGGGGAGGGTCCAGCCACGTGCTCACTCCGCTGACCTGAGAGCACTCTCGGCGAGCGAGGCCCCGTCTGCAGTCAGGCCCTGCAAGCTGCCAGCTGTCTGGGCATGCCGGCACTGGAGGGGTGCGAGAGCTACCGGGCATGTGACAGACCGGAGACGGCTGGACTTGCCAGCACCCCTGGGCAGGAGGCCGCGAGCAACTGGAGGGAACAGATTCATAAATCACAGAGGGAGGGTGGGCGCCCCAAGGGACATTCAGCAGGCACAGTACCACCTGTAGGGTGACACAGTGTGCCCAGGACCGGGGGGTTCTGGGGACCCCGGACTTTCAGTGCTAAAGCCAGGGATGCCGCAGGCACACTGGACAGTCTGGGGTGGACGCTGCAGCCATGCCTGCCCATTCGCCTCCTCTGCCCTGCTCCCGGGGTCTGGCTAAATAAAAGCACGAAATTCAATGCCACTTCAAATCTGTGATCCTGCCCAGGGCACCTCCCTGTCTTGGGCCAGTCGTGATTTTACGTTTTATTATTTTTTTTAAATTTTTTTCCCTTTATTGATTTTAGGAAAAAAGGAAGGGGGAGAGAGAGAGAGAGAGAGAGAGAGAGAGAGAGAAACATCGATGAGAGACAACATCGATTGGCCGCCTCCTGCATGCCCCCCACTGGGGACCAGCCCACAACCTGGGCATGTGCCCTGACCGGGAATTGAACCGGCAACGTCTTGGTGCATGGGTTGATGCTCAACCACTGAGCCACACGGGCCGGGTGTGATGTTACGTTTTAAGGAGACCCTGTCTTAAGAGTACGCACCATATAATTCTATTTCCATGCACTTCAAGAACAGGCAAAATCGATCTTCAGCGAGTGAGGTTGGAACAGAGTTCCTCGGGGGCCCGAGAGGCTCTCGATCTGGGTTCGGGTGGTGGTCACGGGGTGGTGGTCACGGGGCCTGGCGCGGGCACAAGCCAGGCAGCTGCCCACTCGGCATCCGCGCTCCGTGGCTTCTGCGCTGCTCCTCGGTAGACAGGAGGGGTGAGGGTTAGAACAGGAGGAGTCACTCCCGACACGTGACGGGGTGTGTTTCAGAGAGTCCGGGACCTGGAGGCTAAGCTGGAGGTCCAGAGGCGGCACCTGAAGGAACTGGAGGAGAAGGTGGGTGGTGGCGGCCCGGCGTCCGCTGGGCGTGTGTCTGTGAGACGCAGGCGTGGGGACTTCTCTCCTGCCGCCCTGCTGCCGAGGCAGGCCCTGGCTCCAGCCACCCTTGCCTGCCCGTCCCCCAGTCGGCACGTCCAAGAAACAAGCATCTGCCTCGAACAATTTCTAGGGAACAGAAGTGCAGTTTGGGGTCAACTTTGTGTGGGGGACACACAGGATGTCTCTCCCCCCCCCCCACAAAAGACCTTCCGCTGAACCCTTCTGCCGCCACCTCACTAGGAAGGATGAGTGACCCTCTTTTGGGAGCGATAAACCAGCCACAGACATTGGTTGTCTCCTGGGCACCTGTTCACCTCAGTGACCTCTATCTGCCAAGGCCGGTTGTGTGTCCTGGGAAGTCTCTTCCCTCCCAGACGCGAGGTGGCCTGTCGCGTGTTGACACCTAGCCCCGTTTGTCTTTCTACAATTATTACTATTTTATGGGAGAGGAAACGGAGCCGGAGAAAGATTCAGACTCGTCCATGGTCCCACAGCTGGCCAGGGACAGCTGGGGCCTCCAGGGATGTGGCAGCCACCCCACCGGCCCCTCCATCATGCGGTTGGTCCGGCAGACAGAGGAGTCCTGCTCGGGACCACGCGTATGGGGCTTCTTTGTCGTGGCACTCTCCACCTGCCATCCGGCTGCCCCGTGGCCATGGAGTCCTTGCAGACAAGGACCAGCTTTTGGGCATCCCTTCATCCAGACAGTTCTTGCCACAGAACAGGCCGTCATCATGTTTGCAGAACGAATGACACCCGAGTAGAGAAACCCCGTCATCACACACTTTGTGTCACAGGGTGAGCTGCCGTGTGTGCACAGGGTGAAGCCCCACCCCCTGGAGGCTCAGTAGGGGCGACGCCCCGGGGGTGGTCCCAGGCTGAATCTTGAAGGGCGATGTGCAGTCGCCCCAGGGAAGGAGGAGGAAGGGCATCTGTGGGCCTCGGTTGTCTGAGGCGGTTCCTGTGAGCCAGGAAGCCTACTCACACCTTGGACCAAGCAGGGCCACCACCAGAGGGCCCTCGGGCTCCTAGAAATGAGAGGACAGCCTCTCCCTGTCCGGGAGGGAATCAAACACAGTGAGCCCAAAGAGATCGCAGGTGCTGCCCCAGCTTCAGAAGCGTCCTTTGCTTTCTCTCCCGAGAGTTGGCTTTCAGCGGATCCGGTCACCTTCCTGCCACAGTCCCATCACCTGGAGCCTGGGGGCCTCCAGACCTGCACAGCCCGCGGTGTCCTCAGGAGGGCAGCAGAGGGTCAAGGTTGGGGCCAGTTCTGCCAGCAGCCTGGAAGGTCCGTGGGAATTTCGGTTTAAGCAGTTTCCCCTCCGGAGTGCACATCTGCCAGATGGCCACACCTCACACCTTCTGGTTCTGAGGACTCGAGGGGGTCTCCAGGGTGATTCACCTGGGGGATTGCCCTGGGATAACCTGGCTTTTCAGACAGGCGTGTCCAGCCTCTGCTCCTGGCTGGGCCCCAGTGGGTTCTGAGACCCTGGGCGGTGCACCCCGCAGCCCCACCTGCAGATGGCACTCTTCGTCTCCGAGGGTGGTGCTGAGGACTGAATGAGACTGAATGAGACTGAGGATGAGAATGCGGAGCCCGAGGCCCCGACCATGGTGGGCCACCAGCAGTGATTCTGCTGCCTCCCCAGGCTTGACAACTGTGTGGGCAAATGGGTCACAGAGCAAAACCTGACAGAGAGGACTTAAAACACGCCACAGGTGTTCTCACCGATGAAAAGGTTGGAATCAGGTGGCATAGGCCCTGGGCAGGGGGGCTGCCTGGGGAATTCTTGAATCCTCCTTCTGGCTCTTTTTCCTCTTTTCCCCATTAAAGGTTGTGGGTGGGTCTGTCTCCTTGTGCCATGAGGGCGTCTCAGGCTGGCATGCAGAGCAGACGGACCTGGTGAGGCCTGTGGGACGCTCAACCACGCCATGTCACCTCACGGCTGCGTGAGCACCACCGGCCTGCGTTGGCAGGGGGATAGCTGCGGCCACCCTTGTCAGTGATCAGGGACCCTTCCCGGCCACACTCCCCGGGGTGGCCTTGGCAAGTCCTTCCCGCCCCGGGCCTCGATTTCCCCTTGTGGAAAGCGAAGAGCTAGGTGATCCCTTAGGCCCCTTCTGGCTGGAACTGCCACTGTTTGTAAAACTGGTTTCAACGTTGGCCATCTGTTGCATTTTAAAAACTTTTAATAAATAATATTGGAAAGCTATTACCTTCTTTCGGGAAAAAAGAATCCACAAGAATTACTTTTAAAAGCCACAGGTGATGTTGAGACATGTTTTACCGAATGACCAGCAATTCTTTTTGAACAGAACAAGTCATGAATAACTTAAGAAAAAAAAACAAAACCTATTCTCAAACTGACCTGTATGTTTGCTCCTTCCTTTAAAGCCTTTTTCCCCCTGCTATTCTTTTCTTTTCGTTAATCCTCACCAGAGGATATTTTTTTCCATTGATTTTTAGAGAGAGTAGGAGGGAGGGAGGGAGAGGAGGGGAGAGAGAGAGAGAGAGAGAGAGAGAGAGAGAGAGAGAGAGAGAGAGAGAGGGAGAGACATCCATGTGAGAGAGACACATTGATCGATTGGTTGTCTCCCGCATGACCCCGACTAGGGCCAGAGATCAAACCTGCAACCCAGATACAAGTCCTTGACTCAGAATCAGACCCACAACCCTTCAGTGCTCGGGCTGATGCTCTAACCGCTAAGCCACACCAGCCAGGGCTATGTTTGTGTTTTTAAAGCAGACTAATCAAATGGCAGAAAAAATTCAATATAGTGACTCTCTTGGGAGCGGGAGCCCGGCAGGGCTGGAGTAGGGGAAGGGGTCCTGTCCATCTCCAGCTTGGACTGGTGACCTGTGACTTGGAGTGGGCTCCAAAAGGCCCTTGGGTGGGAGCCACCAACCCTGACCAGCGGGGTCGTCCTGTTGTGTGCACTGCCCGGCCAGGCTCTGTAAGAAAGCCCCATCTCAGCATCACAAGTCCTGGCCTCTGGTGTGAGTCCCTGAGTCAGCAGAGGTTGGGGTTCCCCACGGCCCCGTGGGTGACTTTCCCAGCACACACCAGCTCCCGAACCCCTTTACTTCCCGTTCCTCTTTCCAAACCTTGCCCCGTGTCGATGTTCTTATAAACTGCTGTCACTGAATTCCATACGACATATCTTACATCTTTTTTCCTTTTCTTTTCTTTTTTGCCTCATTTTCTTTTGGTCTTATTTTATAGTTTTTGTTCCTTTTTTTGTTTTTCTCACTAGCATTCATTCTGTGGCCTTGATGACGTCAGTGAGCCAAGAACTCGGGTCGGTATCCTTTCATTTTCAGATAAAAATGGCAACTTTTTAAAAGGAGAATACCTCCTGAGGCTGGCCGTAACATTCCCTGGGCTCGAGGGACGTGGAGCGCAGGCTGCTGGCCCGGGGCAGCCTGGGTCCCTGGCGAGTTCCAGCCCCGGGGGGAGGCTAGGGGAGCTCACTGTGAAGAACCCACAATGGGACCTGGTTGGCCCCCCGCATCTTGCAGAGGGGGTTTATTACTTTTCCCAAAGGTTCTTTCCCTGTTGGCTTTCGTTAGTGGAGTTCTCTATTGCCTGTGGACCCCTAAATCTGCCGTAGGGGCCACACGTGGCGGGCTCCCGGGGTCAGGGGTCGGCAGGAGCTGGCAGCGAGTCCGTGGCCCACACACAGAGTGCCCAGGGATCCTGTGTAGACAGCCCCTCGCTCCCTGCCCCTCCCCCTCCCTCTGCCTTGACCCTCAGCCTTGTTTTTCTTTTTTTTAAAGATTTTTAATTGATTTTTAGAGAGAGGAAAGGAGAGGGAAAGAGAGAGAAACATCGAAGTGAGAGTGAGACATCGGTCGGCTGCCTCCTGCACACCCCTTACCAGGGATGGAGCCCACACCTGGGCATGTGCCCTGATCAGAGTCACACTGTGCATATAGGATGACGCCCCAACCGAGTCACATAGGCCAGGGCTAATTTTTTTATTTATTTATTTTTCTTTATTGATTTTAGAGAGAGAGGAAGGGAGAGGGAGAGAGAGATGGAAACATCGATGAGCGAGAACATCGATTGACCGCCTACTGCATGCCCCCCACTGGGGATCAGGCCCACAACCTGGGCATATGCCCTGACCGGGAATTGAGCCGGCGACCTCTTGGTTCATGGGTTGATGCTCAACCACTGAGCCACACCGGCTGGGCTTTTCTTTTCTTTTTTTTTACTTATCACTATTTTTTATTGTTGATGTCCCCTATTCCCCCGCTTTTGCCCAGCCCCCACCACCACTCCCGGTGCCTATTCCGAGCTCCAGAGGGAAGCCATCAGGAAGCTGGTCCTGCTTTGATCCCTGGGCCTGCGTGTCTCACCCTGAGCTCCTGTGCTGTCATCAGGCCCTCCCCCGTCCTCCCTGTTCTGAGTGCCCACCTTGGGGCTGGGGTGTGCCAGGGTCCTTAGAGTCTAGAGTCCTGCCCGTGAATCCAGCCCAGGATAAGAGCCCCATGAGCTCCGGGGATGCCTGAAGTGTCCACAGGCTGCCTGGACCCCTGAGCTCAGCTCTGATACTGTGTCCCCACCTGGTGTCCTTGTGGGTGCCCCGAGTGTGACCCCGGCACTCAAGGCCTCTGCCTTGCAGCTTCTGTGCCCGGGTGCCCAGGTCAGCACTTGCAGCGTGCTCGATGTTCACTCAACGTTTGTGCAGTGAGCCAAGGCCCGGTCCCGGGAGTCATCAGATCGGGGTTGGGGAAGCCGGGGAGGGGCGTGCATCGGAGGACGAGCTACCCGAGTCCTGTCTCCTCTTCCCCCGGTTGCCAGGGAAGGTCCCTCAGTGGGTTCAGATGATGCATTCAGGGCAGCGGTTGGGGCAGGTGGGGGCACTGGAGCCAGGGGCTTCTCCAACCCTTGGTTTTTGCATCATATCAAATTGTTTTTTCATTCTACAGGATAGAAAAAGAGCTTATGGAATAAACTGAGTCCCTATGGCAACCCCAACCCCACTCAAATCAAAATTCAACAGCAAAACAAGCTATTCCACGCCCAGAGACTGGAAGCAGAATTCACGTGTCTTTGACGACGGCTCGAAGGGGAGGCCTTTTGGGTGGACGGCTGGGTCCTGGCCGGGCCGAGCTGTAAGAGCTCTGCAGGCAGGACGGGGGTTTTGTTAAGCTCAGGGCCCATCTGCATCCGCACTGTGGTACCTCCATGAGCCCAAGGGGCAGAGACCTGCATACCAGGAGACTAAGTGCAATTACCAGACACGGAGTGAGGGGAGCGCCCCGGCACCGTCTGGGGCCAGCCTGCGTCCCTGCGCTGTGCGCCTCCCCTGGCGGTGGTGCGCGTGCCCGGCTGGACACAGACCGTGTACATATGTCTCCAGGAACTGTGCCCTGTGTATCCAGAATCTGTCAGCCAGAGTGACTTGCAAATGCCCCCATGGTCTGAACCCAAAGCCAAGCCCCAGTCAGCAGAACCCTCCAGCGGATTCAGCAGCTGATGGCCAGAGAGCGAGGGGGCTGGACCGATCTGCATCACTCTCACGGGTGTGATGTGAAGAACGTCCCAGAGCATGGCAGCAGCTGGGACCATGTGGAGCGAGGACCGAGAAGTGGACGTGGCAGCGACTCGACCACACTGGGACTGTCTCCCGTCTTGGTTGTCATCGGCAAGCGGCTGCGAGGAAGAAGTGCCGGATGAGGCGGGGTCCCCGGAGTGCCTGCGGGGACTGAGGCCAGGTCACTCTCAGCCACGGAGACGAAGGCGGCCCTCCCTGACCTTGGGAGATCAGACCCTACATCAAGCTTCCCAGGAGGGAGGACAGAACGGGCAGCCGAGGAGAACAGGGCACCATCTGGTGAGAGTCGAGTCCAGGAAGGAATCCTGGGGAAATCCCTTTGGGATGTTGTGACTGTTCTTCTAGGGTGGGTGGGCGGGCGGGGGAGCGTTTCCAGAAGAAGGTACCGGCTCCCCTATCTGTCGTCTCCCAAACCTTTGGAAGGAAGACTCTTGTAATCAGAGGAGATCAAGTGAATTTGCAGGTAGTGAGTGTGAAGGAAAGGACAGCCACGTCTGTTGGAAGAAGCAGCTGAAGGCAAGGATGGCTTGATCCCAAGGACAGGAAGTCACTGCTCTGTGCCTGTTGGGCTGTAAGGGCAATCCTGTGATAGCTGGTGAGAAGGACCTTTGGAGAAAATGAAAATGACTGAAGTTCAGGCCACTGAAGGAGTCAGTGGGGGAGGGAACCCAATGGAAGAGCTGAGCGTTCTCGGAAGGGCAAACCCAAGGATGGAGAAGGACATGGTGATCGGCACAGAAGGGGCATCCCAGTCAGATGGGGGGCGGGGGGGTGTTCAAACCAAATCGAAGGACGGGGGGCTCTGAGCAAACACACCAGGACGGGATAAGTGACCATTCTCTTTTGAAATCTATACCCAAAGCACGTGCTACACCAGCCCCCGCGACTCACCAACATTAACCACCAAATGTGAATGAACTGATGTCTCTGCTTGAAAAGACAGGCATCTGAACTCTGCAGGTGGGGAGGGGAGTGTGGGACCACGCAGCAGGGAAGGTCATGGAGCCCGTCTGCTTCTCTGGGGCCGAGGAGGCGCAGAGAAGTCTGCTTCGCTGGCTTAGCAGGCAGATGTCCAGGAGGCTCGCTCGTCAGGGAAGCGGTTCTGTGGCCCTGGGTGTCCACCCTCTCCCTGCTGCGGAAGGTGTGGGAGTGTGGTCCCCCTGCCCTCTGGTATCTATCCTCTGTCTGCTCCCCTCACACTTAGTCAACAGGGCTGGAAGGGCATGGACTTCGAAGTCAGAACCATTGGGTCCACTCCTACCCGGCCACCTCCCTGCAGCGGACACTGGCAAAGTACTTGCCACTCTGGGTCTCAATTTCTTCAGCTGTGGGTGCGGTGATAGTTCCCACACGGTGCCTCTAAGAGGGCTTCTTTGGGCACAGCTAGACAGACCCAGGTCTCCCGACCCCTGGCGGAGACGCAGCAGGTGCACCCATGCTTCCTTGGCGGGACCAGGAGCCATTCCCTGAGACACCTCAGGTGTGGGAATGAGGCTCTCACAGGCAGGTATGGGAGCTGCCCTGGCTGAGACCAAAGTCCCCATGAAGAGCCAGCATTTCTCGGGACAGTCCCAGACATCGCTTCCAAGGTCCCCTGCCAGAGACAGGCCCAGTGCCAGGAGCCGTTCTTCTCAGGGAACCTCAGAGCGCTGGCAGCCACAGCCCTCGGTGCCCAGTGAGGTGCACCCCTCAGGGTTGTTGTGGTGATGGTTGCCTAGTAACGCAGCCACGCTTCTGTGGGGTTTCCAGGGAGCAGAGCTACAAGGTCAGCTGAACCCAAGGTTACGTTCTCATGCAGAAAGGAGAAGGGATGGGTCCACCTTCCAGTGCCAGCCTCTTCACAGATCTGCTGGGGGATGAGAGAGCCCTGCCGGGTTCCTGGCACAGGGCTGGCCACGCGGTGCCGCTTTGGCACGAGGTTGGTCTCCCACTCTCCACCCCGACGCCTCGCTCCTCTGCAGGCCAGCGCCAGCAGTGAGAAGCTGGGCAGAGAAGGTCAGGGGTCCGCTGTCCCGCGGCGGGACACTGTGCCTTAGCCGAGCTAACACCTTTCGAAGCGAATTCACGGTCTCCCGTCCTGCCGTCCTGCGGGCTGAGGGCCTCAGGGTCTGTGGCTCCTGCGTCTCCCTCCTCTTCCGTGGCGTGTGTGCCCTGCGGGAATCCCACCTGCACCCCCGGTACAAGCGATGGCCTGCTTCTCTTCATTTCTCACAGTTAGTCAGAACCTGCTAGAAGCCTACCAAGAGGATGGGAGAGGCCAACCAGGCAATGGGTCCTTCTCCTGGAAGTTGTCCAAGAACGCAGGGGTTTCTGCAGACCCCAAACTATGCACCCCACTCCAGCTCTGTGGCAGGGTGTGGCGGCCGCCCCTCCCTCTGGCCACCATCTCTCTGGGGCTGTCACATTTCAGATGACCACCCTCAGCCTTGGGGAACCTCCCCAGGGCTCCCCAGGGTGCAGGGCCTGTCCTTACGGCCGCCCCATGGGATGCCCCCCTCAGGTCTCCACCCCTGAGAAGCCCACAGGGATTGGTTGATAATCCAGGGCAGGCCACATCTTTTTCCGTCTCCCCCAAATCCAGACGGTCCACCCAGTGAACCATGGCGTCTTCGTTACTTATCTGAGAAGAGCCTGCAACAGGCTTCCCAGGCTGAGCTCTGGGGCTCCTGCCTTTACCTGTCCAGTCCTGGGGTCTGGCTGCCCTCAGGCCTGCGCTCCCCTAAGAAAGAGCGAGAATGCCCATCCCTCCTCCCGGGCTCCTTTTCAGCCGCTCACCCTGGCGCAGTCAGCTGTCAATCACTCCTGCTCCAGAATGCCCTCAGGGCGTGTGTCCCCACCCCTCAAGTTTCGGAGTGAAACTCAGATTTGAATCCTGACTCTGCCCCTTCCCATCTGTGGGCCTGGACAGCCTTCCCCACCTCCCGGAGCCTCCGTCTCATCCTGTGGCAGATGGAGGTGACAGCGCCCACCTCCGAGGGTTACCGGGGGAGCTGGACCAGGTCAGGCGAGCCGCCTCGCGGAGGCTGGGTCCTTGCTGAATGTTTGCTGCCCTCGAGGGGCAGACACGGACCTCCTCCATCGCGGTGTGGGCTGCCGCTTTGCCACTGAGACCCTGCGGCACGGACGGTCCTGCCCGGAAACCCGATTCTCCATCCCCGTCCACATCACTAAGTGTTTCATTCCAAGTGGCTTTTCTGCGGCGTTTTCTTGCTCTGGGTGAGTTCTGGCATGCCGGCTTGTAACCCAAGAGGCTTTCATTCATATTGCATGACGTTCGTGCCGATGAAACCCAAGTCCCCCACTCATAAATAATCCACCTGTTCTTGCCTCCTCCAGGGGCATTTTCCTGCACAATCTGAAGGGCTGCACCCACCTCGGAATCTCCAGAAAGTCGACGTTGCAAATTCACTTAATTGCATTGCGTCTTGACCCATGAACTGTGCCGGGATGGAGCCGACGGCCCAAGGGCATTCTGAGAAGACGTTCAGCTACGTGGTCCGAGCCCCTGGCAGCGACGGGTTTGATGTCATGAACGTGGACGTGAAGATAGACACGTCCTGGGTCTTCCAGGACGTGGACAACAGCGGCGAGCAGCAGGGAGGTGTCCCGGGAGAAGCAGCCAGCAGGAGCCCAGACGTGGATGCGGGGACACTTAGGAGGCAGCTGGAATCCTCGGAGCAGAAGCTGTTGGCAGCTGTGGACAAATACGTGATGTCGGAGTCTGGGCTCAGGAGCAGGTAAATACGCCACGTGGGCTGTCCTCCGTGTGTTTCCTGGATCCTGGGGCAGCAGAACCGTGGTGGGTGGTGTGTGGAATCGCCCCGTGGCCGAGCAGGCAGGCTCACCCAGGGCACACAGCCTCCGGCCACATCCCGGCTCTCGGTTCCTCCTCTCTCTTTCCTGACCCCTGCTCTGTGTCAGGGGCCCTGAGCCTGCAGAGAGGCCTCCCAGGCCGGCTGGCTGCCATCGGGGCCCAGCCAATGGGAACATCGAAGGGAGGAGGAAGAAGCCAGGGTGTTTCCCCCTCTCGTCTGCGCTGGGTGACATTTCTGGCTGTGGCTACAACTCAGTCATGCCCCTGGCTGCCTCTGTGGTCCTGCTCCTGCTGGTGGCCCGTGGCCCCTGGGCCCCAGGATCACCACGTGCTCCCTGTGTGTCCTCCAGCCCCCGGACAGAAGGGGCTCTCGGCAGTTGCTCGTCCCTCTCAGCTCACCCATCACCAGGGTAGCAGATTCTGTGTGTGTTTCTCGCTGCTGAATCTGAACTCCCTGGTGTGGGCTGTTTCCCTGATGGAAACAACAGGGTCCACAGGTTGGGTATTTGAATCCAGGCCTTTCCCCAAAGCCCCTGCTATTTCTGGATCGTTTCTGATGCCTGGACCAGCAGAAGGAGGGGGGCTGTGCCTTTAAGTCGGAGGAGAAACCCTGTGTGGAAATGCAGTCTGGTTGTTGCTGGGGCCGATCCCGACAGGTGCCAGGATCCCAGCAGCCTGTGTCCTGGATTTGTCTGGGACTTGGACATTTTCTTGTATTTCCTTTCATTTTCATAAAGGCAAGTCATTAAATGTGTACGTACATACGCTTTACTTTTTTCCGCTTAGTAATCTGACCACGTGAAGACCTTCACCTATCAGAAAAGTTATTTTGTTACTCTGTATCACTGTGTGATTGTCCGTCCGTCCATCCTTCCCTCTCTCCATCCATCCATCCATCCATCCATCCATCCATCCGTCCGTCCATCCATCATCCACCCCCTCATTCTACCACCTGCCCTCACTCCCCGAGTCCTGCACTAAGGCGTATTAGTTTCCTGTGAGAACCAAGACCGAGTTCCATGGTCCGAGCAGCCTAAACCATAGGTGTTTGTTTGCTCACAGTCCTGCAGGCTGGAGTCCAAGATCAAGGTGTGGGCAGGTTGGTTTCTCCTGAGGCCTCTCTCCTCGGTGTGTAGATGGCTGTCCTGTCCCTGTGTCTTCACGTGGTCGTCCCTCGGAGTGTGACTGTGCCCTCATCTCCTCTTCTTATGGGGACACCCGTCAGATTGGATGAGGACCCACCCAAGTGACCACATTGTAACTTAATTACCTTTGTAAAGACCCCATCTCCGAAAACAGTCATATTCTGAGGCCTGGGGTTAGGACTTCAACGTACGGATTCGAGGGGACACATTCATCCCATAACGCAAGTCCTGGGGGTGAGAGCTGGAAGGCAGGGCCCAGCTGTGGAGACAGCAGTCGTGGGGCCCACACGCGGCTGTACGTTCCAATCCTCCTCCAGAACGACCCGCAGTGGACCCAGGAGATCAGTAGGCCTGGGGGAGATGGTGGGACACCCCGGCCACAGGAGACCCCTCCATGTGAGGGAGAGACAGGCTGGGGCCCCGTGAGTGACGGCGAGGAGAGGCCTCTGTGGCTGGGGCCGGGGTGGGACCATCCCGGAGCCGCCCGTGGGGAAGTGTGGGCTGTGTCCTCTGTTCTCTGAGGGTGGGATGCACCCGCCATGGGGGAGCTGGGACTTGAACCCAGGCAGCCTGTCCGTGGGGAAGTGTGGGCTGTGTCCTCTGTTCTCTGGGGGTGGGTTCACCCGCCATGGGGGAGCTGGGACTTGAACCCAGGCAGCCTGTCCGTGGGGAAGTGTGGGCTGTGTCCTCTGTTCTCTGGGGGTGGGATGCACCCGCCATGGGGGAGCTGGGACTTGAACCCAGGCAGCCTGTCCAGAATGGCAGCCGCGAGGGCACGACTTCATGCGGCTCCCCGAGGGCGTCTCCCAGCTCCACGGCGCTGTTCACCGCCCTGCGTGTTGTGCGGTAACTCGTCACTCACTGGTGAAGAGCTGTGCTCGGTGTCCGTTCCGTGTCGGGGACGGTGCTGGTTTCCTGTGGCCGCTGGAGCACGTGACCGACCGCCAACGGGGCGGCTTGAGCGGCAGGCGCTCCGGCCCTGCAGGTCTGGGGCAGGGTGGATGGCCGCCTCCCTGGCTCAAGTCAGGTGTGGGCCAGCCGTGCCCTCCAGAGGCTGCAGGGGACTGTCCCGGCCTTGCCGGCTCAGAGCTGCAGTCCTTGCTCTGGTCTCCGCTGGCCGTGCCCGGCAGCCTAGCCTCTTGCCCGGTCTCCGCCGGCCGTGCCCAGCAGCCTAGCCTCTCGCGTGGCCTTCACCTTCTGTGTCAAGTCCGTCTGCCTCCCTCCTAGGAGGACGATTGGACTGCTGTTCGCGCCCAACCAGAGAGTCCAGGATAACCTCAAGCTCTTTAACTTCGTCGCACCTATAGTCTCGCTTGCATTTCAAAGTTCCAGGAGTTGGGGCCGGGATATATCTGGGGGCCGTTATTCAGCTTGCCCACAGCGAGACTAGTCATTTTCTGCTTATAGTGTAGGGATAATATCAGAATGAAACACTCTCATATTTAATGTTTCCAGTTGGTCTCAGAAACTAAAGAGGCTTTTCTTGTCCCGCTTAGACACCACCCCTTTTTATAATCCATCAGAGGTACGCAGACTGACTCTCGGACCCATGAACCTGGGGCCACTCCTCTGGTTCAGTCTGGAAGGGACTCAACTGTAACCCACACTCCCTTCTGTCACCTTTGAGGCTCTCCCCCAGGACTAGAGTAGGAGAGGAGACTCTGGGCCTTGTTATTAACAATAATGCATCCTTTTATGTACTCTTTGCAACAAGCTTCTGAGCAAGGTGCAATTACTGCTCTGTTTTACAGATAAAGATACTGAGGGTCCTAGTGGTGAATGAGTCCAGTGCAGGCTCCATGGCTGGCAGGAGGCAGAGCCAGGTCTGCACCTAGGGAAGCAGGCTGCCTGGATGAGCAGGTCCCCCCGTGGACGTGGGTAAAGGAGTGATGGTGGGCGGAGCTTTCCACATGGGCCGTGGATGCACTTTCCCTGTGTTTCCTGGTTTCTGTTAGAGGTAAGGTTGGCACTGTAAGGGGACTTGGATGCCAGATGCAGGCAGGTGACGGGCGAGCCTTTGAGGGTCCTTCTCTCTCAGTGGGACCGTAGCCAGAGCTTCGCCTCGGGCTTCTTCCTGCTTGGCTGTGGCCAGGCTTCTCGTCCAGTCTGGGTGTGACTTCGCGTGTGACACGGCCTCGATGTTCCCCAGGGTAATAAAAAAGCCTTCGTGTGGCTTTGCCGTCCCTGCTAGACAATTAGGCCATCTGCAAGTTCTTACTTTTGGTAAGTAATACACATGAATTATTTTAATCACAGAAACTTTTTTCCTGAATTTCAGTCGCTTCTTCAGAGGAGAGTCACGGGAATGTGGCTCAGATGGGAGGCGACAAAGCACAGGGTTCAAAGTGTGAGTTTGGGAATCAGACAGCCTGGGCTCGATAGTGCTGTGTGACCTTGGGCAAGTTGCCTACCCTCTCTGATCCTCAGTTTCCTCATGTGTGAAGAACAGGTCATGGAACCCACCCGTGGGCTGGTGATATGAAGATTCATGGAGAGAATGCCGTGTTTGCTTCAGGCTCAGTCCCTAATCCGTGTCACCCAGACTCAGGATTACTGGCCTAGAGATGAGGATACTGTTAAGGCTTCTGATGCGTGGTGTCTTCCTAGTCAAAAGAGGTCTTTGAAGATCATCCCTAGAAAGATACATGTGAATGTTTTACAAAGTGTAATTTTGTCAGAACGTTAAATTGGCCAAGTAACAGCAACAACGACAGAAAGGTTGCCGGTGTGTGAACCCTGGGCCCTGTTGAGCGCCCCGCGGGGACTGAGCACCGCCCTGCTTCCCCGCTGCAGGGTCCAGGAGCTGGAGCTGTCGGAGCGCAAGCTCCTGCGGAAGGTGGACCAGCTGAGCGCCCGCGTGTGCCAGGAGAGGAGCGCCTCCCTCCGGGCCCAGGAGCAGCTGGAGGCGCTGCAGGAGGAGCTCACCAGCCAGGTACGGGCCCTCCTTCCTTCCAGGGCTGCTCCTCTTCCCCGCAGCGTCGCCCCCCGTTTGCATGCGACGGCAGCTGCAGTTGAGCAAAGACAGTGGGGTGGCCGGAGCCCTGCGGGGCCTGCGGTGAGGTCACATTGCCCGTCTGGGCCTCAGCTGCCCCATCTGTAAAATGGGATCCCCGTCCTGCCCTGCCTGCCTCACAGGGCTCCTGCTGGGACCCACTGGGGGCGTAAGAGCACCGGGTGACCTGTGGGGCTCTGCGCTTGCTGGGAGCTCTGGGCAGAGGGTCATTTCTGCGGCCTTCACGCCTGGTGTTGGGGGAGCCAGCGCTGGCCTGAGGACAGGGAGAGGACTGGCGCAGGGCCACCACCTCAGGAGCCGGAGTGCAGGTGGGGACACAGATGGGAAACAAGGAACTGAAAACTGGACGCTGGTGTCGCGGGGATGCGGCCCCGTGTGTGTGTGCATAGGCGGGGGAGCTCCAGAGAACCGGGCCTGAGAGGGAGGCCGTGCCGGAAGGGCGCGCGAGGCGTGGGTGAGCACCGGGCACAGGCACGGCGGTCAGTGAGAACACCAGGACCGGGCAGGGGTGTGGGTGGGGAGAGGGCGTTGGTGAGCCTGGAGGGTTTCAGAGGGGCCAGGCTGCCAGGGCCACGGCACGACCTACATTCCGAAGGCAGCAGGCTTCCAGGGAATTCAGCAGGAGGGGCTCAGGGTCAGGGTTTGGGGGATGTCATTCTAGTTGCACGGGAGAGAGAGAGGGTGGGGGTGGGGGACAAGTTAGTGTTGTTGGAGAAAGGGGCAGGCTCTGGAGGCAGATGGCTGTGTGACCTAGGGCAAGCGACTTAACCTCTCCGGGCCTCAGTTTCCTCATCTGTGAAATGGGAATGATATAGTACCAAGGCCTTCCAGTTGTAACGTGGGTTAAGTGAGTAAGTACGTGTAAAACACTGACAACAGCAGGCATCGGAATAACCCTGCCGCTTTTGTGATTACTAGTGTTTATTGAAATATTCCAGGGGAGCGATGATGCAGGCCGGAGGGCGGGACGCCTGTAGGAAAGACTGCAGAGGCAGAAACGACAGGACTCGGAGGGCAGCTGTGGCAGCACCCGTGGAGCCCCAGG
Organism: Tadarida brasiliensis; assembly: GCA_030848825.1. Classification (NCBI taxonomy): domain Eukaryota; kingdom Metazoa; phylum Chordata; class Mammalia; order Chiroptera; family Molossidae; genus Tadarida; species Tadarida brasiliensis. Next base: position 4,142,508 of record CM061257.1, read on the forward strand.
GCATCCTGTCTCAGCGGATTGTGACTTGCAGGGCAGCGCAGTGATTGTCCGTTGCAGGTTGACATCTGTCAGCGGGTCGTGACATCAATTCTGAGTCACTAGGAAATAAGAAAGGCCCCCCCGTCCGTGGGAGCAGTCAGAAAACCTCCACGATGCTGGTTTAGCCAGCAGCTGAGGCAGGTCAGCGAGGAGAGAGAAGGCGTTCGTTAAGTTGAAATGAGGTGCCAGGGAGACACAAAATGCCACGTTCCCCTTTGTGTTGACCTTCGGGCACAGAACGTCGAGTACAGCCCCCTCCTTGGCTTACAGCACGTCACCACCGGCGTCCCCAGGGGAGGTTTTAATACGAGATGTGGCGGTGGGTGGGATCCCACCACCAAGAAGCCCCTGTGGAAAGTACATTAATGCGCATTTTTGAGCCTTGCTCAAGTACACGTCAGATTTCCAAGGTGAACCAGACAGGCCCTGTCATCGTGAGATGTCCACAGTGTGGTGGGGGGACGGAGGGCCGGGGTGACCCCAAGGGATGCTGTGGGGGCGCAGGGGTGCCATGGATCAGTTTCTGCAGCTAAGCCCTTCCCCCGCACGCTTTGCTCCGGCCTCAGGAAGTCTGCTGCTCGGGAAAGCCGCTTCCAGCCGAAGCTCCGAGCTCAGAGTGATGAGGGGCCTGCTCAGGGTCCGAGGGACCCCAGCCCAGCCCGAACCTCCGACTCTCTCCCCAGAGAGCCGTGCATTTCCGAGCAGGGGGTGGCAGCTCGCTCTGCCCCGTGCACCTGGTGCTGGCCGAACCGGCTCTGCCCGTGCTCAGCGCTCCCTAAGCGTGAGCTCGGCCTCGTTTCCCCAGTGACCTGTCTGCAAGTCCACAGAGGCAGACCTCAGGGGTCCGATGACAGTGTTCACCCCACGGGACGAACCCGGATTTCCCTGACGGGGAATTTGTCTCCGGTATATCTGCCCCACGTGCCCCCAAACATGAGGTCAGACGGAGCCTGCGACCTGCTGCGTGGCCCCTTTTCCACGGCTGCCCCGCTCATTTGTCTTCCGCAAGCTCCCGCGAGGAGCGCCAGTCGCCAGCTGAGAGTGTAGGTCCACCGTGTGCCTAAATGAGTCCTGAAAATTAGGCGAGGACTCCTGTTTTTACAGTGGGTGGGTCAGCCCCGCCCAGCCCACAGCTCATGGGTGGGGGAGGGCAAGGTGTAAGAACAGGGAGCGTGTACTCCTGCCCTTGACCGAAGGCCTTGAATCAGATACAAGGAGGTTCGGCTCCTGGCGGCAGTGACCTTTAGCGGCGTGGCATCATGCAAGTGGTTTCTGAGTGTCCCGAGGGAACAGCGGCCGCGCCCCCCTCCCTGTGGATGTTCACACAGGGGGCAGCTGCTGTGAGCCACCAGGGCGGCTGAGCCTCCTGGGCCAGCATTAACCCTCCAGCACTGGGCCATGGAGCGGTCTGGGAGGTCCTGGGGTGGACCCTCAGGGGTCTGGAGGTGGCTCCTTACGAAGTGGGATGGGGCGTTCCGTGGACTGGTGTGGAGACACGGGAGAGCCCTTGGCTGTGCACCAGCTGAGCCCGTCCTGCCCCCTGCCGGTTCCTTCCAAGGACCCAGGGAGCCCCTGGGTGAGCGGCCCTGGAGGGTGAGGTGAAGCACTGGTCTCTGAGAAAATGTCCCGGGCGTCAGAAAATCAGCCACCGGGATACATACTATTTGCTGCAACATTTTAATGCAAAAATATCCCATGATGAACAAAAACACCGACATTTGAAATAGGCTCAGTGTGAGCCATGGTGGGCCCGGGGCTTGCTTCCTGACGCCTCACCCACCGCCAACCTGTAGGTTCTGGAAAAGGAGCGCGCGGCCCGGCGGCAGCGGTGGCGGCTGCAGCGGCTGCGGGAGCAGCTGCGGCACAAGGACGAGGCCCTGGGGCAGCAGACGGCGGCCCTGGAGCGCTGCCGGCGGACCCAGCGGCGCGAGCTGGGCCTGGTGCGGGAGCAGGAGCGGGTCCTGCGGGCGCAGGTGCAGCGGCTGGAGCGCGACGTGCGGCGCCTCTGCCGCGCCGCGGGCCTCCTGCTGGCCGAGCTGGACGCCCCCGCCCCGGGCAGCCCCCGACCCCCGGGCCCGGCGGGACCCCAGGGCGCCCCCGTGGAGGCCGCGGAGTTGCGCGCCCTGAAAGAGAGGGCGGAGCGCGGGGAGCGCGAGCGGGACGAGGCGGCGCACCGGCTGCGGGAGCATCGCGCCGCCCAGCGCCAGCTCCGGGGGCAGCTGGAGGAGCTTCGCTGCTGGATCTATGAGCTGAAGCTGTCGGAGATCGGCCTGCAGAGCCAGGTGGAGGACCTCGCTGAGCAAAACAGGAGCCTGCGAGAGGGGCTGGGAGCCCAGGCGCCGGGGGAGAGGGCGCGCAGCACGGCCCCTGCTGGCCCCTGTAGCCGGGTAAGTGGTGGCACCCCAGGGCAGGAGTGATTGCTCTTCTCTTACCTTTCTCCTACTGCCACTTGGTTAAGTCACTGACTCCCCCATTCCGTAGTCTTCCTCTTCATCCACCCATCCAACCCCACCAGCCCTCTCCATGCACCCTTCATTAGGTGCAGTCACCTACCCACCCGTCTACACAGCCGGACCTCCTCATCCACCCACCCATTCATCCACCCGCCCGCCCATCCACACGTCTGCCGTGCTCCATCATCTCACTCCCCCACCATCTGCTCCCAACCACTCTCCAGGCAGCCAACCAGCCACCCTTTATCCCCCATTGCCGGTTCCCTGCTGTCCGTCCATCTACATCCAACATTTGATGAGTCCCTGTTGTGTGCCAGGCCCTGGGCTAGATGAGCTCCTGGGTGTGTGGTATTATGTAACTCTCATGTGCTGTGCGCCTTCCCTGACCCGCCCCTTCCCTAGGAAAGCAGGCACCCCCTTGTGACCTCCCTCACAGCACCACAGGGGGTGGCGGTTCCTGCAGGGTGTGTGCAGGGTCCCTTCTCCTTCATGAGACTGTGAGCTCCTTGAGGGCAGGCCCAGGTCTGGTGGGCCGTAGCCTCCACCCCAGCGCATGCCCTGGAGCCCGCCAGGCTGCTCCATAGGAAACACACAGGCGTGGGACCTTCTGGTTCTCCTGTTGACTAGCTGTGTGACCTTGGGCAGGTTTCTGAAGCTCTGGAGGCGAGAGCAGAGGCCATTTATTTATTCATTTGACTGACGGAAAGGTAAAAACTTACGTGTAATATATTCCTGTGTTTGGCACCCTACTGGATGTTTCAAAGGCGTTATTTCATTTAATGCTTACGAAGACTGTCAGGCAGGTGTTTTTAGTATCCTCATCACACCTATGAGGGGGCTGAGGCTCAGAGAGTAGTGCAGTGACCTGGGGTCACACAGTGGTACGAGGCAGAACTGGAATTCGGCCCAAATGTGTATGAGTCCAGAGTCTGTTTCTTCTGCACACACCTGCCTCCCCGAAAAGAGCAGTTCAGCTCCCTCCAAGGGCTTACGCTCCCCGCTTCTCTCCACTGGGTCAATTTGCATTTCAAGAAAAATCAGTGAGCAACTGTAGCTCAAGCGACATTGCTCATTAAAAAAAAAAAAAATCAAATTTATGATTAGACCGGACAGTCTATCTCAAATGAACTGGAACTTGAGACACTCCGTTTCTCGGCATGACGACTGTACCTGCCGAGATCGTTGGCACAGTGAGTTTCTCTGTTTTGTTTTCTCCTTTCATTGCTTTACCCCCCTCTCCCGCCACTCTTCTGTGTCCTGTTCGTTTTCCCTTCGTCCCGTTCATTGGATAGAAGGAAAACTGTACGTTTAACGTTGGTGCCTTACTGTGACTTTGGAAAATAAATCGTGTATAGATGGAACCAGCCATTTAGAATCCTTTCTGTCATTTTCCTAAGCACAAGACTTTAATTGAGGCCGTTGGTTTGAGTCTTTATTCTCCCAATCTACCTCCCCACATACCGCGACTTTCTTTTCTCTAAGAGAAAGGGTGAATACCTGAATATTTAAGGGACTCCGCGAACGTTTTGGACACTTTGTGTTCCCATTGAATCCTTAGAACAGCCTGTGAGCCAGGTGCTGTTACCCCACTGAATAGATGGGGAAACTGAGACCTAGGATGGTACGTGACTTGGCCACAGGCACCCAGCTGCCCAGTGTCAGGGCCAGCCAGGGGACCTGGGCCAGATCGGAGCCGTGACCCCTGGCTGCTGCCCTCACCTCAAGATGCCGGGGCCAGAGCTGGCTTTGCAGGAGTGTGGGCAGCATGGTGGCCGATTCGGTGCTGTGTGACGTCGGCCTACAGGCCCCTTGTCAAAGTGCACCTGTGACCTCAGTGTCTCACCAGATATCATTTAGAAGTCCCTGTAACCCAGGCACATGCTCTTAGGGCTTTGCTGGAGGCCACTGCACACAGTCAAAATTCTCCTAAAATTCCCTACATGGCCCTACGTGGCCCGCAGAGTGCGGTCCCAGCCGGTCCGCCTCCAGCGTCGGGAGGAGCCAGCCCCTCGTCAGCCGGGAGCGGGGGGCCGCAGAGGCTGCTGTGTAGGGGCCACGGGGTGGAAAATGCGGACCTTCAATGTTGGAGCTGCGTGCAGTGGGGTGAGCTGTGTGCGGTGCGAAAGCAGGGGATCCCCAAGGGGACAGGGCAGCGGCGATTCCTGTGCTGGCCTGCCTCTTAGTGGCCGTGGTACCTTCGGGCAGGTTACGGCTTTCTGTGCCCCAGTTTCCCAGGTGTGAAGTGGGAATGGTGCTGGGACCTGCTTCCTTGTCGGACTGTGAGGATGGAGTGACAGGCTCAGGGACGGCTCTCAGCGCTGTGCCTGGCACATCGTGAGCGGGCAACCAGACTGCGCTCTGTCCCTCTCTCTGTCACCATCCTCATCCTCACCTTCGCCTGTGTGGTCCAGGGGGAAGTCCGGTGGCCCCCCCCATACTATTCACATGGTGTTTCGCCCTTGCCCTCGTCCTTTTATTTGTCTGTCCCGAGGGCTGACCCTTGACTGGAGAAGGTTAAATGTGACGATTTGTCTCCGCTCATGGGCGGGACCTGTGAAAGCACAGGCTGACGGCCTGGAGTGGACGGGCCTGTGGTCACCAGCTGCCCCGTCACAGGGGCCTGTGGTGGCCCGAGGGGACTGGGAGCGTTGCAGCGGCGCCTGGTTCCGCTGGCCGAGGGGCTGAGGACCTCTGTCTCGTTGCCAGGTCAGCCTGCAGGGCGGTTGAGGTGGGCAAGGCCCAGCCTGCTCCAGTAGGACCTCATCTTGATTTAATCCCAGGACCCGTTTCCAAGAAAGTCAGTCACAGGTCCTTTGGACGGGGGCAGTGAGGACTTGAACATCTGTTAATGAGACACAATTCAGCCCACAGCATGCAGTTACACGGCAGGTGGCATTCCCTGTCCTGGCCTCCAGGGCACCTGGGCTTCCTCAGGCTGCTCCAGTGCCATCCCCGAGAGACCCAGGTGCAGGGAGGTCGTCATGGCAACAAGCACATGGAAAACACTCCTGGACCTGTGTCGCCCTCTTGTGGCCCCGCCTCTGCCTTGTGTGCAGCAGCCCAAGTTACTCCCCCTCCGCTCACAGGCTGCAGAGTATCTATTCCTCTGCTCCCTGCCCCTCCCCCGCGTGCCGGCTCCTCAGGACCAGCCCATCTCTGTGTGTTCTGTCGCATCCTCAGCTCGAGCACGGCGCCGGGCGTGTGAAGGAGCTCGCTACATGTTTACCACGTGCGAGGAGGGTGGGAGGTGGCCGGTCCTCTGTTGGAGCCCCGTGGAAGGGCTCGGGCCCAGCCATGAACTTGGGACGTCCCTGAGCCCCTGCGGATTTCTGCTGGACAATGGAGTAGGAGCAGCTGCTATGGACCGAGGGGGCGGCCGGGTGAAGAGCCCAGAGAACGGGAATGCAAAGCCCTTTAAAGATGGAACAGACGTCGAGTAACGTTTTCCACATGCACTGTCCCTGGGCGGTCACCGGGCTCAGGGCGGCCTGTGAAAAAGCAGGGGGCTCTGTGAGCAAGGGCTTTCTGGGGCCGCGGGCGCCTGTTCCACCCTGGCGCGCATCCCCCCAGTCCCGCTCTCACTGGGGCGGGCGGGCTCTGCTCCCCTGAGGATGACCCCTTCAAGGGGACTCGGCCCACAGTGGCCAGCGTCTTGTTAAGACCAGACATGAACAATTCTCCTCATGGGGACAGGTAGGACCCAGGGTCCCCCTACCCGGTGGGTCTGCAGCTGGGCCCTCCCCTTGGGCGACCTGGGAGCTTTGCAAGTCTTTTCACTTCACAGTGTCCTTGTCCTTGTGGGTCAAACAGGGCCTGCAGTGCCGCCGCTTCCCGGGGCTGCCGTGACCGAGGACCGGTGACCGTGGGCTAAACCACAGCTCTGGAGGCTTGGTGCCATTGGAGGTGCCGGCAGGGCTGGTGCCTCTGCGGCCTGTGAGGGAGGGGCCTGCTCCAGGCCTGGGCTGTGGACGGCGGTCGTCTCCCTGTGTGTGCTCAAATGCCCCTGTTCACAGGGATACCAGTCACACTGGAGTGGGGCTCACTGTGGTGACCTTGTCTTCACTAATTACATCAGCAGTGACCCTATTTCCAAATCAGGTCATCTTCTGAGTTCTGGGGGTTGGGGTTTCACCTTATGGATTTTAGGGGGCCACAAATCGACCCAAAACAGGCACCCCTCCAGATGAGCTGCTGTGAGGTCCCTCAAGATGGTACCGCTGTCGGTCCCAGTTCTGTGGTGCCAGGGGATGTGCGCCCTGCTCCAGCGTTAGGACAGAGATGTGTGGGTGCGGAGGATCCCTGATTATTAGGGCGTCCTCGCACCAGGCCCTGCGCCAGGCCCTGCTCGATGCTCGCCCCCTGGTGCCGGCTCGTGTAGCCCTCCTTCGATGGAGGCAGCTGGGCAAGCGAGGACCCAGAGGCGCGCTCCGGCAGGCCGCATGGAGGTTGAGCGCTGGGCCAGGATCGTGGCCGGCCAGGCTGACCCCGAAGCCGGGCCGTGAAGGCCACACTCTGCTCCTTCAGTAAACCCGGGTCAGTGGGTCAGGAATCAGGTCTGAGCTCGGTGTAGGGGCTGAGGACTGAGACAAGACCCCTGCCCACACGGGATGACAAGACCACCTGGGTAAGGGGGTGGGGGCAGAGGAAGGGGCCTGCCAGTCTGCACGTGGCTGCTGGGGACCCTGGTGTTGGGAATGGGGAATGGACCCAGGGCCACGGGTGTGACAAGTCTGCCAGGCTCTGTCGTGCTCTGAGAGCACTGACGGCCTTGCCTGAGGGCATCTCAGACTCAGCAAGGCCACCTTGACGCAGCAGCCCCCTGGAGAGGGCCCTGGGTGACGGAAAGGCCCGCCGGTCCCCAGCTCAAAGGGGAGGGTAGCCTGCGATTTTAAACGTGAAACGCTGGACCTGTTGATACCGAAACTGCGCAGGCAGATGTTGCCCTCGGGGTCTTGGTCTGGAATGTACCCGCCGTGCGTGGCCGCACACCTGTGAAGTCGGGCTCGGAGTTTGAGGGCAGTGCATGTGTGCGTGATTCCCCAATGCCGCCTGCGTTTCCAAAGGGGCGGGCACCCGGGGGCTTCAGAGCCATGGGCAGGTCCGCAGCGCCTTTCTCTGCATAACTGTGACCTCCCTTCATGCATCCCGGCCCTTGTCGCCTTGGGATCAAGGTTGACCTCCTACCCACAGCGCCCGAGGCCCCTGCTGGTCTGGCCTGGTGCTCCAGCCCACCGCCCAGGCCTCCCCACCCTGCCCGGCACCCTGAGCTCCTGCAGCCCCTGCACACACTGGGCCCTTCCAGCCTGCACGCCTAGAAGCTGCCGTTGTGTCCTCCCCACGGCCCCCTCTCTCCACTGGGTGGGAATGTCACTTCCTCGAAGACTTCCCAGACCTCACGTCAGCTCCTTCTCTCCTTGGTGCCCCCGTGGTGACATGACCCGCCTCGGGTGGCCCCAGTTCTCACTGGGACAGGCCTCCTGCCTGTCCTCCACAGCTGTGCCTTCTGCGTCATCACCAGCTGGGTCCACTCAGCCCTGAATGCCGGCCCCTGGCCACAGGTGAGCAGGTGCCTCAGGGGAGACGTGACAGGAAGGAGATGTTTGCTCCACGGCCCCTGGGAAACGGAACCGTCTAGCTGAAGGGACCGCCTCAAGTTGGCTACGCTGGGAGGTGGGGTATAGGAAGTGGGGGCTGGGGAGGGGCCAGCCCAGGGGAGGGCGATCAGAGAGAAACTCCTTACAAAGCTGGCGCTTATTGGGTGCTTGCAACTACATCCCCTGCAAGCTTCTGAGGGTCGGACGATTGGTCCTCATTTTGCAGGTGAGGAAACAGGCAGGGAGGTAAAGCCGCTTGCCCACGGAAGGGGCGGCAGCAGGACCGGAAGTGAGGTGCACCCTGTGCCATCACCCTGGGTGGTACAGGCTGCGTCGGATGTACCTGGGCGTCACGGTGCGAATGATGGGGAAGGCAGTCGTCGTGAGAAGATGAGCTATTTGCTTCATGGTTACAAAGCAATTTGCCAAACAGAATTTCATGGACGCTGGCAGGTAGCCAGGCAGGGGTCAGTGTCCTTGTCCCCAGACCCACAGTCCAGAGGAGGCAAGGCCTTGCCTGGGCTCACACACTCGACAGTTTCTAGAGCAAGTCGCTTGGATCCCAGGTCCCTGAAGGAATGGGCCGTCTCAAGGACAAACCCCGAGCTGGGGAGGAGCTTGGGGGTGAGGTTTCTGCTCAGGGACCCGGGTGAAATGAAATGAAGGACTGAGGTTTGCCAGGTAAACAAGGCCCGTCTGCGGGTGTCCCCTCCCTCCAGTGCTTTCTAGCAAGTGTGCACTGGGCACCTGCCCTGTCCCAGGCACTATGCCGGCCACTGGGCTGGGGGGGTGACCCTGCTCTTCCAGAGCTTACAGGGGAGACAGACACAGGTGCAGACAATGGCAATCAGGTGGCTGACGGCTGCAGCAGGGGACAGCCAGAGGCTGTGGCCTGGCCTGGAGGGGAACAGGGAGGCTGACACCAGGTTAAAAGTCACAGACTTTAAAGTATCAGTGTCAGGCTGTTGTTTCAGAGCTGAGACCATGCTCTGGGTGACAGCGGCATCAGGAATGCTGGGCCCCTGCCAGCCGGCCTGCAGTGTGAGTAGAGCGGCCCCTGGTGGCAGTTACACGAATCTTTTCATTGTTCAGGAGTACAGGTAGCCCCTCCGGGGCTCGGCCTGCTTTGGGGCAGAAGTGCTATTTCACAATTGTCGCTCACTCCGGCGGCAAGAGAGGGCTTTATTAACACATCATGTCGATAGTGCTGAAAAATAAAACATGGGCAAAAGCTGCGAACACGCAACTAATGTCAAAGGCCAGACTGTATGGCCAGTCACCTCACCACACAAACAGGTCCGTGGCAGTTCCGTCAGTTAGAATTAGAAATGGGCAAAACCTCGAGACTGCATTTTCTTCTGTATATTCCTCAAATGGTGAAAGTACCTCAGCACTTTCCATAGCTGGCACACACTGGAAACAACCTAAATGCCCGATAAGGGGGGCCTGGTAAAGTTAGGGCAGCCTTCATTTCGGGGACTATGAGGCGGCATTAAAACACCACGTTGCCGAAGAACCCGAGAGAAAATGATCCTTCAAAAGCATCCAAGGAAAAAAGCACAAAGCCCAAACTGGCGTTGTGCAGAAACAGACTTTGGGGAGAATTTAGATGTCTACGCATAGAAAAAAGCCCAGACGGATCTCGTCTAACACAGGAACAACATTTGTGTCTGGATGCCACCGCATTCCTTGTGTTCTTCCTTTTCCTTATCTTTCAAAATGATTACACATTCAAGCTAAACTATACAAAGTTACAGGCAAACGCTCCCACGAATGTGGAAAGCAGGGAGGACGGATAAGACAGAGCCGACAGGTGCGGAAGGAGAGAGGGCGTGGGTCAGGTTCCGAGCCCCGAGCTCCGGTCCTGCCCTCCCACTGTGTGTGCTGTGTGACCGCGGACAAGTCACTCTCCCGCTCTGAGTACTGATTCCGTCGCTTGTGAAATGAAAGGGGGTAGCATTGTCTTCCAGGATGCCCCCCATGGGACGGCACCTCCTCAGGTCTGTGTGTGTGTTAGCCATGGCTGTGTCCCCAGCCCCACGACAGGGCCTGCCACGTAGTAGTTGCTCAGTAAGAATTAGTTAAACGGGTCAAAGTCGAGTTGGGCGTTGGAATAAAAGCCAAGCAGAGATCCACGGCGGCCCTGGACACTGCCCGCCCACCCCTCCTTGTCCGTCTGCGGTTTTCTCTTCCTCCCCTCCTCTCTCTCGCCGCTCACTTTCAATGTGTCTCTCCCTCTCTCCCTCCTGTGCTGCTGTTTTTTCCTCGTTTGCTCTCCCATCTCCTCTGTCTCCTTCATTTCGTCTCCACTCCGTTCCAATGGTGATTTTAAGCTGCTGACAAACATGTCCATTTCTGCTCGAGTGGGAGCCAAACGGATGCACACGGGAGGCGGCACCCAGGGATGCGTGCGGGGCAGAGGGCTGGCGCCCAGGCCCCTCTGGTGTAGCTGGTCTGGGCTGAGTTGGTACTTGTTTAAGCTCTGGGCGATTCCAGGGTGCCGCAGGGTTGAGATCGCTGGTCTGTGAGGGGAGCTGGGACATGACACAAACCATCCCCCAGACACTAGGCCACGGACCTGTGTGTGAGAAGGAGACACTGGGAGGGAGGGAACGGGACCAGTTTGAGGGAGACCAGGGCTGGCCTCGTTAGGGATTTGGCCTTAAGCTGAGGCCGGAGGGGAGCAGGTTAGCGGCAGAGGGGCTGGAAGAGGTGCCCGCAGCCGTCCAGGGTGCAAGGCTCTGGGGCAGGAGGGAGAGGCTCTGTGGGAGGAGCAGAGGTGAGGGAGGGCTGAGGCCAAGCTGGGGCTGCAGCACAGGGAAGCACGGAGGGGTTGGAAACAGGGGAGCCACTTGAGCCCAGCTTCCAGTTCGGCTGATGTGAAGGGAGGGGCTGAGATCGAGGTGGGTGGGGGGCTTTGCCCAGCAAGCAGCAGCGGGAGATGAATCCCCTTCCCCAGGAGGACGTGCCCCCAGGCAGAAGGAGCCGCACACACCGGTGTGCAGAGGCAGGCCAGAGCCAGGGCCGGTGGGGGTGCTGGTGGAGGGAAGGAGGTCCCTGTGAGTGGAGCCAGGGCCAGGGGGAGGACTGGCAGGTCCACCCATGACAGCCCATGGGGCCCCAGTGCCTGATCTCAGTGCTGGGACTGAGCCTGGAGCCTGGGGCATTTTGGAGGGTCTCCCCAGCAGCCCCGAGCAGGAGGCCCAGCTAGGAGTCGAGGCAGGGAGCAGGTGAGGACCTGGGGCCAGGTGAGGAGGGGGAGGGGCCACTACCTGTTCACTTCCGTGTCCCCTCGCCTAGAACAGCACCTGACACCTGGTAGGAACGTAGTAAATGTTTCCCATACGTGCACTAGTAAGTCTGGGACCTGCCTTCCGCAGGGTCTGTCTGTCCATCCAGTTACCACACGTGTTAAGCACCTGCTGTGTGCTAGGCCAAGGTGTGGGTGCAGACCGAGTGGAGCCGAGTCCCCCCCGGAAGGACCTCGAGGTCTGGTGGGGCGGGTGGGCAGCAGACAGCACCCTTAGACCGGTCAGAAGTAGCCCAGGCCAGGGCACCGGGTGGGTAGTGGGCCCCACGCCTCCCGCAGCAGCCTGGTGAGGGCGCTGTGCTAATGATGCTGGGCTGGGAGCGCCTCGCCTTGGGGAGCGGCTGAGGGCAGGGGTGCCGCCCAAGGACGTAGGTCGTAGCACTGGGGACTTGTTGCAGTTGAGGGACAGGTCTGCCCAGAGCCCCCGGGCACCCGCCTCTCCTGGTGGGATGGGGCGGGCACCGAAGGGGAGGGGATCGGAGCCCGGGGGCCTGGGCTGGCAGACAAGCTTGTTGTCTGGAATGCAGCCTGGGTGCCAACAGGAGCCGAGCAGAGGACAGGGCTGCCCGCCAGGCCGTGCGCCCTCTGCTCCCTAAGCCTCAGTTTCCTGTAGGTTCCCTTCTGGGGTCGTTGAGAGGGACCCATGGGGACGGGCTTGGAGTGGACACTCAGCTCTCTTGACTCTGTGTCTTTCTGCAGGACGCCCTGGGCGGTGTTCAGGATGGATGGCTGCTCCTGCCCCGAGAGGAGGTTCTGCAGGCCGGCGGAAGCCAAGGGTGGCAGAGCCCTGCCCACCCCCACGGTGCCCTGGGACCGCCGGCCTCAGCAGGTGTGTGGGAGCCACGGTGCGTGGGGCATGGGCGTCTGCAGGGACACCCACCGACGGGCTAGCTCAGTTACGTCCTGATGGTGCAGGGGTCGTCCCTATGCTGCCGACAGGAAGCCGAGCTCAGAGAGGGGACGACGCTTGTTCAGTGTCCCGCAGCTGGTAAAGAGGGGACCAGAGTCTGCCGTGCCAGGACATGCGTGCCAGCACGGGGCAGCAGGGGTCTCTCAGGCAGAGCTGTCCTCCCAGAAGACCATCTAATGACCGGGAGCTGTTCCAGCCCCAGGGACAGCTCAGGTGCCAGGTCTGGGAGCGGCTGGGGCTCAGAAGCCCCTTGTCCCTAACTTGTCCCTGATGAGAACCTATGTCTCTGATGAGTCTCAGCCACAGCTTCCAGGGTCCCTTCTGCAGAAGTCACTGCTCTCGGGAGCCCCAAAGCCACCCTGTCCGCCTGGGTGTCTGGTTTGCTCACAGCCCTCCAAGGCCAAGTGAGGTTACAGATGAGGGGTCGTTTATGCCCGTCAGCGCTGCTCACCGTCTGTCCCCCCTGGGGTGCCGAGCTGGCCAGTCAGACAAGGTCAAACTTTCCTTGGAGAAGGGCACAGGGTCTGTCTGGCAGTGAAGCCTAGGAGGCAGCTTCTGTGCCCACCTGCCGACCGTGGGGCTGGGGGCGGGGATTGCGACCCTTGTGGCCCATGAAGAAGCCGGGGAGAGAGGTGTCACGGATTTTGTCTCCTGCACGAGTTCTGTGGTCAGAGGAAGTGGCTGCCAGACCCAGAGCCTCTGCTCCTCAGGACGGTCATTTCCCACCTGAGCCTCCGTGTCCTCCCCTGGTGGGCAATGGTGATGGTCAGGCGCCTTCGGGGACTCCAAGGCCGTGAGTCAGCGAGCGGTGCCATCAGCCCTGACAGCAGGGCAGGGACACTAGTGACATGCTGGGAGAGCTCCAGGGGGGTCTTTATAATCCTCGGGGTCCCGTCCCTCCGCAGGCCAGCCCGCCGAGGGACCCTGCACCTGGGGCAGTGTCGGGGCCGGACGAGGCCCCCCTGCATCAGCGCCGGGCCTGGAGACCACAGCTGGACTCCTGGGAGACCGGGCAGGACCTGACCGTGGACAGGTAAGGCCAGAGGCTTTCTGTGTGCCCAGGGCGCCAGCTGGGTCTGATCAGCCTCCTGTGTGCCCAGCACGAGGGAGGTGGGAGAAGGGGTGAGACACTCTGGGTGTAGAAGGACATTCTGGAAAGGGTTGAGAGGGAGTGTTGAGGAGCTGGAATGGACACCCTGAGACCTAGGTGGGAGTGGGCAGAAAGGGACTCCCAGCTGTGTGCCCAGCTGCCACCTGTCATGCCTCATCCTGTGGAAACTTGTGGCCAGCTAAGAGGCGGGAGCCGGGACCCCGTTCAGAGGGGAGGAGCTGCAGTGACCCCCAAGGCCACACAGCCCTGGGGCTGGATCCGAGCTCCGTCTCTGCGGCCCCACTCCTGCGGCCCCCTGAGGGGCAGGAGCCCTTCCAGCCGGCCCTGCCTGGCTTGCTCAGAGTCATGGCCTTCCCCCGCCTCCGCTTCCTGCAGATAAAGGACAGGGACGCTTGAGCACAACTTGGGCCTGCTGGCCCTGGTGGGGTTCTGTGGCCTCAGCAGAGAGGGTCTTCCTGCTTCTTCATGCATCCATGTCCTGCCCCCAGGTGCTGCGCGTGTGTGTTTGCATGTGTGTGTTTGTATGCGCGCAGGTGTGTATCTGTGTGTGCATATGTGCATGTATGTGCACACGCGTGTGCGCGTGCACACACGTGTTTGTGTGCGTGCCTGTGTGTACCTGTGTGTATGTGTATGCGTGTGTGTATGTGTGAATGTGCGTGTGTGTGAATGTGTGTGTGAATGTGTGTGTGTGTGTGTGTGCTGCCACACCCAAAACCATCCTGTGTGGTTGGGAGGGCTTCATGGAAAAGCTGGACCCCGGCTGCACCCAGGTAGAAAGATGGAGTTAGACAGACAGGAGAACAGGTGGGAGGCAAAGGGGCAGACAGGTGGGAAGACTGGCCGGGCCGTGGGGGTGGCCATGGTTACATGTGAGCACCCCCGCAGGCGGAGGCCCCAGCCCAGCCTGGCTCTGTTCTGTGAGCTGGGCCTGTCTTCCTTTCTGGATAAACATACTGAATAAAGAGAATATAAACATATATTAAAAATATCTGGAGCACACTGAGTGCTGGCTTTCACCACAGCGTCTTCCACTTGAAAAGCCCATGTGGCCGGTGTTGGAAGTGGGGGCTATCGGGGTGTTACCCTGAGACATGGAATGTGGGAGGAGAGGGCACCGGGCAGGAAATCAGGTGGGGCCGATGGACAGGAAGTGTGGAAGAGCTTGGGGAGCCTTTTGAGGAAGTGACGTTTGAGTTGAGATGTGAATAAAGTGGGAGGCGAGCCATGAGGAGATCTGGGGAAGGACACTCTGGGCAGAGGGAAGAGCAGGTGCAAAGGCCCTGAGGTGGTAGCAGGGTTGGTGTGTTAGGAAGGCCTATATGGCTGGGTGAGGGAGGTGAGGAGGGGATAAATGGCAGAAGGTCATCACTTTATTGTCTCTTTTCTTCCCTAGGCTGCTCCAGCTGAGCCCAGCTTGCATGAACAGACGCTCCTCCTCGTCTGTGGCTGCCCCTCGGGGCAGTGCACAGATGGCTCCCTCCTCCCCGTGGAGCTGGCCTGGATCTCAGAGCAGAGGCTAGCAGCTGCCCCAGCCCAGGAGTCCTTCTTCCTGGTGCAGACGTCCATGCTCCCTCCCTGGGGGCCTGCTGGTGACCTAGCTCCCCTTCTGCTTCAGGGGGCTTCTCCAGAACTCCAAATCTGGCAGGTGCCGGACGCCAGGCCCCTGCCTGCTCCCGGAGCCATAGGACAGCCCTGCGGGGACCAGCACCGGACAAGGAGCCGCAACGCCTCCCTCTGCCAGGGGTCCCTACAGATTTTACCTTGCTTAGGGCCCAGGGGTCTAAACAGCCCTTGGGAGGAGGGAGGAGGAGACCCAGAGTGGAGACCTGCAGCGTGGGGGGCCAGGAGGACTTGGGGCAGGAAGGGGGAAGACCTTGGGGACAGGTGCCGGCGACATCAGGAAAGCCATCGGGAAAGCTTGGAGGAGGATGCTGACATCCTAGAAGGTCTGCAGAACAAACTCAGGGCTCCTGAGTCCCAAGCCGCTGCCTCCTGCCCTTGTCCCAGGCGGGAGCTCCCCCTGCCTCCTCTGCTGGGAGAGGCCTTCCTGTGCACAGAGGGTCCCCAGTCCCTGGGCGGGAGGAGGCAGGCAGAAGAACACATCTGGGGCCTCCTGGGAGGGTCTTCATCAGAGGAGGAGGGAGAGGCCGCCCCGGCCACCTTCTTCAGGGCTCCTGGTGCCAAAGGGCCATCTCCAGCAGGTGCTCGGCTCCTTGCAGAGCAGGGCAGAGCCACCGGGAGAGTCCAGGGCCAGGGGGAGAACCACGCGTGGTCTGGAAACACTCTGCTGCGGCTCGAGGAAAGCCCCGGGGAGGGAGGGCCAGGGGCCGAGGAGCAGGGTCTAGGAGGGTCCAGCCTGGGCTCTGAGGAATGGGAGGCCAAGGAAACACTTTTCTCCGTGGAAGAGGGAGGTTTGCCACTGTCTCCCAGACTGGCCTTCTCCCCCGAGGGAGCCGACCCCACCAGTCCCTCAGGGGCCCCACGCGAAGGACGGGACAGGCCTGCGCTCACCATAGACGCCTTTGCAGCGGAGATGGAGGCCTGTTTCCGGCAGCTGTCCCTCCTGGCGCCAGCGAGCGGGTGTCGTGGACGGGAAGCGTCCACGTCGGCGGGAGAGGACGGGAGCTTTGCTGCAAGATGGCTCGGTGGCCCGGAGCACGTGGGTCCTCAGCAGGTTTCGGCAAATCAGGGTTTGGATACTTGTCCTGCGAAGGAAGCGCACCCCGAAGAGGGTTGTGAAGGCGTGAAACCAGGAGCGACCGAGGCCCTGGGAACTGGCCAAGTTCTTCCAGGGAGGGGGCCCGGTTTGGAGGACCTGCACCCGGGCCCAGGGGCGCCCTCCGAGCGGGGCCAGAGCCTCTGCCAGCCACCGAGAGCTCTGGAGAGAGCCAGGAGCAGATTGCACCAGCTCGTGTCTGGACTGAAGACGGAGAGAAGCAGACTTTTACATGACAACGTCAAACTCCAGAGAGACCAAGAGAGGTGCCGTAAAAAAATACGGGCCCTCCAGACTGAGAGGGAGAGAAACGTGAACAAAATATCCGCCCTCAAACAGGACAACGGCGTGCTCTTAGGAGACATCTCTCACCTGAAGAGGGAGCTGGACCAGTACCTGCAGGTCATCTCCGACCTTGAAGACTGCAATGGGAAAAGTTACAGCAAAATTTCTGAGCTGGAAGAGGAAAACGGAAAACTGAAAAGGTGTCTGGGCCAGCTCCAGAAAGCCATGTCTGAGAGCACCCAGAAATGCAAGGACCTGGTCCAGGACGTCACTCAGGAGAACCGGGAGCTCAGGGCGCTGATTTCCGAGCTCGGGGTCAGTTACAAAGAGCTGATCAAGGATGTGGTGCTGGGAATAGAAGACATGATCGGGGCCTTACGGGGGGAGAATGCACACCTTCTGCACAGGATCGGAGTCCTGGAGAGGGAAGTTGCCTTGGGGATGAGCACAGACGGGGGACGTTTTGGGGGAGCTGAGGAGCGCCTCCCAGGAAAAAGCAAGGAGGCGGTGGGCAAGGCGGACGCTGTAGAAAGGGCCGTGCTGATGACTCCGCTTCCAGAGCGGCTGACTACAGGAGACCACAGGTCGCCCTCGGAAAAGGACCCGGGTCTGGCTGGAGGCAGGATGGGACCTTCCTCCGGCACAGAGAACCCCAGTTGTGGAACTGAGTCGGCTGCTCCATCGTTGGCCGGGAGAAGTGCTGACGTGTCCAGTGCTCTGCAAGGAGCCGTCGGTGGGATGGCAGTACAAGAGGCACATTTGGACAAAGAGGAGGGACGACCGTGGCGTTCTGCAGACCGAGGGCAAGCTCTGAGGCCCCTGAGCAGTGGCCCCCAGGTAGGCTGCCTCTGCATAGCTGCGTCCTCACCTCTTGCTAACTTTCCAGACTGCTGGCCACCCGCTACTCATATAACCCTCCAGCAGCCCTGGGAGGGAGGTGCAGCCACTGCCTCCATTTATCAGATGAGAAACCGTAGGCACAGAGAGGTTAAGTGATTTGCCCAAAGTCACGCTGCTTGCAAGGTGTTGCTGGGACGTGCACCTGGGCAGCCTGGCTCCAGAGTCCCCTACTCACCTGCGACATAAGATGCCAGCCTGCCCCTCTCCTTAGGCTGTTCAAGTTGGTGTCTGGTGGGACATGGAGGGCATGCTTACACTTTAAGATCAGGGCTTGTACGTTCAGATCAAGGGGTCTTTCGAGCAGCCCCAGTCGTAATTCTGCACACAGGGGTTTGGGAGGAGTCGTGGAAAGAGCGGTGGGCGTTAGAACTCGATCAGTCAGGGTTTGAACCCAGATCTGCACTGACTACACTTGCCACTTAGAGCCCAGGTACAGGCTTCTGAGTCGTTTTCCTCGTCTGTGGACCATGCGTGATTTTCAGGACTCCTAGGATGAAAAGCTCATGACACTCTCTTGAGTGTCTGTGGGATATTTGGTGTTGAGCTCTTCATATCCATTCATATTAATTTTCTGTATCTGTCTCTTTCTTCCTCTCAACCCCTTTTCCTTTCCTTCTCTCGTCCCTCCCTCCTTCCTTCCCTCCTTCCTCCTTCGTCTTTTTTCTCAGCAAGTTTATCAGTCATTTAAAAAGATTATCTGTTGGTTTTATTGGTTTTCTTTATGGTATATCTGTGTTTTATTTCATTGGTTTCTGCTTATATATATCTTCATTATTTTCTTTTGGTTTAATCGGCTGTTTTTTTCCTTGCTTCCTGTGTTGAAAGTGGAGATCACTGATTTTTGAACTCTTTTGTAGTCTATGCATTTCCCTCTAAGCGCCACTTTGGCTGCACCCCACACATTTTGATATGTTGTACTTTTTATGTCTGCTCAGTTCAAAGTAGTTTCTAATTTCTACTGTGATTTCTTCCTCGATGCACGGGTTATTTAGAAGCATGTTGCTGAATTTCCAAGCACCTGTGGAGTTTTTTAGTTATATTTTTGTTATTGATCTCTAGTTTTATTTCACTGTTGTCAGAAAACATACACTATATTATCTTAAGCTTTTAAAATTTGTTGAGATTTGTTTTATTGACCAGGCTGTGGTCTATTTTGTAGATATCCTATAAAGAATGAATATTCCATGGTTGCTGAGTATTACTTAGGCCAGGCTGGTTAATTGTGCTAATCACATCTTCTGTATCTTTACTGATGTATTGTCTATTGATTTTGTCATTTACCCAGATCCCCTTTGAAATCTCCAACTCTGCATTTGTGTATTTCTTTTCTGAGTTATGTTAGTTTTAATTCATATATTTTGAGATCATTTATGAGCTCAATACAGATTTAGGATTATTCTGTATTCCCACTGCATGGATTCTTCTATTATGATGAAATGTCTTTCATTATCTCTCACACTTCTTTTTTTAAAAGAAAAACAGTTTATTGATATTTAGAGAGAGAAAGGGATAGGGAGAGAGAGAGAAACATCGATGTGAGACTGTAACATCAATCGGCTGCCTCCTGCATGCCCCTAACCAGGGATCGAGCCCACTACCAGGGCATGTGCCCTGACCAGGAATCGAACCAGCAACCTTTCCAGTTCACAGGACGACGCCCAACCGAGCCACGCCAGCCAGGCTCTCTAACACTTCTTGCCCTAAAGTCTGCTTTGTCTGATATTTAAGTAGATACATCAGTTCCTTTTCATTATATCATATTATTTTATACTTATAAGTATATGTATAATAATATATTTTTTTTCAGTATTTTCATGGTACACAATGAAAGCCATGGTCTACATGGTTTTTATACCATCCACCTTTTTGCTTGCAACCTATCTGTGTCTTCTTAGCGGCAGCGTGTTTCTTAGAAACAGCATATACGTAAGACAGACTGGGTGTATGTCTACTTTCTGGTCACTCGTTCTCTTTGTCTAATCTCTTCTGTTTTCTTTTATCCCTCCTTTCCTGCCTTTGTTTTTGTTATTAATAAAATGGTTCTTATTATCCCTTTTTATTCTACTAGCTTATTTTAGTTAAATGGTTACCCTAAAAATCCCCAAATGAGCCCTGACTAAAGAGTCACGGGTTCAATTCTGGCCAAGGGTACATACCTTGGTTTCGGTTCGTCCTGGCCCTGGTTGGGGTCGTGTGGGAGGCAACCAGTCGATGTGTCCCTCTCACATCGATGTTTCTCTCCCCGCCCCCCACTCTATCTGAAGATATTTGAGAAATATCCTTGGGTGAGGATTAAAAAAAAAAATCCCCAAATGAATCTATTAATTATTAAAATTCACCTTAAACTAGTACTTTTACCATGTTGCAAGTAATGCAAAAATGTTTTAGTGGTTTAAGTTCACTTATCTTTTCTTCTTGTTATTATTTATTTTGCTTCTATGTACAATAAGCCTTGAAAGGCCTTGTTATCATTGTTGTTTTGAACAGTCAGCGATCTTTGATATTTCTCCGTGTCCCTACATGTCCCCGTGCCGTTCCTTCCGTTCCTGCTTCTGAGTCCGTTTCCCTTCTGCTGGAAGAACTTCGTCACTTCTCGTTGCGAGGGTGTGTTGCTGATAGGTTCTCTCGAGTTCTTCCTGTGAAGACAGTTCTCGCCTCTACTTTTCAAAGTTGTTCTTTCCTTTGGATTTGGAATTTTAGCCAGGCAAATATTCCTCCTCTTCGGGCACTTTTTTTTTTTTTTAATCCTCATCTGAGGATACTTTTCCATTCATCTTCAGATAGAGTGGGAGGGAGAGAAAGGAAGCGAGAGAGAAACATTGATGCGAGAGGGAAACATCGACTGGCTGCCTCCCGCACAACCCCAACCTGGGCCAGGGACGAACCGCAACCAAGGCACGTGCCCTTGACCGAATTGAACCTGTGACTCTTTGGTCCAAGAGCCAGCGCTCTACCACTGAGCCAAACTAGCCAGGGCTCTTCAGGCACTTCGGTGAGCTTACTCCATTGTGTTCTGGCAAAATTGGTGGTAACTGTCATTGTATTTTGTTTGTTTTATCTCTGACTACTTTTAAGATTTCCTTTTTATCTTTGGGTTTTGGCACTTGGACTATGATAGGCCTGGGTGTGGGTTGTTTTTGTTTGTTTGTTTGTTTTTCTGAGCTTCTTGAAATTGTAGAGTCCTGTCCTTTATCAGATTTGGAAAATTCTTGACCATTATTTCTTTAAATATTTGGTTTTGTCCTATTTTTTCTCCCTACTTCTAAAACTCCAGACTTTTTACCTCTATCGCACATCTTTTGTAACTGTTCTGTTTCTTGCTCTCTCTTTGCGCATTGGGTTGAATTTTCTATTGACCTATCTTCTGTTACCCTGTGTTTACTGTGTCCTGTCTTCTGATAAATCCATCTAATGAGTTCCTTATTTTGTTTATTGCATTTATTGCAGTTCCAGAATACCCATTTTATCCTTTTTAAGAAATTCTGAATCTTTGCTGAAATACTTTATTTTTTCATCCATTTTGTCTATGTCTCCTGTGTTTTAAAAATACATATATAATCAGAGTTATTTGGAAGGTCTTGTTTGCTGACTCCAATATCTGGATCATCTCCGGGTCTGTTTCTATTGAGTATTTTACTTCTTGGTTAAGTCCCCTTTTCCTGCTTCTTAACACGTCTAGTAATTTTTTGTTGTTGTTGTTGGACATTGTATAGGACGTGTTGTGGAGATTCCTGATTACTGTCTCCCTCTGGAGGATGTGGAGCAGAATGTTGTTCTGGCAGGTAGCGGAATGGTCAGCAGGCCACTATTCCTGCAGGTGTATTTCAGTTTTGCCCCCAGTCCCAGGGCCTGATTTTACTCCTAAAGCATGATCCTTGCTCCTAGGGCACAGCCTTTCCGTGGTACCAGCTGAGTTCCCAGAACATTCTCCAAGGACTCTCCACTTTGGCTTGGCCATCTTCGTAGCGATGTGACCTCTGAAATCTCTTTAGTAATCGGCCTCCGAGCGGCTCTTCTCTGCTAGGCCACATCCTGCACTAAGCTCCCCAGCTTATGATTCAGCCAAGGACCCCTGGGGTATTTCTAGGACTGCATCTAGTTTTCTTCTCTGCGGCTTTCTTCTCTCTGTCACTTTGTCCCACAAACCCAGCCGTCAAAGCATTTCTGAGCTCCAGTCCGATTCTTCCACCCAGCAGGACCGCCCTGTTCAGCCTGGGCTGAACCATGGTTTGGAAAATATTCTAGAGAGAAGTCCCAGGAGAACGTGGGGCTCACCTTGTTGTGTGCCCTGTTTCTCGAGGATTGTAGCCCTGCATTGTGTGACAGTCCATGCCTGCAAAGAATTCCTTTTGTAGACTCCTCCTAGATTTGATCGTTGTCCAACCCCAGCTCGTCAGACCTGGTAGGAGCTGGAGCTCCGAAGAGGTAAGTATCGAGCCGAGGGTTTCAAGGTCTGAAAGGAGCAGCCGATGAGAGTATCCCAGGCAGGGGGCGAGCACCTGGCCAGGCCCCGAGGCAGGGATGAGCCTGGGTTACTGGAAGCACAGAAGGTAGCCAGTGCGGCTGGATCACGGTGGGCAAGGGTGAGGCGTGCTATGAGATGCGGTTGGAAACGTTGTCATGAGACAGGTCTCGGCAGGCTACGATCATTTCCAGGTGCACTGGGAAGCAGCTGGAGGGTTTAAGTTGGAGAACAACATGGTGCGGTTTCCACTGCGAGGACAGGGGCAGGTGGATACAGTGTACGCAGTGTGCAAAGGATCGTGCAGTGTATCACAGAGATGACACGGAGTGGAGGCATTTGGAATCAGAAGAGGAGAGGATCTAGACCAAACCTAGAGTTGCAATCAGTGGGATTTGTGGATGGACAGGAGGCAGAACGTGAAGAAAGAGTCCCCTTCCCCTCCTCCTAGGTCACAAACCTTTTTTTTTTTTTATCCTCACCTGAGGACACGTTTTTTGCATTTATCTTCAGACAGAATGGAGGGAGAGAGGAGGGGAGAGAGAGAAAGAAACATCAATGTGAGAGAGACACACCGAGTGGTTGCCACCCACACGACCCCAACTGGGGCCAGGGACAAACTGCAGCCGAGGTACGTGCCCTTAGCAGGAATGGAACCTGGGACCCTCTGGTCCGCGGGCCAACACTCTAACTGCTGAGCCAAACTGGCCAGGACCCATGCGGGCTTCTTATGGGGGGATGGTGGGGAGGGCAGGGAATTGTAGAATAACATTCTAAAATGTTATTTTCAAAAAATTTTTTTCATGTGTATTTTCAAAACTAAGCTACATAGCATGGCATTCCAGTCTGTTTTGATAGATGCAGGTCCCCATTATACTGGAACACGATATGATGAGTGAAATTTAACGTTCAAACCCAGTCATGAGATGCTATTACGTTGAAGCTTCATAGCATACGTATATAAACAGGAAGATGCTGCATTTTAAACAGATTTCTTACATCAGTGCCAAGTGGCCTCTCGCACGGCGGGTCCCAGGCGAGCGGCCTGCTGGGACATCAGCAGGGAATTTCAGGGAGGGCGGGGCTGAGAAGGAGAGGCCGTGGGACGTGTGGTTCAGTGACGGGACGCTGCAGCCCCAGTGGTTCTGGAGTCTACACTTTTATTTTGTAAATAACACACTCAGACACACGGGCGTGCATACACGTCCTTGCCCACATACCTAGTGTTCTACGTGACAGTGGTCTAGGCCTCTGTGCCCGCTGCCTTTGGCCGGCCAGGAGCACTGTCCGCGTCATTAAACGCGGCTGACAGCCGGTCCTGGTGCAGACGCAGCCCCGTGGCTGTGCAATGCTCAGACTAGTCTAACATCCGCTGCTGACACGGGCTGTGCTGCAGGCGGCCGCTCGGAAGTCCCGGGCACGCCTCTGATTCCGTCCCCGAGACCCGCAGAGAGGGAACTGTGGGGCCCGGGAGCTCAGACTCTCCGACGCCCTCCCCTCGTCGCGGAGGTCTGCCGCCACCTGGGAATGTCAAGCCCACAGTGAGCTTCTCTTCCACTCACATGTGTGAACAGACGGGAGGGGACCCTGCGCTACTCTGTTCGGAGAGGAACAAGAAGGTCAAGGAGAGGGCGGGAGAGCACAGTCACCGTGACTCAGTGGCTGATAGGCATCCCTCTTGTTAGTAAGGAACACAACAGAGAATGTGTTTTATTAATTGGTGGAAAGTAAAAAAAAAGAAAGAAAAAGAAGCCCGCACAGGCCACACGCTCACGGGAGCACATGTAAGAGCGCAGTGAGAACACATCCCCCCAGCACCCCCATAAGAACCCGCACGGGCCACACCCTCACGGGAGCACATGTAAGAGCGCAGTGAGAACACATCCCCCCAGCACCCCCATAAGAACCCGCACGGGCCACACGCTCACAGGAGCATGTGTAAGAGCGCAGTGAGAAAACGGAGGAAAACGCGTGCCTGGTAACAATGGTTATACTGGCTCCTAGGATTTGCAGTGATTTCTGTTACTTTATTTTCTCAAAGTTTTCAACTGTGAGAAAAACGTAAGCAGAAAAAAGTTGAATTTGCTGAGGCAAATTACGTGGAAGGTGACCTAAGAATGTCATTCGCGTCTGTGATCCCCACAGCTCCGGGACCCGGAGGCCGAGGCTGCGGAGGAGGACCTCAGGCTGCGTGTCGGGCAGCTCCGTCACCAGGTGCTGACCCTGCAGTGCCAGCTCAGGGACCAGGGGTCCGCGGGCCGCGAGCTACAGGTGGCCCTCGACGAGGCCCTCCGCCTCCGGGACCAGCTCCAGGGCAAGGTAGGCGGGCGGGCTCCTTTCCCGTAAACTGACGTCCCACCCTCCAAGTTTTGAGGACAGAAAAAAGAATCAGGTGAGGTCTCACAGGCCATTTCCAGCAGTTGGTTAGTATTTTCAGATTTGAAAAGAAAATCCTGCCCAGCTAGCCTGTTAAATCTGAAAAGACTAATACATGTACGTGTTCTTTCAGAAAGCCAAGCAGTTTTTCAGATGTTACGTAGACAGCAGTCCTTCCTCTGTGGAGGGAAGTGGGAGTGGCTGTGAGAGGGCAGAGATCCTTGTGGCTTCGGACCTGGTCAGGAACCTGTCTGAGGTGGTGGAGACGTGAACCTACACAGGTGACAGCACTGCACACAACCTGGTACACAGACACACAGACACACCACAGACACACAGACATACACACAGACACACAGACATGCACACACACACACAGACATGCACACACACACAGACACACCACAGACACAGAGACATGCACACACACACAGACATACACAGACACAGACAGACATGCACACACACACAGACACACACGGACACACACAGACATGCACACAGACACACAGACACACACACACACACACACACACACACACACAAATTAAACTGGAGAAACCTGAATAAAATTCGTGGATTGTATCAATATCAATATAATTGACATTACATGGTTGTCATATACTACAGTTTTGCAAAATGTTCCCATTGGGGGAAGCGAACAAAATATACAAAGAACCTCTCTGTGTGATTTCTTTTTTTAATGTTTTTTTTTTCTTTATTGATTTTAGAGAGAGAAAGGAAGGGAGAGGGAGAGAGATAGAAATATCGATGAGCGAGAACATCAATTGGCCGCCTCCTGCATGCCTCCCACTGGGGATTTGGCCCACAACCTGGGCATGTGCCCTGACTGGGAATCGAACCGGCAACCTCTTGGTGCACGGACCACACTGGCCGGGCTCTGTATGATTTCTTACAACTGCATATAAATCTATAATTATCTCAATTTGTTAAAATGTGCTTATTGGTGATTTTTAGATCTTTGGAGGAATGTCTACTCCAATCCTTTGTGCATTTTGTAATTGCTTTTTTGTTGTTGTTGTTGAGTTGTGAGAATTTGTTATGTATTCTAGATACAAGTCCCTTATCAGATATCTGATTCGCAAATATTCTCTTATCTTTCACCTTCTTCTTATCCGCTTGTTAAGGGAAAATGGCCCAGCACACAATTCCCAGCCACAGGTTCATGCTACTTCCTAAACTGAGGCAGAGAATACTTCACCCAGGCCTGCGGTTATCCCCGCGTCAGCCCAGGCCTGCGGTTATCCCCGCGTCAGCCCAGGCCTGCGGTTATCACCGCGTGTCTCCCGCGTGTCTCTCGTGTGCTCGGCAGCCTGCGTGGGGCTGGTGTTGACGCCGAATGTATTCAGAGAGCAGCCTAAATAAATGTACAGAAATGGTCACCGAAGCTTTGTTTGTAATGTAATGAAGCAGAAACAGTATACATTTTCATAAATAAGAATTAGTTAACTAAATTATGTTTCAGTCTCACAATGAAATAATATGCAAGATTTTAAAGGAACATGATCAATCTGTGTTGACATGAAAATAACACCACAAATTTAAATCAAATGACAAGCCTTGGCCTGTTTGGGTCGGGGGTTAGAGCGTTGGCCCGTGGACCGAAGGGTCTCAGGTTCGATTCTGGTCACGGCCACATACCTGGGTTGTAGGTCTGGCCAGGGTCGCGTGGGAGGAAACCAATCAATGTGTCTCTTTCACATCAATCTCTCTCTCTCTCTCTCTCCTTCCCTTCCTTCCTCTCTATCTAAAAAAATCAATGGAAAAATATCCTTGGGTGAGGGTTAACAAAAATCAATCAGTCAATCAGTGAAATGACAGAAACACGATGGCCGGCGTTCTGTAGGGTGGGGTTTCATGTGTGTACACACACGTGCGTTCTGATTGTGGGTATGTAGGCTACGGGCCAGAAGAGGGGGGAGAGGGACTTTTGCTCACATAGCTGTCTTGTGCCGACTGCAGAGGGGACAGGAGGGTGGGTAGGAACTCGGACCACACCCTGTGACCTTGTTATACCCTGTGACCGTGGCTCAGGCAGTCTCTCCCTCTCCCTTCCTCTCTCTCTCTAAAATCAATAAAGAAAAAAAACATTAAAAAAAGAAATCACACAGAGAGGTTCCTTGTATATTTTGCTCGTTTTCCCCAATGGGAACATTTTGCAAAACTGTAGTATATGACAACCATGTAATGTCAATTATATTGATATTGATACAATCCACGAATTTTATTCAGGTTTCTCCAGTTTAATGTGTGTGTGTGTGTGTGTGTGTATGTGTGTGTCTGTGTGCATGTCTGTCTGTGTCTGTGTGTGTCTGTCTTTGTGTGTGTGTGTCTGTATATGTCTGTGTGTGTGTGCATGTTTGTGTGTCTGTGGTGTGTCTGTGTCTGTGTGTATGTCTGTGTGTCTGTGGTGTGTCTGTGTCTGTGTGTATGTCTGTGTGTCTGTGGTGTGTCTGTGTGTCTGTGTACCAGGTTGTGTGCAGTGCTGTCACCTGTGTAGGTTCACGTCTCCACCACCTCAGACAGGTTCCTGACCAGGTCCGAAGCCACAAGGATCTCTGCCCTCTCACAGCCACTCCCACTTCCTTCCACAGAGGAAGGACTGCTATCTACGTAACATTTGAAAAACTGCTTGGCTTTCTGAAAGAACACGTACATGTATTAGTCAGGCACTCGGGTGGGACTTGGCGGGGCGATTCTGCTCCACAAGACATCGTGGGATCACTTGGTGGTACTCAGCTGGGCGCTGGGCTAGGCTGGAAGGCCCAAGGTGGCATCACTCCCGTGCCTGGCACCTCTGCCCCGATGGTAACATGGTTCACAGCCATTGGGTGCTGACTGCATGCCAGGCCTTGCCCTAAGCACTTTCAGGGATCCTTCACGGAGCCCGCGCTACAATCATCACCATCGGACGGCACTAATATCACCCACACTTTACAGATGAGAACACTGAGGCAGAGCAAAGTGGCTTGCACAAGGTCGGAGTTCTAGTGAGTGGCTGGGCTGGGATTAGGAGCCCGGGCATCTGGCTCGGGAACTGGAAGACTCTGAACCTCTGTATGGGGACGTGGGAAACTTCCTTCCTGGAGGAACAGGTGGTGGCGCTGGCCAGGCGGAGCTCATTCTGTCCCCGCTGAGGCCTGTGGGGAGAGGGACGCAGCCCACCGAGTGAGCCTGGCTCGCCTGGCCAGGCAGGGGCTGTGTGAACAGTGCTTCCGCCTTGTCAGCGACGCTCTTCTCTTCCAGGTTGATGAACTTCAGAAAAAGCAACAAGAAGCAAATTTGGCCGTGACGCCTTTGAAGGTAATACATTTGTGCCACCAGTGTAAAATGCCTCCTTCAAAAAGAGTTTAGGATTTTCCCCGTGAGAGATGTCATCCATCTCTGTTCTGTAAAAGTACTGGAAGGAAGAAGGAAAGAGACAAAGTCTCCCCAAACCCCTTTGAATCGAGCGTTTCTGTGGGATTCCTTCCCGTGTATTTCCCACGTGTCTGGGATCCAACTCTACCTGTATGTCTGGGTCCTGCTCGTCCTACTTGAGAATGTAACCTGGGGCGCCCTGTCCTTGCCAACCTTTGAAGCTGAGGTTCACGCCGGAGGACAAACCATGAGATACCGCAGTGCACAAAACACCTTCCCCCAATGGATGTTCAAGTCCGTCCTTCCTTCCCTCCCTCCTTCCTTCCCTCCTTCCTTCCTTCCTTCCTTCCTTCCTTCCTTCCTTCCTTCCTTCCTTCCTTCCTTCCTTCCTTCCTTCCCTCCCTCCCTCCCTCCCTCCTTCCTTCCTTCCTTCCCTCCTTCCTTCCTTCCTTCCTTCCTTCCCTCCCTCCTTCCTTCCCTCCTTCCTTCCTTCCTTCCTTCCTTCCTTCCTTCCTTCCTTCCTTCCCTCCCTCCCTCCTTCCCTCCTTCCCTTCTTCCTTCCTTCCCTCCCTCTTTTCTCCTGCTCTCTCTCTTGCATTAGGGTATATAAACACCATGATGCACAGTTTTTATTAGAAAGGTTTCCCCACACATCTAGACATTTCTTCAGAACAATTCCCAGAAATGGCATTTCTGGCCTGCAGGGTTTCACGGGTTCTTTGCTAGTCGGGTGTGTGGTTTGATTGTGATGACACGTTCAGTTTCAAAATCAGCACCAAGATTTGGGAAGTGGACCTGGAGGGCCTGCCCTTTCTGTTCCCTGGGTGAGGTGAAGAAGGAAGGTCGCTGGCCTGGGTTAAGCCCGGGACCCCACTGACCTACCGAGTCCCGCCCCCTCTGGGCCTTGGTCTCCTGAGCCACACCATCAGAAATGAGAGCCGCACCATCAGAAATGAGAGCCGCACCATCAGAACCAGAGCCGCACCATCAGAAATGAGAGCCGCACCATCAGAACTAGAGCCGCACCATCAGAACGAGAGCCGCACCATCAGAACTAGAGCCGCACCATCAGAACGAGAGCCGCACCATCAGAACTAGGGCCGCACCATCAGAACGAGAGCTGCACCATCAGAAATGAGAGCCGCACCATCAGAACTAGAGCCACACCATCAGAACGAGAGCCGCACCATCAGAACCAGAGCCGCACCATCAGAACTAGAGCCGCACCATCAGAACTAGAGCCGCACCATCAGAACCAGAGCTGCACCATCAGAACCAGAGCCGCACCATCAGAACCAGAGCCGCACAGCTCCTCCACGCGTTTCCACCCAGAATCCTACATCTGCCTGGGCCTTGGGTTTTCACCTGTGAAATGAAATGACGGGCCTTCCTACTGGACAGTCTTCCCCGCGGGCCGTTCTCACAGCTGGTTCTGACACATCCCGATGTCACCCATGGAAAAGTGCAGAGGAAACTGTAAAGTTCTAGAAAACATGAGGTTTCCACGCTCTGCCCTGATTTTGAGCGCTTGCTGTGTACCGTACTCAGATGAGGACCATAACCCGGTGCATGCTCTAAAGCGCCTTGCAGACAAAGGGAGATAAAAATAACACCACGGCACCGGCACCACGCCACCCGCGAGGCAAGACCTGATCCAGAAGGACCGACTGGACCAAGGAGCCATGGTGACCTGGGTTCCACATCCAGCTTCTCCTCAGGGGTGACGTTTCACCTCTCACCACTGTTTTCTCATTGATAAAGGGGATTGTGATCACTGACCTGGCGTGGAGATTTGGTGGGGCTTCATAATGATGACAGCCACCACCGATGGAATGCCTGCCATGTCCCACAACAACATGTCAAGAAGGGGACATGAGCCCCATTTTACAGATGGCGAAACAGGCTCAGAGAGATGCAGCAACTTGTCCGTGGTCACACAGAGCTGCTCAGTAGCGGAGCCCTTTGAACACAACTCCGTCTGATGTAGAGGCTAGACTCCCCGCAGCCACACTGTCTCTCCGCCACGTAGGATGTGAAGAACCCAGCAGAGTCACGGTCACCATCAACAATGGCCTCTTTCACAGGAGACGTTACACATCGTGGGTGCTCAGC
This sequence comes from Tadarida brasiliensis, assembly GCA_030848825.1. Lineage (NCBI taxonomy): Eukaryota > Metazoa > Chordata > Mammalia > Chiroptera > Molossidae > Tadarida > Tadarida brasiliensis. Next base: position 4,172,160 of record CM061257.1, read on the forward strand.
TAATGCGCTGGATGGTGAGGCCCTGATGTTTTGGATGGTGTGTGCCCCGCCCAGAGGTGCTGGGGTCCTGGCCTCCACATCAGACCATCCTGCTGTCGTGCCTGCTGTCACTGCTGGGCGCCCAGGTACCGCTGCCTGGAAACTGCTGTGCAGACGACCCTGAACCTCTGGGAGGGCAGTGACCATCACCTCCACTGATGGAGCAGGAGGCTGCACTGGGAGGGCCACCCTTGAGATGACAAGTCTGTCACCTTCTCCAGACATGTACAGACATTTCATGGTGGGAGGAGCACTCACTCATGCCATTCATGTAGCAAAGCTGTCCTGAGGGCCACACAGTGCCCAGCGATGACACAGTGCTAGTGCCAGGGACCCAACCTTAACCTTGAGGAGCTCCCAGGATGTGTGGGAGACAGATCCACAAATGTAAAATTAACTGCAGGGATAGAGGAAGCTGGGGCACAGAGGGACACCAGGCCCTGAGCATCAGGGAGGTGACAGCCAGGCTGGCCTCTGGGCAGGTCTGATCAGGCTTTTCTGGGCTTGGGACGTGTAGGAGCCACCAAGGAGTGATGAGGAAGTTCTGGGGTTGGGCTGGGGGGATGGGCCAGTGTGGCTGGAATAGGAGGAGCAAGAAGAGGGGTCGTCGTGACTGGGCTGAAAGGGTGCAGGGCCGGGTCTGAGTCATTGATGCCCGGTGGCAGGAACGGCTGCTGTCTTCTGAGGGCCTGCGTGGCCTCCCTGTGTGAGTGCTTTGCTGGCACTGTGTCCTTGGTGCCCTGAACAATGCCCACTGTACAGATGAGCAAGGAGAGGTGTAAGAGAGGCTTGGCCACATAGCTGGTCAGTGGTGGAGCCGAAGCCCATGCCTTTGACCCATCCGGGGGCAACCAGAGGGCAGTGGGGGCCCCTGGGGTACAGCAGGGAGCAGCTTGTTTTCAACGCTGGCTCTGGCTTCCGGTGGAGGGAAGGATTGCAGGGAGGGGGCGGAGCTAAGTGCTGGGGGTGCAGAGCAGGGAGCCGACACCCCAGCCCCTGTGGGAGCCCTGCGTCCATGGACCACCTGGCTGTGTCTTTGCTCCCACAGGCCAAGCTGGCTTCCCTGGTCCAGAAGTGCCGGGACAGGAACCACCTGCTCTCGCACCTGCTGCGGGAGCTGTGCAGACATGGGGCGGCCAGTCACCTGCTCTCCGAGACCGTGCACAGCATGGTGACCGACGTGGCGCTGGCCGAGTACGCGGCCACCTTCCTGGCTCCAGGCGTCCCAGAGGTACCTTCCCATAGACAGCTGACCCTCTTCCCGTGGGGGCCGTGGGCACATGACCCGCCGTCCACCTGCCGGACCTGCACTGTTCTTCCCTTTCTCCCTCTGTCCACTGACCCCAGGGACCTGCCCTCCTGTGCTCAGGCGCTTGCTCTGTCCTCTGTGGTGGAGAGAGAACCAAGCTTTCTCGTGTCTCTTCTTTTTTTGTTACTCCTCACCAGAGGATATTTTTTTTCCATTGATTTTTATAGAGAGGGAATGGGAGAGAGAGAGAGAAAGACAGGCATCTATGCGAGAGAGACACATCTATGTGAGAGAGACACGTTGATTGGTTGCCTCCCTCTGGCTAGGGCCAGGGATTGAACTTGCAACCCGGGTATGTGCCCTTGACTGGGAATTGAACCCGAAACCCTACAGTGCACAGCCGACCTCTCTAACCGCTGAGCCACACCAGCCAGGGCTCTCATGTCTCTTCTTATAGGGTCACCAGTTCCATCATGAGGGCTGGGTCCTCATGACCTGATCACTTCCCAAAAGCCCTGCCTCCAAACACCATCACACTGCAGGGCTGTGTGTGTGTGTGTTAGGATTTCAGCATATGAATTTGGGGGACACAGACATTCAGTGTGTGGCACTGAGGGACCAGGACAGACATGTGGATAGGGTGGGGTCGCCCAGTCCTCAGGGCTGCCATCTGCCTGTGACTGGCATCTGCTGACCTGTGTCCTTCCCTTGGCATCTCTGCCCACCAGAATCCACAGGTGGGCCTTGTTTCCACCTGGGTCCTTCCTCCAGCTTGGGCATTGCTTCTGAAGCAGGGAACATCCCACAAGGTCACCTTGGCCAGCTCCCCCATCTTGGCTGGGACACTGGGTTTTGCCACCTTCCTGGCTTTAGCTGGCAGTGGGAACAAAGGGAGGGCAAGTTCCTCTTAAACCTTTCTGGGGCTCTCAGTTGCACCCCCTCCCTGGACTTGACTTGAGTGGGCAGGACTCAGGACACTTTTGGTTCCTCACATCCCCATCCCCAGACCCAGGACACCTATTTTTTCCATGTTTTGCCCGGACCTAGGCTGTGGACATTTACCAGCAAGAATGAGATGCCTTTGTTGTTTGTATTCTGGTGCCCTCCCCTCCTTGGAGCAGATATTAGGGTGTTGAGGGGGAGGCAGAGAAGGGGTACAGGGCCCACCTGGGTGAACAACCTCCCCTAGGTCTGGCCTGGGGTCAGCTCCACCAGTGTAAGTTCTGTCTGGCTCTCTGCAATCTGGTATGGGAGGGTGACTGTCCTCTCTCCAGGCACAAGATTCACCTGGCAGAGGACAACACCCCAGATCCAAAAGTTTGTCACCCTGTGGCCCTGGTGCCATCTCTCTCGGCCTGCTGGGGGTCGGTGCAATGCAATGAACTACAAGCACATGCTGCTTGAAGTGAGGGGGAGCATCGCAAGGGAGCAAATGCTTCAGATCTCTGGATGCAGCCTAATTTATTTACAAAGTGGTTCCCCAGGTTACATGTTGTTTTAGGTAATTATTTCCTTGGGATGGCGTCTCTGCTGACCATACAGCCACACCCTATCTCTTGCTTTTTGCAGCTGAGAAACATCAAAGGAGATATTTTTTAAAAAATCATTCACGCCTGGGCTTTCTTGCCCGTTATCTCTTTTGGGGTGGCTTCCAACCCTTTGACATGCAAACCTTATCTATTCACATGCAAACAAAACACTCAGTTCAGACAGGGTGGTGTTCCAACCCGTCAGGCAAACCTTATCTATCCACACGCATACTTCGATCCTTGGCTGGCCAGGTTGCAAGAATGCATATCTCAAGGTTACCTTTTGTTCATCCACCAAACCCCCATCCCTACACCTGGGGCTCGCCTGCCATCCTAGGTTGGGGTTGCAGTCCCTCCAGAGGGTTCTGTGAGGTTTGAGTAACGCCCCGTGTCAACTGCCCAGCACAACACTGTCACACTCAGACACTCAGTTTGGATCTGGGGTCCCTTCCGGCAAAACCAAAGCGTTTCTTCCCCGGGGACGTCAGGGGCTGTGCCGGCGGCGGGGTCCTCTGGACCGTAGCCTCAGAAAGATGCAGTGAGCTGGCCAGACCTCCTGTCGCGTGCTCTGCCTCTTCCCTGCACCTCCCGGGGACTTCCCGTGTTCCTCTGGAGACCTGGGCACAGCCTTCAGAAACGGAGGCTCATCTTAAAATGGAGCAGCGAGACCCAGGGCCCTGAACTCCCCTCACTCATTAAACCAACAGGCCCAGGCCTGGCCTCCGAGGGTCCAGGCAATTACTTTCTCTTTCACTCCTGCCTTTTAGGAAGTTCAGAATATCCCCCAAAGTGTGTGTGGGGAGAGTGGAAGGAGGTCGGAGCTTTAGGGTGAGCTGTCATCTGCCTGCTTCTGTCTGGGGGGCATTTAGTAGATGTTCGTCCTCATTTCGATCTGCCAGACCCTGCAAGGAACCTGCTAGGAGCTCCATTCTGCAGACGAGAGGGCGAGGCTCAGGGAGTCCACCTGACTTGACCAAGACCATGACGAGGAGGTGGCAGAGCTAGGTTCACCCTGAGAAGGCCTGGCCCCAGCCTCTCCCGGTCAGTGAGCAGGAAGCAGCCCCACGGCACGCTGAACGCAGTGCCCCGAAGTCAGCACACTGCACATGAGGCTGCTTTGTGGCTGCCACGGCCAGCGCCACCTCATCCTCGGGTCGGAGGAGTCTGCATCGGATGAGACTGACTCTCAGCCCAGGGGCAAGAAAAGGCAGAGGGATGGGGAGACTCTTGGGAAAATGCTTCCTGGAGGAGAAAGCACCCACACTAGGCCTTGAAGGATTTTTTTTTTAAGGGTTTTAGTAGCTGGGAGGATGGAGTGAAGGCCCTCCAGGCTGGGAGACCAGCATGTGCAAAGGCCCGGGGGTGAGCAGTCATGGTCATGGAGGCGCTGTGGTTGGATTCACATCAGAAGGTTGAGCCATAACCCATGCCCTGTGTGTCAGTCACTGGATCAGTTAGTTCATCTTAGAGGGACAGTCACAGACCCAGTTGTCACAGTGCAGCATGTAGGGCTGTGAGAGGCAGGTGGCCGAACTCTGTCAGGTGGAATCTGGGAAGACTTCACGGAGGAGGGGGCATATGAATTAGGCCTTGATGCATGCATAGACGTTCACCAGGGACAGAAGAGAGAGCAGGGAGTTTTCCAGACCTGGGGTGGCAGATGAAAATTCTTGGAGGTCACAGTGGAGATGGGGGAAGGGAGATAGCTCAGTGACTACACACAAGGCTCCTCCACCATCAGAAAAGCCCAGGAGGAAGTGAGACCTGGGCTCCTGGTATGGAATCAACTCTAATTTGCCTAAAGAACCAGCAGTGGGCCTCCAGGCCAACCAGCCGAGTTACCATGGCTGCACCATGTCCCACAGACCCGCGCAATTGTGGGATCCGTGTGCTAGTCTACACGGCGGTGCGGGGGACTCAGGTTCATGCCTGCATTCCCGGTGACGGAGTCAGGCACCCTAGGTGCAGCTCAGTAATCGGCTCTCACAGGGCATCAGTGGGACCTGCACGGACAAAGTCTTTCTCCTGGAGACCGCCGTCCAGCTGCCCTCGGTATTTTCCACTTTTAACAGCAGTTTCTAAACATTTCTCAGAGTCTGTCTGGAGACTGAGTTTGAGTGAAGGAGAGAGAATCGTTTTCTTGTACCTGTGTGCCCTACGAGCAAACCCTGGACTCTGGGGGTGGAGGGCAGAGGCGGGAGGGGGCCCTGCCTGCACTGTCACGCGCATGGAGGGTGGTCTGAGCACGGAGTGCCCTGCTGCAGGGAGGCCGAGCGGCCCCCTTTGCTCCTGGCAGTCACCCGTGTAAGGCTCTCTCGGGTTGTGCAGGATCACTGCTGAGATCTCTTCTCTTCCAGACTAGCCGCAACCTGGACGCCGAGCCTGAGAGGACAGCGGCTGTAGGAGGTCAGTGGGGTCTTCAGTTAGGAACAGCCCCTGTGCTCAGACTCGGTCCAGGCCAGCAGGGCGATCTGACAGGTGGGCGGGGGCAGGAAGACGCCCAGCCCGCTTCCCACCCCCTTCCCTACTTGCTGTCTCCCCATTTCCACCGTGAGAACAGCTAACAACAATGCTGCCACTGCGAGGATGGCCAGCGCCTCAGCCCCGCAGTCTCCCTATTCGCCTAAACTAAAAGGCCTTTCAGAGAGAGGCAACGGGCATTTATTTGAGATCAATAAGAATTCAGGAAATCACTGATACAGGCTGAAGCCCGAACAGTGGGCCGATTAGGAGGCAAAGGCGAGGGGGGTATGAGAAAGGGAAGGGGAACCATTCATCCCTAGCAGGCATTTCTATTGGGGCAGATAAGCTAACACAGTGACGCTAATTCTACACCATGATTTTAATGTTCAGTCCAGTGGTCATCAGACTAGTAGTCATAGCAACTGCTTCCTTGTTATCTTCGCAAACAGGCCTTTGGGACAGTGTTGCCCTGGGCTCAGTCCAGAGGTTATTTTGCTCTGTGTTAACATTCCAAAGATTTGAGGCATCGGATGTGCAAGATAGTTCCTTTGGGGTGGCAGCTCCGGCTCCGTTTTCGAGTGACTCGATTTATTATTATTTTTTTGACACACTCTTTGAGACTCACCCTAAGTAACCAAGTCTGTGTGTGGGAAGCTCAGTGGACAGGCATTCATGGCAGGGCATTTAGAACAGTGAAAAGCTGGGGGAAAGAAACGCCAGAACTGTTCATCAACTCATACTCAATGAAATGTAAGTCACTAAAATGATGCTGGTAACACCTTGTGACAGCATGGAAACTGTGACGTTCTACTAAATTTAAAAAATGGAAATGGAAGGTGTCCGATGTCGCCAATGACTTCGATGGTCTAGACCTGCCCCATGCATGTCTGCATGTGATTGACAGTTAGGAGAGCCACTGAAACACTAACAGTGGTTACTTAGAAAGATGGTAACATGGGCGATATTTTTGGTTCTGCTTTTTTATTATTAAAAAGGAAATTAAGATGCTACCTTGCCAAACAGAATCTCCTTGTTTAAGCTCAGTGTACTATCAGCATGAGGGTGGGGTGGGGCGGGGCTTCGAAGGCATGGTTTAGGGTTGTGTTCCCATTAGGTGCTCAATAAAACACGTGGAGGAAGTATGGATGGCGTTACCCTTAGGCAACCGAGCTGCTCTTGAGAGCTGCTCGAGGAACAGTTGTTATTACTGGATTCTGCTCTTACCAGCTGTGTGATCTTGGATGAGTTAATTAGCCTCTCTGATCTTCAAAAGGAGGATGATATGACCTTTCTCAGGAGTGTCTAGTGCCTGATACAAGAAGAGAGATGTGTCCTCAGTCTTGAGCTGATCTCTACACAGTTGGAGGGGCATGCATTCTAGCTGGTCCCGCTTCTGCCACTGGTTTGTGTGAGATTAGTGCACAGATCTTCTCCGGGCTCAGCTTCCTCATCTTTAAGAGAAGGAAGTGTACTAGAGTGACTGAGTTACTTACTCCTTCGGTGCTTCCGGCAGGCTGCCATGCGCACCCAGGCAGGTGCTGTCGGGTTTACAAAGATCAGTTGGCTTGCAGAGGCGGTGGTCCTTGTGTGGAAGGAGCCTGTGGCCAGGCAGGGGAAGGCGAGGCAGGAAGGCAGTTGTTTAGGATACCCAAGACCATGACAGAACCATCAGAGGCAGGTGGATCAGGTGCACAGGGAGCTCAAGGCACCTGAGAGCGTCTTGATCATGGGCTCTGGGATCCGGGGATGAAAGAGAATGAAAAGGTCACTACAGAGACTTGTCGGTTTTATAGACTTCTGGATGAAGGCTTGACTGAGAATATTCTCTTCTAGCTCAGAAATATCTCCCAAATCCTGAAATGGACTGCGTCCTCCCAAGACCTTGGCATTCCGAATCCTGGCCTGTTACTGAGGCTGAGTGGCCGGCACAGACCGCTCGACTGGATTCTCTGGAGGTGAGAGGACATTTGTCACCCAATTTCTTTAAAAAAAAACTTTTTAATCGAGTGTGTACAACATACAGAAAAGGGTACATCTGGTAAGTGTACAGCTCAGTGAACTATCTCAGGGCACCTCACACCCATGAGGCATCACCAGGTCAAGAACTAGAAAATGACCAACACCACAAAGCCTGGTTTCCTCTCCCGGTCTCTTTCCAGGATCTATATTTTATTTTGTGTTTCTGATCAAATCATGTGTTTCGTGTCTGGTTATTTTTCAGTGAGTGCTGGACATCGTGCATGAAAACAACGTAATTTGAGGTTTAGCTTGATATTCTCTTCATCCAGAGAGGACTTCCTACAGCTCCGACAGGCGGCTAGGCCAGGTGCAGACCTTTCCTCACATCCGCTGTTTCAGTACTTACGGGGTCTGCTTTATTTCTTGTTCACTCTTATTCCCAGGGCACAGCCTTTCAGGATCCTGATGAAAACCTGTAGTGTTAATCAGCGTCCTTCTCCCTTGGCCCCTTCTCTGCTTGGCTTTCCACCTCTCAGGTGCCACTGTCATGTACAGACTCGACCGTCACCTGCAGGGGACACGCAGCCTCCAGTGCTGTGCCAGCTACTCTTGGCGTGGCTCCTGTTTTCAGTGATCATCCCACAAATCCTCACAGTCCCAGGAGCTCTCAGATGGTTTAAATAGCTATTTTGTGTAGCTTTCCTAGTTGTACTTACTGGAGGTTTGGCCCAAAATATCCTAACCAGTCAGAGCCAGAGAAGCACTCTGTATTCAGAGAAAACTTATGTTACTAATTCTGAGATTTGGAGTCTGACAGGCTTGAGTTCAAATCCCAGCTGTAATTCAGGGGGATGCTGGGCAGATTCCTTAATGTGTCGAACTCTTCTCGCCTGGAAAATGGGGCTGGTGCTGCCTACTGCTGATATGAGGCTAGAATCAGGTAAGCAGGGCTTAGTATGCGTCTGGAACATGAGAGGTGCTGCCTGGCACAAGGGGGATCTGACAAATGTCAGCTATTGTCACGGACCTCTGAAACTTTCTTTTTCTGACTGGTGACTTTCATTTTAAATTACATGTCTATAGGCTTATTACCTAGTAATAAAACCTTCTTTCCAGCTTTGCTCTTTTTCTAGGAAAATTACCTCTGACATTTGATCTTTGACCTCTATTATCTCAGGCAGGTAGAAGGCATTGTAGACAAAGGAACAGCACCTGCAAAGACAGAGGGGCAAGTGCCTGTGAAGTATTGGGGGTGTTGCAAGCAATTAAACGTGGCTGCTGCGTACAGCATGAGGGTGCAGGGAGGAGTCTGGGAGAGTATATTAGTGACGCCGATAAGAACGGAATGAGAAAGAAGCCCCGTCCCCATGTCTTGAAGGCTTCTCTGTGCCAGGTGTACGTGCACAATGCATTAGCGTACCCGGCACTCACATGGGCCCACCGCCTGGATCTTGTCATTTGCTCCACTTTACCTACGAGAAAGGGCGAGGCACTGGGGAAGTAAATCACTGGCCCCAGGTCACACGGCCATTGAGTGGCAGAGCTGGGTTCCAACCAGGCAGCCTGGCTCTAGAGCTGGCACTGTGGTCATTCTGTGGCCAGATTGTGCTGGGCCGTCATTGGAGGGGGGGATAGGAGAGGTTCCTCCTGCCTCCCCTGATACTCCAAGCTGGAGTTCAGTGTGAGGAAAAACTCCCACACATCTGTTCCAGTTGATACTGGCCAGAAACCCATAGCAAACATTCTGAGGAAATAGTTGGAGCATAAATGAAACAAATGGATGAACCCAAAGAGCGTCTCAGCAGTCATGGTTCCAAGGTTCCCGTTGCTCACCTTTCTTCAAGGTGAATCCCGCGGACACAGAATGCCATGGATGAAAACCCTTCCTTCACTGGACTTGATGTCAAGTCCACAGGACACGTTAGTTTCCTTATCGTGAGATGACAGATGTCCATTGGGCGTTTTTGTTCCCGTGCTTTACATAGAACCTGGTCCATCGGGAGCTTCGAAAAGGCCTTGTTGGATGAATGATTGGAGGGAGAGAGGGCTGCTGGGCTGTTTCTCTGGAAGGTCACGCAGGCACCTCGTTCTCACAGCCAACACTGCATTGTCCCCCAGCCTTGGCCCTGTTCCGTGGTCACAGGCATGAAGGAGCAGAGCGCTCTGCCCCGGGACGACCAGATTGCACGCTGGATATCTGGGCTGGCTCTGGGCAAGAGCTTCCTACAGTGAAAACCAATTTGTTAAATAACCACACCAGGGGGGTAATGACCTATAAACAAAACAAAGTCATTTTTGAAGGCCAGTAACTGAATTTGTCACATGCCATGAGGTATAATTTTATGGTTGGGCTTAGAGAAAAAAAAGAAAGTGGAGGGAGCCTAAAAATATACAAAAATATCCTGAAAAAGCTAGTAGGCCTTTGGTGAGTAAATGTTTATCCCTGTATAAGATAAGCCTGATCATGTCACTGTCCCACCAAAGACCCTTCAGTCATCCCTGTTGCAACTGCAGGGTGTAGTGGCAAATAGTGAAGGCTCGGGAGCCGTGCAGCCTGGGTTCAAAGCCTGGCTCTGCCTCCTTATTAGCTGTGTGGCCTTGGGCAAGTCCTAACCTCTCTGGGCCTCTGTTTCTTCATCTGTGTAATGGGATGATAATATTACTTACCTCTTGGGGTTAAAGGTGAAATGAAAACGTATGTGTAACTTGTGTGGAATGATGCCTGGCACGTCACGAGAGCGCAATAAATGTTTACCGTCGTGGGTTGGACCAGGTGAAATTGCTGATATTATGCCGCCTCTCCCTATAAAATCAGAGGTTTCATGTGGTTTCGACTAGCATTATTATTATTATAAGATAAGTTCAGACTCCTTGAGTTAGTGTTGACATTCTATGTACACATTATTCTGAGTGTAATGACTTCGGTTTTTAGCATGTAACAGAATCCTGCCCCCAAACCCAGCTCAGACACCACCTCCTCCAGGAAGCCTTCCCACTCCTCAGGGTGCCATCGGTGGCTCCCTCCTGGGCGCTCCACTGGCACCTGTGTGGGCCCCCCTTCCGGCTGCAGGCCTGCAGCGTAATTGCACATTTGTTGGCTGCCTCTCCCACTGGATTGGGGGCACCTGTGTCCAGGGACGGGTCCAGGTGAGGCCCGAACCATCAATCCCCTCCTTCCCTGCTCCACCTTTCTCAGCTTCTACAGGCAAGGGGGGGGGGGGGGGCTGAGCACGAAAAACTGCTCGCTGGTCACTGCCTCCTGGGACCCGTGGGGACATTTGCTCCATTCTGCGTATTTCAGCGGTAGGCACACCTTTTCAGAGGACTGAGCAAAGGCCTCAGTGGGACTCCTTCCCGAGCACAGTGCCTGCCTGTCGTCAGCAGGGAAGGTGCTGGCCGAGTGGGAGACGCTGGGCGTGAGGGGCCGACATGCGTACGACAGCTGCCGGCGGTGACCTAGCGAGACTGGCGCTTTGAAACCAGGGGGGCTGGGGCCTGCCTCTGGACCAGCCACTTCCGAGCTGCGTAGGTTTAGGGGAGCTACTTAGAGGCTCTGAAGCAACTGTTTCCTCATCTGTAACGTGGGCCTGATCCTAGCCTCTTGGGAGGAACGAACGAACGCAGGTGAAACGGCACCTTGGAGAGCACCCCGGGCCGCTCTGGTCATGAGGCTGGCGTCCGGCAGGCACTGATGTCCTCTTACTGGGAAAGCACCATCTCCTGTCACTGGGAATAAGGAAAATGCAGAGCACATCCTCTCGAAGGGGACACCCACCAGGGGTCTCATCAGGCACCCGCTGGATGACATGGGGGGAGAGCCGTTCCCCACCCCCATCTCCATTTGCTCGCATATCACGCCGTGGTGCTGGCGTGGGCCTCACTGAACTCAGCAGAAGGGAGTGAGCTCAGGCGGTAGGAGTATTTGGTGTCAGGCGCAGAAAGTGCTAATAAATGTTAGCGTTGCCATCTGCTCCTTGGATAGTGTGGGATCAGAGGGGCGTTTATGGACGCGCAGAAGCAGAGACCCTTTTCTTATGCTCTTGCCTCCAGCTTCCCCTGTCTTCGGGGCCGACACCTGATCCTGGACCGTGCCCAGCTGCGGCCACTGTGGTGTCAGGACTCCCTGCGCCCTGTCTGCAAGAAGGTGGAACGTCCCGCCCTGCCCTCCCAGCTGACGGCCTCCCGCCACCCTCCGAGCTCCTGAGCCCCGCGAGGATCCTGGCTTTCCACAAAGAGCTCAGACAGAGCCTTCGCAGCAATCCCCAGGTCAATAAATCACCGCTGGAGTTATAAATGGAACCGGATCGCTCCCTCTCTGGGGCCATTTCACAGACTCCATAAATATTTGAAGCGGAACCTTCAGAGAGCGCTTTAAGAAAGCGGCAGCAATCGAAGCCCTCAGTCAGTGCCAAGTGGTTTTGCCTCTGGCTCGGGGGTCTGTGTGGGTTGTCAGGGCTTGAGAGAAAAACGGGACCCTGCCTTGCAGGTTCCGGGGAGTTTGGCTTTGACACATGTCAGGGCAGCAAAGGGAGGACTCCCTGGTTCTCAGTCTGGGCCTGATTCTGTCCCCTCTGAGCCAACCCTGGCGATGCCGGGTGACATTTCTGTTGTCACAACTGGGAAGCTATAGCGTCACCTGATGGGTGGAAGCCGAGGGTGCTGCTGTGTGTCCTGCAACCACCGCGGCCCCTAGAACAATGTCAGCAGTGCCGGGCCGGGAGGCCTGGGGCTGACCTGACGGCTGCTAACTGTCAGCTGTGGAGAACTGATCTGTCCTTTTCCCGCCCCTGGGACCCCTCCCCAGATTTTAAAAGATTTTTGTCTACCAAATGAAATGTTTGATTTAAGTAATTATATATTTTAAATTTTAAACCAATAAAACCCATCAGAACTTTCTAATCAGCCCATTCATTCAGCGTGTGTTGACATCAGGTACTTGCCAGGCGATCTAGTGTGAGGCTGGGAGATGAGTCATCCCTGTCCCCGCCCCGGGGAGCTCCATGACAACGGGTGCTGTGTGATGTGTGACAAAGGGACGAGCGTTCTACCTGGCTTCCGGGAATGGAGGTCACGGAGGAAGGAATGGCTGGCTGAGCCACGCCCCTGGCCCCAACGAGGTGCTCAGCGCTGGGGGAGGTGGGGAAGGGTATTGCAGCCAGAGGGAACAGCATGTGCAAGGGTCTGAGACATGAAGCTACACTCTGGGTGTGCCGCTGGAGCAGTGTGCAAAGCAGCCCCCTGCTAAGCCAGCTGCAAGGGGTCACTGCCTCCTCCCCACCCAGCACCCCTTCCTTCCCTCAAGGCCCAAGGGGGAGAAGAACGCCTCCATCCTGAGGGCAGGCCTCCCAGAAGGAGAGTCAAGGGAGTCTGGGCCACACCTGTCCAGACCCTGTGCCCCGGCTCCCGGACCAGAGACATCGTCTCTCTCCTTGGGGGCGGAGTGGTAAAGGGCTTGAGGGAAAGAGTCCTTTCCCTCCTGGATGCGGTGGCCACATCAGGTCACCTGGCCCAGAAATGGAGGGCTCCCCGGGCAGTAGGCAGGGCAGGCAGATTTTAAGTTGATGTATTTTAACTTTTTATGTTGAAATGAAAAGTGCAGCAAGTTCCCACATACCCTCCCCCCACTTCCCCTGCTGTTAACATCTCATGTACTCACCCAGAGCGCTGGATGGGTTCATGGATAAGCCCTGTGACACAGTGAGCGTCAGCCCGCGGGGCTGTGTGACCACATGTGTGCTCATCATGTCCCTCCCACACTGTTGGACTGATTGGCCGTGGACCCACCCGTCCATTTGTTCAAGAAACGTTTAGGGGTGACTGCAGCGGGTACGTGCTGGGAAGCAGGAACAAAGAAGATGCCCGTCTCTGTCCTCAAGGACCGGTGGCCCCATCACTGCTGCTCAAGGAGTCCCCAGGTTGGAAACCACGGGTGTCATCACCTTGACCATTCCAGCCACCACAGCCACCTCGTAACTGCCACCTGGGCGGCGTCCTGCAGGACTGGTCAGTAACGTCGGTTTATGATGTCTTTTGCCCCTGCCCCTTTGTTTTGGGACAAGGCCATTAGCTCTGAGCACCAGGAATACGAGGGAGAGGGTGTGAGCCAGGTGAGGTCAGGGTGACAGCCGGCTGAGCCCCTGCTGGGCCGGCGTCGTGCACGCGGCCCGTTCCGGTCTCTGGATGCTGCGCGGCGTTCGGATGCTGGCGTCCTGCCGCTTGAGAGCTCCCTCCGGCCTCTGCTCACATTCTGGGCCTTGGTGGAGGGGCGACCAGGGAAACCCACGAAAGGAAGCCAAGGCGGCCTCTGCCGCGTAGCCTGAGGACCATCATCAATCATGTTCCGAAGCCAGAAACCGCTTATTAACCTGAGCCGTGCATCGCCGCCCGGGGCTGGCACTTTGGGTCACCTCACTGGGTCGCTGCTTTGTGCTGTGATTGCAATGGTGGATGGCAGACCCCAGCTTCTTCCTTGCTTTGGCTGCAGCCCCAGCTCTCGAAAGAGGCCATCAGTGGGCCTGACGGTGCCAGGGCCCAGCTTGCTCAGATGCTCCTGGACTGGGGGCAGAACCTGCTCAGAGGACCGAGCAGGGCCCGGCAGAGTCTGGGCGTACAGAGCTGGCTCCAGCCAGCCCACACACCAGTAACGCCACTGTGGTGACCCGAGACCCCTGGGGACTAGCCAGATGGGCCAGCCCGGCCACAGACGCAGAAAACGATTTATCAAACCAGCTGTCAGCAATCAACAATGGTGGCCTTCCCTGGGGGTGCCCAGCCAGGCTCTGCAGAGCTGAAATCCTGAGCCCAGCAGCGAGGTAAATGCTGCCCGCCCCCCACTACCGCACAATGGCCCCACCTGGGCTTTCAGGCAAATCCATGGGAAGGGTGGCTTGGACGGCGGCCAGACAGCAGAAGCGCCGAGCGCATCTCCCTGCGGCCTGACTCGGTCCTGCCCGGGAGCATCCTGCTTGTGGCGGAGCGTCTGCTCAGCGGATCTGCTCCCGAGCACCTGCCAGCGCAGGTGAGAGGCTGGGGGCTGGGTCACCCTGGTCTCCCTCCAGGTCCCTGTCCTTCAGGCTCCTGGAGAGGCAGATGGACCATGACAGAGTGGCATGAAAACAGTGTGGCAGGGAGAACACAGGGTCCAGGGGCACAGAGTGGCACCTGTTCAGCAGGGGATGAGATCAGGGAGGGCTTCCTGGAGGAAGTGCCAACTGAGGTGGGCCCTGGATATGAGCAGGGGTTGGCCAAGGAGGAGGTCTTGCAGGCAGGGGTATGGTTGGGTAGGAAATGGGGGTAGTTATGTGTGTCTTCCTGTGATCACCAGGTGGAAGGTGCCAGAAGGAATCCCACTGTGCCTCTCCTGTTCCATTTCATGTGTATTTTTAGTACAGGTAAAACCTTTTCATCGTGCAAAATTCAGAAGGCACAGAATTCTACACAGTGCGGGTTTCCTGCCCGCCCCTCCTCCCAGTTCCCTTCCCAGAGGCAAACGTGCCGCTTTCTGATGAAAATATACGGGCCTCCCGGAGATGGCCTACATACTCCAGCAGCCGCACAGACCGCGCACACACCTCTCCCCCCGGCGGCAGCTACTCCGCACTGTCCTGCGCCCCGCTTTTCCAATCTGACACGGGTTCCCTACGAGCACACAGGTGTCCCGGTCGTCGTCTGAACAGTCGCGTGTTCCGTTGCGTGCATTTTACTCGTCTCCTCTCCGTGTGCATTTACATTGCTCCTGGTCGTTCGCGGTTTAACTGGTGCTGGCGTGACAACAGCTGTGTGTGTGTCTGTCCACACGTGTGCATTCCTAGGAGGGGTTGCTGCGTCAGAGCCGAGCGGCACCTGGCCTTTGGGAGTCCTGGCCAGCCCCACCCCCTCCCACACTTTCCTCCCACTTGCTACGCGTGAGGGCTCCTGTGGCCCCAGCACAACCTCTCCCCTCCCATGTGTGATTCGGTTCAGCAGTTACTGTCTGGCCCCCTGCAGCAGGCCTGGCGTGCTTGGAAGCTCAAGACGGCGCTGGAGTGGACAGGCGCTGGCTCCCTGGCCCCATGAGGGCCATCCGTTTCATCCGCAGGTGCCCACAACCCTGGCAGGTGGGTGACGCATGGGCCTGCGTGACCTCAGTGCGGGGAAGCTGGGATCTGGCCACCAGGGGCAGGAGGCTGATAAAGTCCCGGGGAGTGTGGAGGCCAAGGGGAAGCAGAGAAGGTGGCGTTTGAGCTGACCATGAAGGGCAGCCTGGTCCTGGAGAGGGGGCGCCCAGCGGGGCCATCAGGAAGGGACCAGGGCTCCTGGGCGGGGCTGTGTGCTGGCGCTGTGTCGGTGCAGACACCCCGTGCTCGTCTCCTCCAGGGCTAGAAGCCTGACTGGGGCCCAGGAGGGGAGGTGGGTGGGCAGGGGCCAGGGCAGAGGAAGCTGGGCACACAGCCCCACACAGCGCCGGTACCCAGGCCCGCTCTGAGCAGTGCAGCGAGGATGGAGTGTGGGCCCTGAGCTCCGAGACCAGCCTCTGCATCCTACTCGCCCTTCTCCCGCTGTGGGTCTGGGGCCGAGTCCCCTGAGGGCTTGGTTTCCTCCTGTAGAAGGGGAAATAACATCATCATAACATCGTCTACCGCACTGGAGCCTCGAGTGCCCCATGCAGGCGCCCGGCCCGTGGTGCTCCCAGCCCAGGTGAGTGCCCTCGTTCTTTCCCTCCCGTGCTGCGGGCAGGTGGCCCAGGAGCTAAGCACACACACCTGCTTGGGTTTGGATCCCAGCTCTTCTCCTCGCCTCACCTCTCTGCCTCTGTTTTCTAATCTGCAAAATGGGGGTGCTACCTCCTAAGGTGGTTGTGGGGGCAAGTGACTATCCGTGCAGCACGGCGAAGGGGCCCTGGAACAATGTAAGAACTGTGGAAAGGCTGTCCACTGTTCCATCTCCACGTGTAACGTTTGAAAACCAGAACGAGAAAGAATCACTGAAGGCGAGGGCATTGGGAGAGGGGCAGAGTGCCAGTGGCCAGGGACTCGGAGGGAGATCATGCTTAGGACAGAAAAAGCGCTGCTTAGGGGCTCCGGGTGTGGTCACACAGCCAAGCTGAGAGCGTTTGTCCATACCTGCAATGCTTAAAGTAACAGGCGCTCCGTCCCTGCGGGCTGAGGCGTGGCCCTGACCCTCCCACACAGCTCAAACCTGTGAATCCCGCCAGGATCTTGGGTCCTCTGTCTTGGTCCGCCTGTCCCAGGAGGCCTTCCCATGGAACAGAGGGTTTCTCTGTCCGGGCCCTTCTGGGGTGGGCTGGCCGGGTGGCTTCCACAGCCAAAAAGTCCCTGTCTGTTATCTGAAAGAACGCTTATTTCTACTGCTTTTCACTTCCTTTGACCTTTTTAGAGTGAACACAGGCAGTAAGTAGAATGTAAGCGGTTAAGAGGAGGGCTGTGCTAGTCCGTCTGGGCTGGAATCCCAGCTCTGTTCCCCCAGCTGTGTGACTTTGAGTAAGCGGCTCAACCCCTCTGTGCCTCCGTCTCCTGGGCTGGAAATGAAGCGAATGATGGGATGCAGCTCACAGAGTGTGTTCCGAGGGATTAGTAGAAGCCAGGTGCCTTATTCTTAGCTGTTTGTGGTGTCATGTTAGCTCAAAGCACAACTTGCCACCACTCCACGAAGGCCGGCACCTACCGCCATCCAGAGAAAGCATTTTCAGACACGAAGAAATTCCTGTTAAGCATGGAGAACAATTTCCCACCTCCTTCTTCCTTCCCGTGAGTCCAGTCTGTAGGATTCAGCCCCGGCGCTGGCCTTCAGCCCGCAGGGATCTGACCGACAACCTCTCCAATCCGCCCACCCTCTGCTCCAGCCACACAGTCCCCACACACGGGGCCCTGCCTCTCAGCTCTCACCCTCCTGTCCCCTCTGCCTGGCCCGCCATCCTTAAGAGCAGTGATGAGGTGGCTCAGAGCAGACTCTGGCGTCATACTGTACCTTTCATGCCCTCTTTGTGTGACCTCAGCAAGTTTAGCCCCTCTGGGCCTCAGTGTTCTCATCTGTAAAATGGGGACAAGTACAGGACCTCACATCTTAGAAAGGATGAGACAAATCAGTGAGGCTTAAAGCACAGAGCCAGGCCCACTGTGCGAGTTATTATTATTGGTGCTGGTGGTGGTAAGTTCCCCACCTGCAGAAGTCAGGGCACGGCATCCGTCTTCCAGTAGGAGTCAGATGGGACAATGTTCCCCACCGGCCAAATGGCAGGGCTTCAGCACTTTGCGTCTTTGACGTGCCTCACCGAGCAGCCTGAGGGCTGGGGTTCATCCCTGTTTTGGAGCTGAGGAAACTGAGGCTCCCAGGTGTCCAGCGGGAGTCCAGGCCCAGTCTGTGTGGCTCTGACTCTGAATCAATGTTCCTTCCGTTGGAGCGCAAATCCCAGTGCCTGGCAACTGTGACAGGTGAATGAAAACACGAGGTCTGAGCTTCCTGGTAGTCAAAGCAAAAAGGGAAATAATATGTGTTTCATGGTGTTGACTTTCCAGAAAAAGGACCCGATTTGGAGAACTTTTCTTGTAGCTCTGAGCTCTGAGGGTGTCTGTGCAGTGAACAGGGGACAGATGGTGACTTGCGTCCCCGATAGCACACCTGCACAGCCTTGGGAGAAGAGGGAGCACCTGGTGGAGGCTGCTCTCTGCCTCTCCCTGTCCACACCAGGCTCCAGGGGCTCATACAGCTTCTGGAGCTGAGCTGTTACTGCTCTTTACCCACGAGAACCCGTGCAGAAGCCTCAGCTCTGTCTCAGGTTTACTCGGCTTGGCGGGGACAAAGCTGTCACACCCAGCACAGGCCTGCCTTGCTCCAAAGCCTTGTCTGCCCTGTTGACACTCAGCTCAGGGAGGCCCCATCATCTGATTTACTGCCTGGAGCTCATACCCTCCTCCCTTCCTCCCAGCCCCTTCCTCTCCCCTCCTCCCTCTCCCCTCCCACCTCTCTCCCAGCACACACATCAATCCCCCTGCTATAAATCTCAGTCAAGTGCTCCCCAGGGTCCCCAAGCCCTCTAAGATTAGCAGCTCGTCCTCTGGAGATTGGGAATAATTTAGCAGCGGGAAGCAGGTGTGAGACTGGGGGTGGGGAAGTGGGGTCCGGGCTGGGCTCTCACTGCCTCCAGCTGCTGCTGCCATGTCCCCATCCCCATCTCCAGATCTGGGACACTCTGGTGTTTGCCTCACACTGGACCAAACCCCCAAATCAGTATCCCCCCCCTAACACCACCACCACCACCACACACACACACACACACACACACACACACACACACACACACACAGAGAAGCCTACAGACAGAAGCTGACAGGTTAGGTTCCAGTGGCCTTGAGCTGCCAGTTCCCTGCTGTTACTGATGGTCTGTTCTTTGGACACACATGGACTGCTGTGGGCCTACTGTGTGCTGGTGCTGCCGGGGCCAAGCAGCTGCGGGGGCAGGGGGTGTCCCTGTCCAGCAGCAGGAGCCAAACAGCCACCCTCCTGGTGCTCCCAGGGCTGCTGTGTCCTTGTTCAGGTTGTGTGCCGAATGAAGCATCTGTTCCCCGGTGAAGGGGTGAAATCCCCTGCACCCCCCTTGCCAACAGGCTGGACCTGTTCAGAGGAAGCAGAGTCTACACAGAGGCCTTCGGGCTGTGACCCCCCAGAGGGGGTGTCTGTGATTCTGTACCAAGGCTCCACGTAGCCTCAGACCCAGAGGGGCCAAGTCGGAGGGCTGAGCCAGCAGGGCTTGGAGGAGGCAGGGTGCCCCCAGGGCATCCTCAGTGCAGCCCCCTGTCCCCTGCACTGTGGAACGGACTCAGGGGCCCGGGCCTTTCCGAGGGCCTGACCTCTGAGCAGTCCCACCTGGGAGGGGGGCTCTGCTTACTGGGGCGATTAGGGTACTGCTGCCCAGCAAGGCCACTGATTTCTTCCTTTGACCCCAAATAGTCTGAGCCCGCATCCCGGCCCTCTCCTGGGAACAGACTTCGACCCCAGCCCCAGCTAGAGGGCAGAGAAGGAGCCCTGGACAAGGAAGTCTGGGGCTGCTGCTTAACAGCTGTGTGTCCCTAGGTGAGTCACTTAACTTCTCCGTGCTAATTGGCTGTAGCTTCAATAACACCTCATAGCAAACCAGCCCAACTCAGCAACCTCAAATGTCCATTCTCACAATCTCACGTCTGCGGGGTGACGAGGGTTCCGCTGACCGGGCCGGGCTCAGCGGGGAGGCTCCGCTGTGGGCTGAGGTCTGGGTTCAGACTTGCTCTGCCCGTCACCATGGTCTCCTTGGATTTGACCAGCTGGGCCAGGTCTTCTGTGGCACACAGGAGGGTGAACGGAGCATACAATGCCTCTTAGCACCCGGGCCCAGAACAGTCAACGTTCCATGGGCCAGAATGAGTCACCTTAATAGGTCTAACAGGGTGGGCAATACTCCTCTGCCCACCCCCAGCCCCCGTTACAAGGTCACAAGGCAAGAGGAAGAACTAAAATGTTCTGTCTGCTTAACTTCTGTCTTCTCTCTCTCTCTCTCTGTTTCCTCGCACCCCTGCTGTGTGTGTGTGTGTGTGTGTGTGTGTGTGTGTGTGTGTGTGTGAATCCCCTATCAGCACCCCTGTCCGCTCTATCTTCAGAACGTATCCAGGACCCGACCCCTCCCACCACCCCAGCACCATGTTTCTGTTTTTTGGTTTTTCGTGGCTGCATCCCCAGTGCCGAGAGCCGCCCTGTACCTACGAGGGGCTCAGTGAGTGTGTGTCGAATGAATGCATGGATCCGTTGCTCCATTTTCTCTTAATGGTGTTTCCAAGCACAGATTTGACTGGATCTGGTTGTCTCTAGCGCAAATTCTGCTGATGAGAAAATATTACTATTGCCCTGGCCGGTTTGGCTCAGCGGTTAGAGCGTCGGCCTGCGGTCCAGAGAGTCCCGGGTTCGGTTCCCGCTAAGGGCACGTACCCTGGTTGCAGTTTCTCCCCGGCCCCGGCTGGGGTCATATGGGTGGCAACCACTCGATGTGTCTCTCACATCGATGTTTCTCTCTCTCTTCTTCCCTCCCTCCCGCTCTATCTGAAGATAAATGCAAAAAATGTCCTCTGGTGAGGAGTAAAAAAAAAAAAAAAGGAAAGAAAATATTACTATCCTTTTCATTTTTGCTTTGGGGGTGGGGTAGGAAGGACATGATCAGGGAAGGGGAGCTGGGCGTCTGGAAAGGAAGGGAGGCGGGTCAGAGAGTGAAGCCGCAGCGGAGGGACAGGACAGGACGGAGGACAGGGCGGAGGCGGGCGGGCAGTGGGCAGGGACCTTCAGACTCTGCATCTTAGAAACGTCTGCGTCGGAAGGACGGGTGTTTATTACATGCCATCTGCCTCAGTCCATGTAACAGAGACGCCTCATCTGTGCCATTATTATTAGGACCATGAATTTCATCTTATAGATAAAGTGACACCTTTTTTCAGCTTCATATTTGTATTTCGTGTGTCAGGAAGGTTATTGTCCCCGTGCTGCCGTGCAGGGCCGTGGACAGTGGCTTGGAATGAGACAGCCGGGCACTGCAGTCCTGGAGCTGCCCCCGGAGGGGCGCAAGGCGGCAGAGCGCCCTGAGTCGGTGTTTGCCCGGCAGCTCCCCTGCTTCCTAACCGCTCCCCTCCCTCCCTCCGGATGGCATCTGGATTCGGGGTCCCACACACCGCACGTGGCCTCACCATTCACCTTGCTAGCTACACACGGAGCAAGTGCATTCGCTGGCATCTTGGTGAGAATTTAAGGCAGAAAGAACCTGAAGTCTTCTGTTGAACAAGGGGACAGAATGCTCTGTGCACCTACCAGCAATCGTCGATATTTTCTAGGTATCTCACATTTCCCTCCCACTCTCTTCATTCCTCACGGAACCTGTACACAGACGTTCGTAGGTGTACTCAACCCCCTTCCCCCACTCCCCCTCTTTAAAGCCTCAGTCTCCTCCACGCCAACCTTCTCACCTGGGTCACTGTTAGGAGCCTGGCCCTTTTAGGTGGAGAGGGCTCCCGTGGAACCCCAGAGGCTTTGTCCACGTCGAAGTCAAAGACCCGGGGCTGTGGAGAGACTCTGGTTCTAGTCATCTGTTTGCCCGGCCCACGTGGCTCAGTGGATTGAGCCTCGTCCCATGGACTGAGAGGTCCTGGTTCAATTCCCAGTCAGGGCACACGCCCGGGTTGTGGGCTCGATCCCCAGTAGGGGGCGTGCAGGAGGCAGCTGATGGATGTTTCTCTCTCACACCGATGTTTCTATCTTTCTCTCCCTTCCTCTGTCTCTAAAAAATGAATAAAAACATATTAAAAAAAAAAAGACAGCCATTTTCCTTGAAAAGTTAAAAAGAGAACTACCACATGATCCAACAACCCCGCTTCCCGGTATCTATCCAGAAGAACTGAACTGGGAACCTCAAGGCGACACCTGCACTCCTGAGTTCATTGCAGCGTTATTGACAAGAGTCAACACGTGGAAGCAAGCCGGTGACCACGGATGGATGAGGGGACAGAGGTGTGGCCCAGCCGTGTGGTGGAATATTGCGCATCCTTAGAAAGGAAGGGCATTCTGACACAGGCTGAAGCCCGGGTGGACCTGGAGGGCACTATGCCACGTGCAAGGAGCCCGTCACACAGGACAAACACGGTACGATTCCACTTGTGATGTGGTTTCTGGAGCAGCGAGAGTCACAGAGGCAGAGAGGAACGGTGGCTGCCAGATGCTGGTGGTGGGCGTGGGGAGTCAGTGAGTGTTCAGGGACAGGGTTCCCTGTGGGCAGGTGGGACGTTCTGCAGAGCAGAGGTGACTGTGGTCATACAACAGTGGGAATGGGCTTAGTGGTTCAAGTGGTAACATTTGTGTTGTATCTATTTTGTTTACCACATTTGGTTTATCCATTCGCCCACTGATGGACACTTGTGGTAAGTTCTTTGAGTTCTGTTTTGTTTCGTTTTGTTTATCTTCACCCAAGGATATTTTTCCATTGGTTTTTAGACAGAGTAGAAAGGAGAGAGAGAGAGAGAAACATCGATGTGAGAGAGACATATCGATTGGTTGCCTCTGGCACAATCCCAACAGGGGTTGGGGATTGAACCTGCAACCCAGATACGTGCCCTTGACCAAGAATCAAACCCAAAACCCTTCGGTCCATAGGCTGATGCTCTAACCACTGAGCCAAACTGGCCAGGGCAGTTCTTTAATTATTTCCCTCTATAGGTTCCCCTCCTACTGTTTATTTTCTTGGAATGTTCTGTTGAAGAGAAGAGGTGTCTGTCCTGTAGTTTCCCACAGCAGGTGGGATTCGGGCTCAGCTGCGGTTTTTCTGGGCTCTGCAGGAGGCACGTGTCTTATGATGCTGGCATCCACTGATGTCAATCCTAGATTCACGAATCACCGGTGCTTACAAATTAGAGAATGCTAGCATGCCTTCATCTATTAGCTGGAATGCTTCTACAAAGAGGAACTTCCCCTCACTTGCTATCCAGTTATCTTGCTTATTTAATTTTTGTCTATCTCCAAAGCTTACATGCTGTATGAGTGCTCACTTATTCATTCATTCACTCACTCACTCACTCACTCACTCATTCACTCATTCACTCACTCACTCACTCATTCACTCACTCATTCAACTCACTAATCTACTCACTCACTTATTCATTCACTCTCTTACTCACTGATTCATTCTTTCTCTCACTCACTCATTTACTCTCTCACTCATTCACTCTTTCACTCACTCACTTATTCATTCATTCACTCACTCATTCACTCTTACTCACTCATTTACTGACCACGGGTGCTTGCTGGAGTTAGAAAGATGAAGCACTGCCCTAGGGTATCACATACCTGAAGGAGAGAGAGAGACCAGGGCATGAGGGTAATAGAGGTATTAACAGGGGCCTAGGGGTGCACAGAGGTGGGGGCACCTGGCAGAGGTACTATAATGGTGACATCTGGCTCTGCCTCATCTCATACAACAATAATTGGCAGACAATGCAGGTCAGGTGGCTGCCATGTGCCCTGGTGGCTGGGCTGAGAGCTCACACTTTTAGACTTTCCGTATTTTTAAAGTCTGGAATTTGCATAACACAGTCCTGATGTCATCGGGCTCCCAGAGGGACAGGTCCTGCTGGCCTGGTGCAGGGGTTCCCACCCCTGGGACTCGGGCGTTAAGTTAGAGCCTGAGTGGGAATGACCAGGACCTCTGAGGCCCCGGGGGCATCTGTGTGCAGAGCTGAATCTGATAGTCCCTGGAGGAAGACCAGTGGAGATGTGTGCGGTTGCCAGGTGGGCTAACAGAATGCAGCCAGCCAGGGGAGACCCTCTGTCTCTGCTTCGGCTCCCTTCCTGCAGTGGGGCTGGGGTGCTGAGACACAGGAAGGCCCAGCTGCACCGGGAGGTTTTAAATTCTCAGCCCAGAGCACGTCCCTGGGCGCAAGTGATGAACCACTCGCCGTTTATCAAGATTCACTTTCTAAATCCAAGGACAGGCTGTGCGGCCGGAGGTGCCGGGTGTGAAATCCGGCCACACCACTCGCCAGCTCCGGGAGCTTGGCAGGAGTCCCAGTGGCTCCATGAAGTGTATGCACCTGCCCAAGTTCACACAGCGGGGAGAGGGCAGAGGTCGGCTTTCCTATGAACCCTGCCCCCAGTTCTCCACGGAATTACCTGGAAAAGACACCACACATCTCCAGGCTCCGCCCGATGTCCCCCCCCCAGGTGCTGGGAGATCACCCCGAATGTGCAGCCCAGTTAAATCCCCAGATGAGGTGCGAGGATCCAGGGCTCAGGGGCTTACCTTGAGAGTGAATGTAACGAAACAAAGTCATGGGGTCCTGTCCGGTTCTGTCGTGTTCAGAACAGTTTTAGAGAAGCCGTGACGCTTTAGGGAGAAGCCCACTGCGGTGCCTCGTGGGACACCCGACACTCAGAGAGAGAGCTGTCTTCATTGTGGGGAAAGAGGCGAGCATCTCGAGGGTCCGTGTCATGCTGGAAGCTGCCCAGGCATTGCCTGGAAAACTAGAATGACAGAATCTCCTTTAAAACATGCCCAGTGCCTACCCACGCCGGGCACAGCACGTACTAAGAAACACTTTAAATCAGAATGTCCTGCTTCTAAACATGAATATACGCGTATTTGAGCACATTTGGAAAACGCAGTAAATGAAAACATGGCATCTCACAAGGGAGAAATGCTCACTTGCAACCTTTTGACGTTTGTCTTCCCAGACGTTTTCCAGCTGGAGATCACGCCGTGAGTAATGATGCTGAAAAGCGCTCCCCGCCGACGTTGCCGGTCACACTGTCTCACAGGGCAGGGAGCTGCTGGGTAGGCCATGGGGCGCAGGCTGGTCTCTCAGGCCGCTTACTGGCCGCAGGCAAGGTCTGTGAATCCCTCTGGGCCCCGAAGCACGCGAGCTCAGCGCCTGTCTTACGTGCTTACAAGTGAACGAAATGCGAATGTGCGCCCTGGCCAGTTTGGCTCAGTGGTTAGAGCGTTGGTCTGCCGACCAATGAGTCCCAGGTTTGATTCTGGTCAAGGGCACGTACCTTGGTTGCAGTTCATCTCCGGCCCTGGTTGGGGTCATGCAGGAGGCAGCCAGTTGATGTGTCTCTCTCACATCGATGTTTCTCTCTCCCTCTCGCTCTATCTGAACAAAAAAAGAAATAGGAACGTGCTTAGAACAGGGGCTGGCGTGTAGCGATTCTCACCAGATTTCTGATAGCATTAGGAATATCTGGGCAAATTTATTTAAGTGCCACCAGCTAGTGGCTTCAGGCTGGAAAGTCTCCAAGGCCCTTGCTGCTTTTCGTTTCTACAATGATGCCAAGAAGTCGGTCTTGTCTCCCGTGTCCCGGGTGTTGAAACTGAGACTTGAAGCAGACAGACATGCACTCGCCATGTCATCTAGTGAGTGGCAGAGGCAAGATTCAGCCCATCGGGTCCAGTCTGACCCCAAGCCCTGGCCTGTTCTCAGCTCTGAGCAACCAGATGGGCGCGTGGAGGCGACCAGTGAATGGTCCGGCATTGATGGGGTGCTGTGTCCATTTTCAGTCCATTTGTAACCCCCTGCCCCTCTTATTTCAAACCAACTGCCACCTCTCCCCACGGTCCCCTTAGCAGCTGGCACCAGCCTTTCCCAGAGCCCTCACACCCAGCTGTCCATAAATGTGCCGAGCCGAAAGCCACTCTGAAAAGTAATCATTGACAAACAGGATGTCCTGGGGGCTGAAACCAGGACACAGGACAAAGGGAAATGGGGTCTGCAGTTCGGAGGAGGCTTGGGTCATGCACCCCAAGTTGCTGAGGGTGGGAGGGTCCCATGGGGAACTGGGGGAACCGGGGAAAGCCTGGGTCGGGGGTCAGGTCAGGCCAACCCGGGCCCCAATCCTGAGTGACCTTGAGTGTCCTGATTCCCCTCAGCCTCCTCTGTGAGCTGGGTGATGCTGACTCTCTCACAAGGCTGCGGTGAGGGCCTCGGGGGAGAAAGAGCTCAGAGCAGGTGTGTGTGCTGGGCAGGTGTTCACCCCCTAAGAGCAAGGTCTTTCTACTGTGTTCTAGAAATGGTGTCCTATTTCTGGAAGAGTATCACACAGTAGGTGTGAGGAAATGTTTCTGGTGAATCAATACTCAGTAGAAAAGTGAGTTCTCACCTCCATCCACGCTCTCTGAGTGAGTTCTCACCTCCATCCACGCTCTCTGAGTGAGTTCTCACCTCCATCCACGCTCTCTGAGTGAGTTCCCACCTCCATCCACGCTCTCTGAGTGAGTTCTCACCTCCATCCACGCTCTCTGAGTGAGTTCCCACCTCCATCCACGCTCTCTGAGTCCCAGAGGGAAGTGCCCCCTGGAGGAGGGGGAGGAGTGGGAGCGGGCGTGTGGGAGAGGATGGTGGGGTGAGTGGGAAGAGGTGTGAGCAGAGGTGAAGGGTGCGGGAACTAGGGCAGCACACGGGCTTGCAGCCCGTCTGTCCGTGCTGGCTGTGGCCCTGGGCCTCCTCTCCTGGGGCCTCAGTGTCCTCACTAGCAAAATGGGACAGTAAGAGTCCTTAACTCACAGCGTTAGTGTACGAATTCTAAGAGCTTCAAACCTGTGAAACACTCAGGGTCTGGCCCAGAGGAAGCGCCCCGGTCCTGTAAACCACCATCCCCGTGAGAAGGTCTGTTAATGGGCAGAAGGAGCGTGTTAGTCAGATAGCGTTGGGTATTACGCCACCCCACAGCTTGCTGGCTTCAAACCACCACCGTTTCATTTATTCACGTCTATGGGTTAGGCGTTTGGATCGGCTCCTCAGGGTGGTTTTGGCTGGTCTCACCTGGTCCTTCACACAGCCATGCTCATCAGACAGTGTGACCCGCTGGCTCACCTGGTCCTTCACACAGCCATGCTCATCAGACAGTGTGACCCGCTGGCTCACCTGGTCCTTCACACAGCCATGCTCATCAGACAGTGTGACCCGCTGGCTCACCTGGTCCTTCACACAGCCATGCTCATCAGACAGTGTGACCCGCTGGCTCACCTGGTCCTTCACACAGCCATGCTAATCAGACGGTGCGACCCGCTGGCCGGCTGTTCAGGCAGGATGTCCGTCTCGGCTCCGTGCGGCCTCTCGTCCTCCAGGAGGCTCGCTTAGACTTTTGCACCTGGCGGTGTCAGGGCCCGGGCTCAGAACGCCCACAGGGTCACTTTTGCCCCTTTCTATGGGTCCGTCTGTGACAAGGCCAGCCTCAGGAGTGGGGAGCCAGACTGTCTCTTGCTGGGAGGAGCGAGGAATCCTGTCAATGCACGCATGGGTGGGAGGGATCGCTGGGACCAGCTGAGCCCACAGCCCTCCACGGGAGGCCTTTCCGAGGCCCTGCTGCCTGGCCAGGCACGCTGACTTCCACGGTCGTTGTCCACACAGCGAAATTAGCTCCTGGAGAGGCGAACGCCCCTGTACTAGGCACTGACGCCAAGTCTGCAGGCCATTATGACGACTGAGATGGGGGTCCAGGCTGCAGGCGAGGGGCCCCGATGACGGGGGGATAGGATGACCTGGCTACAGTCAGTCTTGTAGGAGTTCTTGGTGAGGTCACCTTTTCTTTTCTTTTCTTTTTTTTATCCTCACCCGAGGATAGTTTTCCATTGATTTTCAGATACAGTGGGAGGGAGGGAGGGAAAGAGAGAGAAACATTGATGTGAGAGAGACACATCGATTGGTTGCCTCCCACATGACCCCAACCAAGGCCAGGGATCGAATCGCAACCCAGGTAGGTGCCCTTGACTGGAATTGAACCCGTGACTCTTTGGTCCGCAGGCCGACGCTCTAACCACTGAGCCAAACCACCCAGGCCATGAGGTCACTTTTTAATCCCGGCCACATAATGCAGGGTGAGTGTGCACACACGCTCGCTGCTTCTGCCTCTGGACCTTTGCAGCCCTGGAGTTTTTGGTTGGAAAGGGAGGTTTAATCCCAGGTAGGATGAGACTGTAAGCAGCAGACAACCACACCTGCCAAGAACAACGGGAAAGGCTGTGTTACATAAAATAGGAAAAGTGCACATTCAAATCTTCAGGGGGCAGCTGGACCAGTGAGGCCGGGAGGAGCCAGGTCCCCGGGAGGAGAGACCTATGGAGTCAGGTGGGACTTTTTCTCGTGGCTCTTTCGCAATCTGGGGGCAGGGCTGTGAATCCAGACCCGGTCCAGGAAATGCTGCTACAGGGGACAGGGAGGTGTCCTCTCGTTGGGGCAAAGAGACAAAAGTAGAGATGGTTGGGAGGGAGTAGTTTCAAACGTCTGGTTGGCTGTCCTCTTCAGACATTTGGAGGGTTGCAGCGTGAGGGTGGGGGTAGATGAGCAGGAAAAGCCTTTGGGCAGCAGAGCGGAGCTCCCACAGTCCGGACGCTGAGACGCGGAGGTCGGCGTTCGGCTCTGCTGGGGGCGAGTGGACCCAGTGAGCACCTGGACCCTCGCCTGGCCGCTGCAGGCGTGTGACCTCGTGGCCCCTCACAGCTGCAGTGTCCGCCAGCGTGATGGCTTTGTTTTAGGAGGACCATTTGGACCCGGTGTGGAGACAGGATGGGGGGGCCGAACGGGGGAGAGAGGGTGTGTGAGAGGGTGCGGTCTGGCTGTGGACAGTGACTGAGGGGCCGCGTGGTGATGGATTGGTTCCATTTCTTTCATAAATCAGAGACACAGATAAGCACGAGCAGAGAGGGAGGCACGCCGCCTGATGAATGGACCGTTTGTCTCAGCAGCAAACTTGGGAAGATGAGGGTGAAGCCAAGGCGGAAAGAGGCGTCATTTGTCTTAAATGATAAAAAGGAAAACTGACATCACATTATGAAAGGGTTTGACAGGTTTTTACAATGAGAGAGTACATTTGTCTTGATCCGTGTGATAATAAGCAGTATTGAAACTGGGGATGGATCCAAATTAAGTTTTTTTTTTTTAAAAAAAGCAGTTCTCTAAGGCTTGGGGATGAATCAGCTCAACGATCTCATTTGAGGAAACTGAGGCCCAGGGAGAAAAATGGCTTGTTCAAGGGAGCCAGTAAACTGATCACAACCCTGTCCCCTCCCCCCACCACCAATATCTCTTTTTTACTTGTGGGGATTTGCTGTATTTCCAAGAATATGATCACTTCTTGCAAATAATCCATGTATGTTTAAACATAATATGTATTTAGTTATTATTGGTTTTATATGTATATAATTACATCAAACTTGTTAAATGTGTTCTTCAAATTTGTCTCGATTTGTCTTCTATTTGTCTCGACATGTCAAGTTTGAGAAAGATATGTTTAAACATCCAATTACCGTGGTAGATTTAGCAATTTCTCTAATTGTCTTAGTTGTGCTTTGTGTATTTTCAGGCTATATTTTTCAGTGCATATAAGTCTAGTATTTTTCTATCATACTACCAATCTTTGTTTTACAATTAGATAATGACCATCTTTATTCTTAATAATGGTTTATGTTTTCCAGTCTATTTTGTGTAATGTTAAACAAGCATAGTGAATCGATTTGGGTTAGTATTTTCTTGGTAAAAGTTTCCCTTCACCCAATCTCTGTTGTTATATTTCAGGTATGTCTCTGGTAACAGCATGTAGCTGTATTTTAGAAATCCAATAGGATGATCCCTGTCTTTTTAATGAAGAGTTTAGTCCATTTATAATTATTGTAATAACTGATATAATTATTTCTATCCTCATGTCTATTATTTACCCTGCCTTTGCCATGCTCCTTTTTTTTTCTCTTTTCTTGCTTTCTGTTAAACTGAATAAGTTTTCTCTAGTCTACCTTTCATCCCAGGTATACATTATATTTCTATTCTCTTAGCAACTACTCTTTTTAAAAATATGTTTTTATTGATTTTAGAGAGAGAGGAGGGGAGAGAAAAATATCCATGTGAGAGAGTAATATCTATCAGCTGCCTCCTGCATGCTCCCTGCTGGGGGTTTAGCCTGCAATCCAGGCATGTGCCCCAACCAGGAATCGAACCGGCAACTTTCAGTGCATGGGATGATGCCCAGCCAACTGAGCCACACCGGCCAGGGTAAGCAACTACTCTTCAAAGGGTCAAGATGCATTCTTGGCTTAATGTCTCTTCCTTCCTTCTGTACACAGGATTCTAGAAGGCTCTCCTTCTGATACCTCCTTTTGTATTTTTCATATTGTCCATGTATTTTTATACTTCTCAGATTAGTCACTATTCTTTTATATAGTCGATACTTGTTTAGATTACTTATTTCTTTGCTCACCATTCCTTCTTGTGTTTTATTTTTTCCTTTTGGCTTTTATTTAGTTCTCCCTGGAGCATATTTTTTTGCTAGTATTTTATCAGCCAGGAATTTTAGAAGTAAACCTTCTTAGTCTTTTGCTAAAAATGTCTTTATTTTGTTTTCACTATTGAGTGATCATTAGCTGGATAAGGAATTCTAGATTCTCAGCTATTTCTTCTTGGTAATGTGACGGTGTTATTCCATTGCCTTCTGGCTTCTATCAAGACTTCGGCTATTGGTGTTATTGCCATGTACTTTTAGGTCATCTCTCTTTCTCTCTCTCTCCCTCTCTCATTGCTTTTAGGATCTTCTCTTTGTCTTTGAGATTCCAGAATTCTGCTTCAAGACATATTTGTTTTTATTTCTCCTGCTTGAAATTTGCGATTCCTGAGTCTGAGGATTTATATTTTTCAACATTTCTGGGAAATTCTGTCATTACATATTTGAATATTACCCTCCCTGCTCTCTCATTTCTTTCCCCCTGCAACGTGTTAACACAGTAGGCAATGGCTTTTCCTTCGGCGGCTTATACTCTCTTCCTGTTTCCTGACTCTCTCTCTCCACGTCGCCCTCTAGGTAATTTCCTCAGATGAATCTTCAAGTTTGTGACTTTTTTCTGCAGCATGAAGACTCTGTAGCCGGACTGTGGAGGTTCACATTCAGTTCGTGTGATTTTCTGTGCCTCAGTTTTGTCATCTTTAAAGTGGGAGTTACAGTAATACCACCCACCTAATATTTGGAGGTTAAATGCATCGATGTTTATAAACCTCTTGGAGCAGTCCTGGACCCACAGTAAATGCTGTATAAAGGTTAAACATTCACCCTGGCTGGTTTGGCTCAGCAACCGGCCCACGAACCAAAGAGTCTCGGGTTCGATTCAGGCCAAGGGCACGCTATTTCTCTCCACGTCGATGTTTCTCTCTCTCTCTCTCTTCCTCCCTTCCTCCCTCCCTCCCTCCCACTCTGTCTGAAGCTAAATGGAAAATATCTTTGGGTGAGGATGAAAAAAAAAAAAGTTAAACATTCATTGAAGAATGTACTTTATGGTCTCTGTCCAACAGTTCTGCTGTTTCATGTTCTTGGAAACACTCTGCTGATGATATGTCTCGTGCCTCCGCCCACTGAATAGTGTCTGCGTGGGTGTCCTGTAATCTTGGCCTCTGGGCTTTACCTGCGGGACTCCCGTGTGTCTCCGCTTCAGTCCCGAGGGTATCATAGGCTCGAGGATATCAGGAGTATCACTGGCCAGGATTTCACTGGCTCAGGGCACCTTTGTCTCTCCATCTACCGACTGGAGGTTTGTGGGCCGTTGGGCTGGTATGAGCTCACCCCAAATGCACATGGGACACAGGCCTGTGGTCACATAGTCTCACGGGAGATTGTGTCCTTCCACCTAAAGCTCAGGCTAAGAAAGACAAACTTCCTTGTGATCTCTTGTGCAAAAGGTGGTTTTCCCACCCAGTCCGCTCTTTGCTGAGGGAATAGCCCTTCGAGGGTCCTGGCGTATGCGGTGGCCTCAGTTCCGGCTCCCCGACTCTCTGCATGTGTTAAATCTGCCCCGCCCCCTTCTTGGATTTGAAGCTAAGACATGGACAAAGACTGTGCCTGAGACCCGTGTGGCTGAGAGGAGGACCCACAGAGGGGCGGCGGATGGAGCCAGAGGGTGGAGCACACGGGAGGCCAGACCAAGGAGCGAGGGGCTGCTCCCGCTGGGAGCAGGGCTGTGAGAGGCCTGCCTCGTGGAGGGCGTGGCCACTGACCTGCTTTAAAAGCTCGATTCTGTGTTGGGTTTTCTCATAACAGGACACTTACAGAAACAATTCATATTGGTGATATTTGGGCAGAAGGATGATAGACGTGGACGGGATCGATCTGTGCGAATGGACATGAACTTTAAAAACAGCAGTTGAGTCCAGCCGGCGTGGCTCAGTGGTGGAGCGTCGACCCATGCACCAAGATGTCGCTGGTTCGATTCCCGGTCAGGGCACATGCTCAGGTTGTGGGCCTGATCCCCAGTGGGGGGCATGCAGGAGGCGGCCAATCGATGTTCTCTCTCATCGATGTTTCTATCTCTCTCTCCATCTCACTTCCTCTCTCTCTCTAAAATCAATAAAAGAGAGGGGAAAAAAAGGAAAAAAACATTAAATAAAAATAAAAACAGCAGCTGTCATTTCCCATGTGCTTGCCAGGGCCAGGCAGCGTCTAAGCAACATTGCTGTTAGGTCACTTCATCCTCACAGCTACCGGGCCAGGCACTCTACTTCCATCATCCCTCCTTACAGGTGAGGAAACTGAGGCACAGAGTGGTTAAGTGAGTCGTCCAGGGGCTCAGGGGAGGGGTTGGTCCTGGAGTCCACTCAGCCCTGTGCCATGTCATCTCTCCAGTTTTAGAGGGAAAAGGGGAAGACAGCCCCCCTTCCCCCTTCTGCACCCCCTTACCTCCTTCCCTGACCTCCGGTTCCCACTGCCCCCAATGCAGGCTTGTCCCCAGCATCCCAACTTTTGGGGTTCTTCCTGTCCTGAGGGGCGTTTTGAAACCCCCCTCCACTCACTTCCACGCCTCCAGGGCTGCCTGGGCTCCCGCCTTGAGAATTGGGTCCTGGGGGTGGGTCCAGGTCAGAAAGGACACCTTGTTTCCCAGGAGCACCTGACCCTGCGGGGAGGAGCAGCTGATGGGATGGAACAGCTCCTGCCCCTGACAGCCCCACCCCCAGTCCATTCCCTGCCAGCCAGTTGAGCGCGTCTGGGCTGGCCCAGTGCCGGTGCTGGGGACACAGATGAGAGAGACAGCACCAGCCCTCAGGGACTCCAGGCACACGAGCAAGCAGTTGGAGTGCAGCCTGATGTGGTGGGTGCGTTGGGGGAGCAGGGGTCAGGGCAGCCCTGCAGCAGATGGAGGGGGTGGGGGCGGGGAGGGAGGGGCAGGCAGGAGACGCTGGAGATGCAGAGAAAGCCCCGTCACAGAGCTCCGTGAGGGGGCGTTTGGATCTTCTCCCAGAATCCGCAGGGAGCCACGCGGAGTTTCACGTGGGGAGCCAACAGCAAGGACTTGTGTTCCGGGAGCTAACTTTCGAAGGACTTGGACCGTGATGTCATGCGCATCCCCGCGTTGGTCCTCCCTCTGCCCTCTGAGCCAAGAGGGCGGGTACGACAGTCCTGCGGGTGAGAACCCCACGCCTGAGCAGCAGGGGGTAAAGGACTTGCTAGGGGCCCGAATCCTGGCACAGCACCCGACTCCCACAGGGCTCCTGGGCATTTGTAAATGGGGAGAAACAGTTGCAAACCGCAGCGTGGAGACTGAAATGGTGACATCTGACAGTAATGATGAGGACCACGCTGCCACTGGCTGAGTGGCTGCTGACCCCCAGGAGCAGCACCACGTGTCATAAATGCACCAGCTGTAACCACCTCTCACCGTCCGTCCTGCAGCGAAGGAAACTGAGGCTCCAGAGAGCTCCGCTGCTTTCTGTCTGGCGGCAGATCTGGGAGTTAAATCCTGCTCTCTGTCTTTAGCTCCAGTGACCTGTCGCCTCAGTCCGGTGCCTTCCTGCCTTCTCCGGTGATGATGGACTCGGCGCGGAGGTGGGGCCTGGGGACAGCCCGGGCCTGCTCTCCCCGCTCCCTGCACCCTCCGACGGCTGGATGCCCTGAAGGAGCCCAGCCGGCTGCTCATGGAGTCCCTGTAAGCGGACGGGACGGGAAGGACGGTGCTAGAGTGGCAATGATACACCCTTCTGCTCTCTGGGGCACTCAGCCAAGAGCTGTGAGCTATGAGGGTTCATCTGCCTGTGATGACAGGTGGCCTCCGGGCTAATACCTGGCGGCTTACTAAGTTACATCTGCCGTCCTGACCGGGGAGGACGGGCAGACGTCCAAGCACTGGATGGACACGCGCCCCCGTGAAGAGGCAAGTGTTGGAAAGAGCTTAGCATTTGAGGGTCATGTGGCAACGCGCGCAATATTCACTGAGTGACTGCATCATTGCCTGGCTCCCACCTTGGCTTTCGGTGTGGCCTTGCAGTTCGACTGCCTTCCCAGACTCAGTCTGCCCTTTGCGAGGTGCTCTGTAAATGTTGTTGAATCAATGAATCAAGGGAGGAAAGGACATCTAAGAAGACAGTGACCACACAGGGTGGTGAATTCTGTGTTAAAGCCCGCAGGCCCCAGCCAGGGAATGGGTAGGTGGATGGAGGGAGTCGCGTGAGTAATCTGAGAAGACTTCCTGGAGGAGGTGTGCACGAGGAATCCTCCTGCAGGGAGAGTGGAGCGGGGCCATCCCAGAAGCGGGAGAGGGCGTTTCTGTTAGAGGGATGGAGAGAGCCAGAGCAACGCCAGAGCGTGGTGTTTGGGGGTGGAAGCGTGGAGGATGCAGAGTCAAAGGGACAGGTTTTAGTTCTGCTTGGCCCCGTAGGAGCTGCACAACCTCGGGGAACGTGGCTTTGTTCCGAAGCCTTTTTCCTCTTCTGTGTAATGAGAATAAGGATAAATCATTCCTTCTCCCCCAGGGGAGGCTGAGGTGAAAAGTCTGGGGCCATGTGTGGACGTTCCTCCATGCAACAGACCCCACACTCCCTCCCAGTGCCGGTTAGGGTCAGACCTAAGAGAGACCCTGGACGGGAGCTCAGAGGCCACGTCTGTCTTCTCTTCCCTTTGCTGAGGTCACGGGAACACGCAGCCACGCCTGGGTGGTGAGGCTCCTTCCCTGGGTATTTACAGCTCAGTCCCCGGCTCTGGGCGTGTCTTTTCAGCCGGGCTTGACAGAGATGGATTGCAGGGACCCGCGGTGTGGGGGTGGCGCGTGCATTCTAACCTCTCTGGAAGCGATCCAGGCACTTGTGTGTGTGCCAGTCGGGCCTGCATCGTCCGCTCACTCATGCACAAGGCATTGATTCATTCCTGCCCAGGCTGTCCCTCCCTCCTGTCCTCCCTTCGTCCCCTCCCCACCTCTCATTCTGTGTTGCCTTTCATCACTCTTGGAGAACCTCAGGCCTCTGGTTGGCAGAGTTGAATCTACACGTGCTCCCTGCCTCCCAGGGGCTCAGTGCTCCCAGGGGGGACGACACGTTGGCACACCCTCGTGGAGGGATGACCTAGCTTCTGGAGGGGGCAGTCAGACCTCCCCGGGTGCCGTGGATTAGGGACCTCTTGCTCTGTGCACCCCATAGACAAAGCTGCTGCACCTGTCCCCACCTCTCATGTGACACGGGGTGGGGCTGCTCAGATACACGTTGATTAAAACTATTAAACTTGTCTCGTATTTCAAGGTTCACAAAACCTCACCATGTTGACCCTCCTAGCAGCTTATGAGGTGGCCCACTGAGAAGTCTGATGAGGGCTGAGCCACACTGGAAGCCAGAGTCGTAGAAAAAAAGAGCCCTGGGCAGGGCTAGGGTGTCCAGGTTGTCCCCACAGAGCTTTGAAACACAGGATACACACCCTGTAGCATTGGCTCGTATTGCCGGTGGCTGTTCTCCAAGGAAATGGGAGGTGCACAGACCAGCCAATCTGATGTCCTGGCTGTAGGGAGGATGGGCCTGAGGCTCAGAGGCAGCCGGCCCCTTGGACAAGGTCCTGAAGCGTGCCGTGGTGAACCGTGACAGGGGACAGAGCCCAGATCCCAGATTCCCAGTCCTTTACCCTCCCCCCATGGGGTAGCTTCTGCTGGGACCCCACAATTTCCATATCAACACCTGGTTGTCATCCTACCTGGAGGTATCACCTGAGGCCTGTACACGCTCCTGAGGCCACACAGCTGTCATGGAAGGGCCATCTGAAGTTCTCGGCTAGCGCCCAGTAACGTCGCTCACGGTGGAGTGGCTAACATTTAAAGCTGCTATCATCACGGCAGCCCTTAATGATCTAGCGTGTCCCACACTTAATTACCCTTTACGAGAGTGTAGCAGAATTAGGTCACCGGATCAAGCACTTGAACTTTTAACTCTGTCCCATTTGTGTGGTGGGTCACACAGACGCAGCGCTCCGGCCGCAATTCCACTTCGTGCCTCCTGCTCCCCTGTTTCTCACGTTTATGTTTCTGTTAAGAAGAAGGCAGTTGTAAATTTCCTCTCCCCTTTCCTTCTGTCCCTTTGCTTCCAATACAGTCACTATTATTGAAACACAATTGCCTTCAGTCAGGTCTCTTGGGCTTCTCAAAAGTATATATTTTGTATCGGGCATAAATGTCGAGAAAATGTAATGTTATTCCTTAAAGAGAATGTGCTCACTTTTGCAAAACAGAATGTAAATTCCAGCGACCTTGGCTGTTGGGTTTGGGATAAAGGAATATTTACGTAACTCCCAGCCTTTGAAAGAATGCAGGTATTGGCTTGAAAAAAATGTCTGCTGGAAAAGGAGCCAGCAGCCTGAAAAATGTTCACACCCTTTGGCTGTCGATAACCCCTGTGGGGGATTCTTTACGTGGTTGATCAATGAGACACAGAGATAACTAACTGCACAATTTGTCCCAGTGTGATTTGTTTTTTTATTTTTTAAAATATGTTTTTATTGATTTTTTTAGAGAGAGAGGAAGGGAGAGATAGAAACATCCATGTGAGAAACATTGATCGGCTGCCTCCTGCACACCCTCTACTGGGGTTGGAGCCCGCAACCCGGGCATGTGCCCTGACCGGGAATCGAACCGGGGCCTCTCAGTCCATGGGAGACACTGAGCCACACTGGCCGGGCATATCCCAGTGTGATTTGTGACAGCAAGTTATTAGGAACAACCTAAATGTCTACCTGCAGCAAACAGTTAAGTCGATGATGACACAATATTGGCTGATTACCATTCACGCAGCACAGCTTTGCAGAGTGCCCACTGTGTACCCAGGACAGCGCTGGGCAGCGCGTAGGCGTGATGCAATGACAGGTTATGCCGCTGTTAACAGTAGCTGCTACAGACATGGTGCTTTGAGGAAACCTTACAACGCTGAGATCTCGTGGTCTCTGTTGAAAACATGCACACATGTGTGTTTTGGGGGAAGCTGACTTATTTCTTGTTTTCATCTGTTTCCCCAGTATTGTTAAGGGGTGCATGAAATTCTATAGTGGGGGAAACAGGGCTTTTATAAACCATTGTGACCTGTGAATTTGGAGGTACCACTGTCAGGAATTGTGTCTGCATGTCGGAAGGTGTCCTCCCCAGTAAAACAGTCTCCTAGGCCCGCGGAGATGTTCTGTCACTGGGACGTGTGCAGGGCATTGGTGTCCCCAGCTTATGCTGTGCCCACCCCTCTTCCTCCCGAAGCCAGGGGAGGCCCTGGCCTTCTCCGTTCCTGTCCATTGCAGCACACGGACCTGCCGCCGGCTTCCCTGCAGCTCTCGGGGAAAACAAGGGTACTTCATCACCTGCTCCCTGCTCTCCCTGCTGACCGAGCGCTCAGCTGCTGCGGTCTGAGGGAGCTGTCTGTGCTGCGCGTGTGTGCGTGTGTGCAGGTGTGTGTGTGTGCAGGTGTGCACTCGTGTGTGCAGGTGTGCCCACGTGTGCACATGTCTGTGCTGTGTGTGTGCATGCGTGTTTATGAGAGGAAGAGCGATCCAGCCCACCAAAGGGCTTTGTTTCCTGGTTTCGCCTTTGACCTGTGGGATTAAATGCCCCGTGGTTTGTATTCCAGGACCCTGTGCATGGTAAACACTCTCTGAATAGAAAATGAATTAAGACACATGGCTCAAGGAAATGTTTTGAAAGCTTTTTATTTCCCTTTTGACTTAATGAGCTCTACTTCAATTAAATTATCAGGTGTACTATGAAGGTTTGATGTTTATAGGAGACTATAAACTTTACGTTCCCTAATACTGCCGGTCCCACGTGCTCATTCTGGCTCCAAGTTTGCAGCCCCTCCAATGAGCTGAAGGGGACTCAGATGGCCCAGGCAGGCTTCTGTCCTGGCGGAGCTCGGGGTCTACTCAGGGACACAGCATCGAAATCAGACAATGGTGACATTGTGTGATCAGTGCCCAGAGCCCGGGACACCTGGCCCGGCAGGGGCTGGGCAGGGATCGGCTGTGCAGTTGAGGACGGTTTCCGGGAGGAGGCCAAGTCCAGCTGAAACATGAAAACTGGGCGGGCATCGCCAGGCACAGGGAGGGGTAGAGACTGAGGAGGTTCCAGGCAGAGAACAAACTGCACCAGGGCCAGCAGCTGGGAAGACGGGAGGAGTGGAGTGTGGCCGGAGGGCAGTGGCCAGCGGCCAGGGATGGGCTGCACAGGACAGCAGGGTGTGGAGGACGCCTGCCCTCGAGGCATGGGGGTCCCAAGGGTGGATCCCAATGGACCATCATACCTTTGCCATGAGACCTTTGCCATGTTTTTGAGGCCTGGTTACCGAGTCATCTCCAGATGACCGGTCCTTTGGGCCCCAGCAGAGCTGGCTGCCAGGGACACCGCACAGCCAGTCCTTGCCCACCTGCCGTACGTGGCTGTTCACAGTGGGCACGGACGCCAGACAAATGTGCCTCTGCTCCTCGTCCGT
Organism: Tadarida brasiliensis; assembly: GCA_030848825.1. NCBI lineage: Eukaryota > Metazoa > Chordata > Mammalia > Chiroptera > Molossidae > Tadarida > Tadarida brasiliensis. Next base: position 4,210,634 of record CM061257.1, read on the forward strand.
CTCCCTTCCAAAGCAGGACCCGGCCGGCCTCCGAGCATTTCATCAGAAATGTTGGCACAGAGAGAGAACCCACAGTGTTTATCGAATGGATGTGGGACTGAATGAATATGAACGGGTGATGGAGGCACTGAGCTTCTCCCCGAGGCCAGGGAGCAGTTTCCAGAAGCTGGAAGGATGATGCTCCCTGAGGTCAGGCTCTGCCTACAGACTCGTAGTTCAGCCAGCTCATTAAGCTCTCCCTCTGGCTCAGAGCGTGGTCTCCACAGTAGGTCAGAGGGCACAGGTGCTCTGCTGGGTCATGTGTTTTTAAAAAAATTAGGCAGGGCCCTGGCCGGGTGGCCCATTTGGTTGGAGCGTCATCCTGTACACCAAAAGGCTGCGCCTTCGATTCTCGGTCAGGGTGCATTCAGTAGGCAACCGAATGATGTTTCTCTCTCTCTCTCTGTCTCTCTCTCTCTCAGGCTCTCTCTCTTCCTCACCAAAAATCAATAATAAAAACATATCCTCGGGTGAGGATTAAAAAAAATTTAGATAAAAATCATCATTTTAACCATTTTAAGTTTACAATTCAGTGGCTTTTAGCCTCTAATGTTGTACAACCATCACCACTATCTAATTTCAGAACATTTTCATCCTAAAGGGAAACCCTGTACCCCTGAAGCAGCTGGTCCTCAGTCCCCCCACCCCACCTCCTGGAGACCGCTCACCCGCTTTCTGTCTCTGTGGAGTGGCCCCTTCTGGACCCTTCGTGGCCACGGAATCAGCAGCACAGGGCCCTTTGCGTCCCGTCTTCGCTGAGCGCAGAGCTTTGAGCCTCTCTGCTCAGTAAGGACCCATGTGCGCACGGCCGCGATCTAGCCGTCCCTTCATCCTCTCCCGGACACCAGGCTGTGTCCATCTCTTGGCTATGGTGCATAGTTAAGTTACCAAATTAACAGGTGCTCATTTAAAAATGTAGACCTTACCGAAAGACCGGCGTACAGCGGGGGGCGTCCCTGGGGCCCCGCATCGCAGTCCTCAGCGCCATCCACCGGTGGCTCTCACAGCTTCCCTTCTGCCCTTCACGCGTCTGTGCGCTGAGCGCGTCCCCTGGGGCGCAGCCTCGCCCAGCTCCGCCCTGCTGCCTGCACCTGGCGGACTCCAGCTCACCTTCATCTCTAGCTGAGTGGTGCCACCTTGGAAGCTACCCCTGACCCCCGAGGAGGAGTCCTGGCCTCTGCTTCCCCAGTCCTGTCCTCATCCCTCAACTCTGGGGTGTCTGTCCCACTTCAGTCTCCCCCACAAGACCGTGGGCCCCCAGGACCAGGACCACGCCCAGGTCTCTGCAGCTTCAGGGCCTTGTGCCCACAAAGTGCTTTGTAGAAACTAGACGTTTGTGGGATATGCAGGTCACAGGCAGGTTGCCATAGAAACCCAGTTTTTGGATGCGTGGGACAGGGACCGTCTGTTTCGTGCAGCCACCCTCTGTCCACGCTTCCAGTGGCAGCTGGTCGCCGGGGGACCGCCCCTCCCCCTGGGGTGAACACGGGCCCGTCTGGCTTGTGGCCTTGAGTCAAGTGCATATTGTAGTTCTCGGGTCACAGAAGGGACAGTCCCATTTCCCTCCTGCCTGTGAACCCCCAAGCCTCTGCACCACCCTCTCTTCCTGCCTCCTACAATGCTCTCTCCCCAGGGGTCTCCTCCTTGGCCTGGTCTGGCCCCAGCCCAGACTGCCCTCCGGACAACCTCTGCTCCTTCCGCAGCCTCCTCCCTAGTCCTGCTCAGACACCTCTGGGTCCAGGTCACTGGCTGGGCGGCCTCTGGCCCCTTCCTCCCGGAGGCCTGGCCACTCCTATGGGGAAGGCACCCGCTTTTTGGGGGGGGCCTGGCCCCCACGCCTTTGCTCTCATGGCCGCCCCTTCGGCTTTACAGAGGGCTCACGTGTCTTTCCCAGGTCCACGTCTTGCTGGCCACGGGTCCTATGGCCCTCAGGGGCTGTTTCCTCCTCTGTCAAATGGGGTGACAGTCAATCTCTGCTGTCGTGACGCAGTGCGGACCCCTGGCTCCTCGCAAGTCTCCTGAGAGTCCAGACCCCACGGGCCCCTGAGGGCCCAGCCGCTCCCCCCAGCCCCGCGGCTGCTTCTCTGCCTTGGGCTTCTCACCCAGACACTCCTGCTCTCCCTTCGCACCTGCCGAGACCCCCTCCGGCCTCTGCCCCCTGCGGGGTTCATCGCTCCGTGAGACGAGGGCCCGCACACCCGGGGCTGTGTGGCCTCTCAGGTACAGGGTGCCAGGAAGGCAGGGCTGCAGGATTTGGGCCGATGGAGGTCACGTTGGGAAGTTTCAAGGACAAAGGGCTTTGTTCTGGACCGGGTGTGGCCGGGAAGCCGGGTCCTCCTACGACTGGGCAATGCCGTGAAACTCATCTCGACTGGACCGAGCACACAGTGGATGCCCTGGGGAGGAAGCAGCCCCTGCTCACAGCAGCCAGGGCGGCAGGCAGAACCGAGTCCCCCGAGGACGTCCACACGCTAATCCCCAGCACCTGGGAGCGAATCACGTCCCCGCGCCAAGTAGAACTAAGGTTGCTCATTGGCTGACCTGCAGACAGGGAGGGCACCCTGGATTTCCCAAGTGAACCCAGTGTCATCCATCACAAGATCCTGAAACGTGGAAGAGGGGGGCAGAATGACAGAGACCCGACCGGCCGTCACTGGCTTTGAAGACGGAGGAAAGGCTGCGAGCCAAGGAATGCAGGCACTTCCAGAAGCTGGAACAGGCAGGACACAGCTCCTCTCCTGGCCCTGACGACGCCTAGAGTTCAGCCCAGTGAGGCCCGTCTCAGGCTCTGAGCCCCGGAGCTGTCGGAGAATAATGGGCTGTGTGTTGGGGCTCTGTGTGTGGTAATGTGCCAGGACAGCCAGAGGAAGCAAACGCAGCCAGGATGGGGGCGTTCGGTCATTCCCGTGGTTGGCACAGTGACCTTGTTTTTGCTGGCGAAGATGATGAAATGGTGGTGCTTGGGGTCTCACTTCCTCTCAGGCCCAGAGGAGCCTGGTCTATACGGACACTGCACGATCGTTTATGTCACCAGGGGAGCACTGGGTGTGAGTGCCAGCGGCGCCTGCACCTGCTCCCAGTTCTTTCTCGCGGCCTTGTCAGCACCACATGTCGCCTTGCTCTGGCGGCCACTCTCTGGGGAGGGACCACCCGCGAGCAGAGAACCGCTACAGCCTGAACACTTCGCTTTCTGTTGCTGCCACCTGGACCTCTCTGGTGACAGGGCGTTCACGGGGGGCCCCGAGCAGCCCCGTCCATTTCAAAAGAGCTTTAATTCCTAGAAAAGCCTTCCTTCTTCCAGAGCTGAAGTCATCCTTCGCGGGGTCTCTGAGGGCAAGCATATCGACACCAGAATTCGAATGGGGTCCAGTCTAGAGATGCGGGTCACTGTGCTCCTGAGGCAGACGGCTCTGTGTGTCTGTTCGTTTCCGGGTTTCACACGTGGCCCCTGCTGCGTGCTGAGCCCTGGACGGGGGCACAAAGCCTCACAGCTGGAGCTGCGGGCCCCGCCGCTGCGGCTCCGTTGGCTGAGCGTGGTCCTGTGCACCAAAGGTCACCGGTCTGATTCCCGGTCGGGCACATGCCCAGGTTGCAGGTTCGGTCCCCAGTTGAGGTACACATGGGAGGCAACCGATGGGTGTTTCTCTCTTACATCGATGTCTCCCTCTCTCTGCCTTCTCCTCTCTAAAATCAATACAACCATTAAAAAAAAAAAAAAAGCTGAAGCTGCCTAATGCTTGTGAAGGACCGGGTAACAGCCCCCGTCACCCTCCCCACACGCCATCCCCAGGTGGCCTGTGGCCCCGGGAGAGGGGCAGGTCAGTGATCATAGTAGCTCCTATGGACTGCCAGGAGTAGTGAAGTTGTATTAGGGGAGTATTAAGTAAATGAGTATTAAATTAAATAATAAAGGAGTATTTAATTAATAAGATACGTAAAGTGCCGGGCCCAGGGCTTGGCCTAGAGTTAGTCGTCAGTACTCACTAACATCTTTCTTGTTATTATTTTGGACTTGGAGTCAGACAGAACAGGGTTGGAATCCCACCTCCACTGCTCACTAGCTGTGTGTCCTCAGGCCAGATGCTTGACCTCTCTGAGTATCAGTTCTCGTCTGCAAAGCAAGAATTACAATGATCACCTGGCACTGTTGGTGGGATCATTACATCACACATGTAAAAGTCACCCTGTTACACAGGAACAGCATGTAAGACAAGCAGCACACGAGGGCTCGTGGAAAAACCCGTCCCCTTCCCTCCCGGGACAGGAAAACCACGAACCCCTCAGGAAGGTGGATCGTCCCTCCCTCCTCACCGAGATCCCAGGGAGATAATGTGTGGAAAGCGGTTTGTAAGTGCTGAAGAGCTATAAACTTGTTCATAACGATTATGACTAATTAAAATTCAGGGCAGCCAGGAGACAAGCATGCTGTGCGCCGCTCTCCCTCCTTCCGTGGAGACGGTGAGAGACGGCAGGCGGGGTGTGACTTGGGGTGAGGAGGCTGCGATCTGCAACCTCCCTGGGTCCCCCACACCTTCGACTCGTGTGCGTCCATCCGTCCATCAGCAAACGTGTGACAGGTGTCTGCTCTGTGCCCAACTCTGCCGTGGCTGCTGGCACTGGAGGACAGTCCCTGGGAGAGAGAGCTCGAAAGCAATGGATAAGCCAGAAACATCCCCCCAAAGACCCCTCCAGGAGTCACCCGGAGCATGCAGCTCCAGCCCTTTTTGTGGGTTCTCCCCCTGAAGCGCCCAGACTACAAGCTCCTGGCAGCCAAGGACTCTGTCTTGTTCCCGTGTGTCCCCAACACCTGGCCCCTGGAAGTGTGGAGAGCTGACTGTCCAGTTGAATAAGTTAATGAAAGCTGGTCTCTGAACAGCTGGGGACCAGGCGTGCGTTACCCTGACCCATGAGGTTACTCGTTCGTCTTCCATCCGCACTGGGACCTGAGCTGGGCAGCCACCCCGAGACCTTTCAAGTTGGCGATTTCTCTGGGTTCCCAGCACCTCCCTGCTTTGGCCAGTATCTGCGGTATCCATGGAAACCGGATGTGCCAACTTGCCGACGTAGGGCTTCGTCTGAAGGCCCCTGAGTTGGTGGCAGAACATCCAACTCTGGAAATGGCACGGCCGAGGGACCCGACGGAGAAGAGGAGTCCTGAGACCTGAGGTCACCCTGCCCCTCACGGGGCGTGGGAGCAGCTCCTGCACGTCCCGCCCTGTGGCCATGCATGCAAGGGCTCTCCGAAAGCCACCAGGCCCCCGGCACCTCGCGCCAGCCCTTGGCAGCTCCGTGTAGTGTCCCCATCTGCGCAGAGAGGAGCGTGGTCTGGACCAGTGATTCTCATCCGAACCCCGCGCGATGCCCAGGCCCAGAGGCCCCATCCACTTGGAGTGGGGCTCCGGAGATTGACACCTTTGAAAGGTCACCGATTTGGGCATGAAGCCCAGGCCCAGGTGACCTCCAAGATGGGTGTCCTCTTGGCCAATTGTGAGTTCTAGGAGCTGCTCACGAAAGAGACGTAATGAAATGCGGATGGGCCCGGAGGCTGTGAGGTCCCCTCGCACAGGGTGAGCCCGGAGCAGGCACAGCCCCCAGCTTCACACCTGTCCGCAGCGCCAGCCCGTGGGGCCCAGCGCGGCGCGGGACTCGGTCAGGACTCAGGAGCGGAAGCCGCCTGGACCCCTGGCGACGCGTGACCCCGTTTCCTCGCCTGTGACGTGCGCGGTGAGGGAGTGCTCCCTCCCGGGGTGGTCGTGGGGTTACCTGAGAGCGGGTCCCGGAAAGCACACCATCAGTGCCCGCGGCCATGCTGTGCCTGTGACTGTTACTGTGCCCTTGCTCACAGGGGAGGGAAACCCCGTGCTCTGGGCCAGTGACAGGTGCAAAGTTCTGTGCTTGATTTTGTTTGAGGTCACTTGTTTCTCTGAAAAGGGAGATGGCGAAACGTTAAAACCCAAATATGAGTGAGAGATCGAGAATGAGTGTGAAGGTCTGTTAACCCAGGATGACATGTTACCCGTCCGGGATAAGCGATGTTCACTTATTTATCAGACGGTTATCAAATGCCCCTGCGTGCCGGGCGCGGGGCTCAGGGTAGGACCGTCCTGTGCGCACAGAGCTGACGGCGGACTCGGATGGTGGGCAGAGGCTTACCTACGAAATGGAGCAATCGCAGTGACCGTCGTTGCTGGGAAGGGGGACGTGAGAGTCTGTGACAGGGAGACGCAGGACGGGGAACCTCCCAGAGGCAGCGACAGCTAAGAAGGTCTGAAGGATGAGTAGACGCTCTCTGGGTGTTGCAGGGAACAGCATTCCAGCAGAGGGAACAGCATGTGCAAACCCCTGAGGCAGAGGAGAGCCTGGTCACTAAGGGACCGTGAGGAGCCTCGAGTCCCCGGAGGGCAGCAGGCTGGGACGTGTGATCAGGGAGGCGACACCAGCCGGTCATGGGCCTGGGGTCTGGGCCAGGTGCTTGCCCTTTTTCTGAGTGTGATAGGAAGCCACTGGAGAGAGTGAGAGCAAGGAGCGGCCTGCCTGGCGTTTGCTCGCTGCGGGGAGAGTGGAGAGCAGGGTGATAAGGAGACGTGAGAAAGGAAAGTCCAGTTAGGGAGCCCCAGGGTGCTGCGTCCACTGAGGTGGGACAGGGCTGGGGGCGATGGTCGGGACGGAGGGGAAGGAGGGAAACAACTGTGATCGGACACACGCTGTGTGTGATTTGAATTTTCACACCAGACCTGAAGAGAGATTCCAACCCGGAGCCGCCCGCCCTGCCCGCTCCGGAGTGCCCGGGGCTCACATCCCTTCCGTTTGTACATTTGAGTTTTGGGGGTTTCCTTCTCTGGGGGCTTCTTCTTGGAGCTTTGTGATGTCAGAAGTGCCCTTGCGTTATATGCCTTGCCCTCGGGACCTTGGGACCATTTTTCTCAGTCATCATTTGACGAAGATGGTCCCCAGGCTCTCTGACGAATGACCGGCCACATCTCATTGCGCTCGGAGCTGACTGTGCACCAACTGGGCCTCTGCTTGGCCTGCGATGATGTACGGATGTCCGAGGACAGATGTCTCTGGATGACCTGTGCAAATCACCCCGCGGGGCGACGAGCCTGATCAACCGCCTCGGGGGCCGGGCGTGGGCCTCAGGACTCGAGGCAGAGCCTGCTATGGCTTTGGGTAGAAAAGAGGGACTGAAATCCTCACGCGTCCCTGCGTTGCTGTCCAAGGTTGTTTTCCTTCTTTGAAAGAACGATGATACTGTGGTTCTTCTGTTCTGTGGGTTTGTTTATTACATTTCGGGCAAATGGTAGCGATGTCTAGCTTTTGCAACCGAAGGCTGTCTGAGCTGAGCCCACAGTCAGGAGCTGCCCGTGTGTGTGTCCCCGTGTCACACGGCAGGAAGCAGCCGAGGAGGCAGAGAGGAGCCTCTGGGCACAGCTGTGCCCTGGGGAGGGCTGCTCACCCTCCCTCGGTTACAGGGAGGTTGGTCACAACGTCCCATTTTTTACCTGAGATGCTTCAGTGTGGTTTCCGCCACCGGCAGTCGAATCGTGTGTCCAGGTACACACGCAACCTGGTGCATCTCAGTGAGACAGACACTCTGGGTACAGGGTACCCGACAGGTGGGAAGCACGGCCCGAAAGGCATGCTCAGGAGGAAGAGGCGAGGGACTAACAGGGACTGAGCTTCTCGGACGTGCCAGGCCCGACCTCACCACTTCATGAGCAGAGGGAGGAGTGATCCATGGCAGACGCTGGGCTGGCAGGGTTAGAACTCCGCACCTCGCCTGTCAGGAAGGTGGAGCTACGTGACCTCAAGGTCTCAGCGGTGCCACCAACCTCTCAGTTTCCTCCCATCTTTCAGACCCACGGTCTTTTTGTTTTTAAATCCTCACCCGCAGATATGTTTTGTTTTAGAGAGAGGAAGGTGGGGAGAGAGACACAGAGAGAAACATCAATCGGTTGTTTGAAGCATACACACCCCAGCTGGGGGTTAAACCCACAACCTAGGCATGCGCCCTGACCATGAATCTAACCTGCCACCTTTTGGTGTATGGGATGACGCTCCAAACAACTATCACCCAGCCAGGGCTCAGATCCATGGTCTTGAGCTTGTGAGCATATATCTTATTATTATTATTATTGCTGATTTTTAGAGAGAGGAAGAAGAGGGAGAGAACGAAACATTGATCGGCTGCCTTCTGCACAATCCCCATGAGCCCACAACCTGGGCATGTGCCCTGACCAGGAATCAGACCAGTGACCTTTTGGTGCATGGCATGACTCCCAGCCAACTGAGCCACACTGGCCAGGGCTCGATAGCATTTCTCCCTGGTGATTATTGCCTCATGGTCACAAGATGGCTGCTGTAGCTTCCGGTTTCACATCTGTGTCCCACGTGGAAAGAAGAAGGCAAACCTTTCCCAGACGCTTCCAGCAGACTTGGCTTTGTATTTCCTTGGCCAGGTCTGTCCATAAGTATCCATGGCCATTCCTACCTGAGGCCCCATTTCCGTTGCTCCAACCTCTAGGTTGGGGGGTAACAAAGGAGAGAGTGATTGGGACTAGCTGTGGGCTGGCCAACAACTTGAGTGTTTCCCTGTAGCAAGAGCACACATAATAGCAACAGAACATGCTGTGTCTGGGAATGGTAGGAGCTGAATGCGAGTGCCTTCGAGTGTAAGGGCAGAGTGGACGAAACTGATGTTGACAGACAAGATCGAGGACCTGACATGAGGCCGGGAGCCACGGAAGGTGCTGAAGCCAGGTGGAGGAGTGTCAGGGTCATTCGAGAAAGATCTCTCTGGCCATTACCTGGCGGGTGGCTGGCAGGGGAATTGGACCTGAAGCACGACAGGGGCCTCGGCAATGCCCAGCTGTGAACTGAAGATAACATTTGCAGGCAGAGAATTCAGAGTAACTCCTGTCTGAGCTGCTTGTTGGATCATGGAAGGGACTGGACAGATAAACGAAGCGAAACTAAAGCCCATGAGAGACGCAGGGGAATTTATCCCAGGGGGAATGGGCCATGATCGGCACCTACATCCGACCTCTGATGGGACGGCAGGGCTTTGCGTTTCTGTGTGCGTAAGCAAATTCCAGGCCACGGAAAGTTACGGACTCAGCCACGTACAGCAGGCTCAAGGTCACATCCGCAGAGCGCGAGTACAGATTGCTTTAATAATGCAGACCGGGACATTAAGTATTTCTAACAAGTGACAAATGAGAAGTACTATTGTACACGTGCCTTCGGACAGACGCCCTGGCTTTGCCAGAGAGGACACACTGTGCTTGTCTGCCTCCTGAAACATCAGAGTATGAAAATGAATCCAAGCGCTGTATGCTGATCACAGAACAATGCAGAAAATAGAGGAAGGCCGTGAAGAAGAAAATATCAAAACCCTCAAACCGAAATCTCTGTGGCTGTTTTGGCCCATGTCCTTTTTTATTCTTGTGGGTCAATTCCCCTACGATGTTCAAAACCATTTCATCTGGTCTCGTCGGACAGGCCTTTCCCCCACACTAACCGCCTTTTCCTAAAGTTCTCTTCCCAGAGCGTCATAACACAGAACTTCATTGAGCCCCGCTATGGAGCATCTGAGTGGCTTCCTTTGTTGCTATAACAAATAATGTGACGACTCTCATTGTGTGTGCATGCTTGTCTTCGCAAGAAGGCTGTTTCTTGGAGACTGATTCTCTGAAATGGAATTCATCTCGGAGGAAACAAACGTTTCCAAAGCCGTTGATACCTATTGCTTATTCAGAAATTCAAACTCGTGAGAAATCGCAGCGAGAGACAATGAGAGCCCTGCGCCCTGTGTTCTCTGCCTTGGCGGCCTCTGGGTTTGGACAGGGCGTTTGTGGACAATGTATCGCCTGTTTCCAAGTGGGATCAATACTCTAGGAGCCCCAGCGTAATGAGGCTCAGAGGGGCCTCGACTCACGAGCGAATCCATCAAGTAGACCAGAATGTTAAGGACAGCAGAAGTGAAAATGGCCCCAGTGAATCTCAATATTGAAACACAGATTAGGGCATTGTGGGGGGAAACCTTTGGTCTTTATCTACATTTCCCGGATCCCATATGATCAGGAAGTTCGTGGACACTGAATAGAGGTCCATCTGTTTCATAGTGTTTTCCACACACTGGAGTGCTGACTCCCGAATTCACTCTGAGGATGGTCATCGCGTGTCCGCCATGCTCCAGAAACTGCAGGGCGCTGGGGACCTGGCTGCATGGGGCTACGGCTCATCTCCAAGGGGCGTAGTCTGGCGTCTCCATTCTTTGCCCAAGCTCAAGTGCCAGCTCTGCCCTTTGCCCTTTGCCCTCTGACCTTTGCTAAGGCCTCTCTGAGTGTTGCCTGCCGCACACCAGCCATTTAAGCTGGGGCTGATCCCGCCTTTTTTTTTTTTTTTTTTTATCCTCACCCGAGGACATTTTTTTTTTTTTTTTGCATTTATCTTCAGATAGAGCGGGAGGGAGAGAGGGAAGGAGCGAGAGAGAGAAACATCGATGTGAGAGAGACACATCGAGTGATTGCCACCTACACGACCTCAACCGGGCCGGGGACAAACTGCAACCGAGGTACGTGCCCTTAGCGGGAACCGAACCCGGGGCTCTGTGGTCCGTGGGCCGACACTCTAACCGCTGAGCCAAACTGGCCAGGACTGATCTCGCTTATTTTTACGAACAGGGAAAGGAGAAAGAGCAAGATTAAGCCACGTGTGTCCAAGGTGACAGGTGATACGTTATGCAGCCAGTGAGCTCTGTCATCGTGGCTGTCTACAGAAAGACAGGCCTGAGTCTTCGAAAGGAGTTTGGAGAAGCTGCTTAAAAGGCTTTGCACGTGGATCCCGGCTTGTTTTATTTGTGAAGTCTTAGCTATTGCAGCTATAAAACATTCTGCTCATTCCAGTTCTCTCCTATCACTTTTTCCAAATTGGTATCATTTGTTCGTTCGTTCATTCATTCATTCTCTCATACATCTATTCTCCCCAAATTCACACACAGTGGTGAGCTACAGCTGGCTCTCCCGGCTCCCGAGAGCTGATGGTTGACACCACTTACCACCTCCTCAGTGACATGCCGTTGGTGGCTTGAAATGAGCCATGGTGGGAGCATTTACACCACAGAAATTGGCAAACACTAAAAATTAGGTCTGTTTATTTTTCTGGGAGCCAGTTGCTACCATTTACCAGCTCACTGCTGTGCCCTGCCAGGGCCCGAGAGAAGCCACCTGCCCTTCATCTGCTCACGTTGTGGCAGACAACCTGGACCGGGGCTCGGGCAGGGGAGCGGGCGGAGCTGGGCCTCGCGTCATGTCTTCCCAGCACTCAGGAAGCCAGGGCAGCGGGGTCATTGGAACCAGGCTCCGTGAGTCTGAAGGGAGGCCCACCTCGGGGGTTTTAAATGTGCATGAAGTATGCCTTCCGTGGCTTCACACACGTTCCAGCAGACCTCATTTGAACTCCATTCACGGACGAATTTCTGTGGTATTATGATTTATAATATGAAATGTTATTTCTCATTCACCCACTGTTCCTGGCACCCAGCTCCCCAAACCCTTGGAATGTCCTAAATGTGGAGAGGGATGAGGGTGTGTTTGTTATGCTAACGAAAGCCCCCGGGGCACTAAGGGTGGAGGCTGATCGCCAGGGTCTCACCCCAGAGCTCCCGAGTTCAATGGTTTCGCCAATCGTGCCTGTGACATAAAACCTCCATTAAAACCCAAAAGGATGGGCTCAGAGAACTTCCGGGTGGGTCCAGCAGGATGCATCCACGTGCAGGAGGGCGGTGCTCCCCAGGCTCCCCGGGAACCGAGGCTGCTGTGCTCAGGACCCTCCGGAGCTCACCATGTCCCTCTCCTTCTGTCCCCTTGAGGACCAACTGGTAAATGTAAGTAAATGTTTCTCTGGGTTCCCGGAACCCTCTAGTAAATTAACTGAACCTGGAGGGGTCATGGGAACCTCCAGTTTATAGTCCGTTTGAAGCATAGGTGATATCCTGGACTTGTGATGGGTGTCCGAAGTGGGGGCAGTCTGGGACTGAGCCCGGAACCTGTGGGTCTAATGCCAGCTCCAGGCAGATGGGTCAGGACTGAGTTACAGTGCAGGGCGCCGGGTCAGTTCCACCGAGAACCAGAGAATTGTGGGTGGTGGAGACACACATGGGAATTTCCGGGCATTCCAAGCTGTCCAGTGGACCGGGCTTCCCTGGCACAGGTGGTGAGCTTCCCATGAAGAGGACATACCAAGAAGGGTTTGAGAAAATCCATTCCAGATGCTTGAGGGAGAAGATGCTGGCTTTGAGAAGGGCCAGAAAACCCCCCAAGTTCAGAAGGCATCGAGAGAGAAGGAACCCATCGGTTCTGGTGAGACAGTCGTTGGAGAAATAGGGACCGTGGATGACTTTCAAGTTCGATAGGGAGGCGCACACACGAACGTGAGCAGCTTGAGAGCGGGGACTTCGGCTTATTTCCCCCTGACGCCAGAACAGCTTCCTGCCCGGCTCCGCGCACATGGAAAGTTCTGGATGAATGGTGCAGGGTGAAGTGGAGAGAACATTGGCTGGAGATCTGGGCAGCATTCCCAGCTCAGGCGGCTTGGAGCTGGGTGATTACTGAGGACTCCCTTTCTCTCTGAAGTTCTGTTTCCTCAACTAATTATACGAGGACTCATTTGAGGTGACTTCTTGGGAATAACTAGTATTCTAATTAAAACACCGTGATCACACCAACCTGTTTACAGCATGCTGTAAATCGTAAACAGACAGCACTGAAAATATAAAAATTAGTGGCCAGATGGAACAGATTGAGTCGGCTCCTAAATCTTGAAGGCTTTTGTTTAGGAAAAAAAATCATGAATTTTGCATTTGGTTCCCTCTACCTGCAAAAATGTGGACTATTCCCCGAGGAAATGAGTCGGGGCGAGGTCGTGTTCAGTCGGCATCACGTTACACAGAGCAGGAACCGGCGCCCGCCCTACTCAGCAGCGGTTGCCCGTCCGCGTGGCCGGTCCATGTGCCCCTCTGTGGGCCCTGGAGCCTGACGGGTCTGGTTTAAAATCCCCACTGCACCTCTTAGCAGCGGTGGGACCTCGCGAAATGTCTCTCTAAGCCTCCGTGTCCTCCTCTGTAAACGGGGACGACGATGAACACGAATCGTGGGGAGCTGTGAGGATTCAGTGTGGTGACACCCATCAGGGCTCGGGGCGGTGGCTGGCACATAATCGGTGTGGTCCAGAATTGCTGTCCTTGCAACTCCTGCATTATCAGGTTTTGCCCCTTCTGGTCCTCCCACCTGGAGCACGGGGTCCCCCGGGCCCCACCCTATCTCCCCAGACTCCCCTCCTCAAAGTCCCGATTGTTGGTCCCTCTGTCCTGTCCCCAAAGCTCCTGAGAGCTTGTGCAAATCCTGAGCGCCCAGTGCCCAGCCTGGCACGGGGAGCAGGCACAGGCTTAGTTGAGGGAGCTGGCCTCCCCTTCAGATGAGGACGCATGAAAAGGGGAACGGGTTTGGCCCAGGGAGCGCACCCGATGAAGTGTCGGTGGAATGGAAGCCCTGAACCTCCAAACACCAGGAAGAGAAGCACACCGAAGGGAGACCCCGAGGAGCGTGCCTCCCAGAGCCAGGAGCACCTGCCATCGGTGGCTCACTGACCCGCTCCGCCCTGCACCCTAACACTGCTTCTGTGCCCGAGGCACGGGTGCTCACTGTGCAAGGAGTTCGTGTGGCTACTGGGCGCAGTGGAATTTCAAGAGATGGGATGGGAGACGGGGGCAGGGCTCGACGTGACAGGGTCCTGCAGTCTTGCCAAGGAGCCTGGCTCTGTCCCAAGAGCAGAGAAAGAGTGAGTGGAAGCAAGGGACTGACGTAATCAGCTTTCTAGTAATTCTGGCTGCCGTGTGGAGAGTGGACCGGCAGGGGCTGGTCTGGAAGCCGTCCCAGCGGTCCAGCTAAGAGATGGCGGTGGTCTGGGCTGGGGGAAGGCAGTGCAGGGGAGATGGAGACAGCAGAGAATGCCGGTGCTATACTTTCCAGGCGTTTTTACCCTGTGAAGTGGGTCAGGTCAGTCCTGCTTTGATTTACAGATAAGAGTGAGAGGTAGGGCGGTGACAACGCAGTCCCCAAGTGTGACCTTCCCATCTCCTCCATACATCCCGGCAGAGGGCTGCACGACCTTGGGGGTAAGTGAATGGTGTCAAGGACACTCACGTCTGTGTTGGCACCTCCTGTCACAATCAGAGTGCATTCTCTCATCCAGGGGCTCTTGTCTTCACACAGGTCTGGAATTAAGTAGAGCATGAACCAGTGTCCCCATTTTTGCCCTCATTTTCAGATACCCCAGGGTTTCCCTCCTCCCCATGATGTGGTTGACTCCCGGCCTGGGATCTCCACCGTTTTCTGCTCATACGTTTGCTTCCCCCACTGGACTATGAAATGAGGCTGCAGCCTGGTCCTCTCCCACTCCCCGGGACACGTGGATGCCTGCTGTGGTTTTTACACAATCATCAGTTCACAGGGTGGGGAGGGATCTTAGGGTCCACTGGCTACATGTGCCTCCAAATGCAGAAGTCCTCCCCGGTATCCCCACATCTGTGGGCAGTGAGCTCATCATTTCCTCCAAGAAGTCGTCACGGTGTAGGGTGTCTTTCACGACTTCTTTCTCTGACTCTTCGCAGCCACTGTTATTTACATGAAGCCAGCATTTCCTTCTGTCTGGCGTTACAGGTTACCTGTCTGTTTCACTCCCTCAACAGTGGGGCCCTTGAGGACAAAACACCTGTTTTATTCATCTAACATTTGCCATAGCCTTGAACACAGTGCCTGGCATATAGCAGGTACTCGACAGCGAGCAAAGGAGCGAATGAACAAAGGAATGAATGAACAAGTGAGTGAGTGAGTGAATGACTAGCTCTCATTGTTGGAAAGTTCTTTGCCCTCAGCTGAAACATGCTTTTGGCTAACCACCCCTTTCTGAACTGAGGTCCTCTCTCCGACAGCACAAGTGGTCACACTCTCCTCTTGCTCATGGTGGCTCATGGTGGAACCACAGTGGTCTACTTCCTGTTCTTCAAACATCCTGCCAAGCTTGTTCCCACCTTAAGCTTTTTACATATCTGTCCCTTCTGCCTAGGACACTTGACTCCCATTTCTTCCCATGGTTGGGTTTTTCCTTGTCATTTGGGTCTTAGCTCAGATACCACCTCCTTAGAAAGGTCATTTTTAACCACTCAGTCTAGAGTAACATCCTGCCCCTTCCCCTCTTTATCTGTCTCTGCTGAATCCTGGGTGATTTCTTCATATCTGTCTTCTAGTTCACTAAGTCTCTCTTCATCTGTGTCTAGTCTACTGTTTAACCTGCCCATTGAGGTCTTACATCTGTTACTCTATTTTTCATTTGTAGAATATATGTGAATATAAGTATTCTTATTTTAAAGTCTTTCTTAAATCCCTGTTACATGTAATCTCCCCACAGTGATTTCTCTTGTTTATTGTATCTGCTAGCAATCTCTCAGGAGTTGAATATATTTATATTGCTATAGTTTTTAAAATGTGACGTCATCAGGAATTATCATCTGTGGGTTATAACCCACATGGGTTATAGAGGTAAGCCTATAGTATTCATTAATCCTGGAAGAGTTGTTACATTAATTTATTTTATTTTTTTTATTTTTCTTTATTGATTTGAGAGAGAGAGGAAGGGAGAGGGAGAGAGAGATAGAAACATTGATGAGAGAGAACATCGATTGGCTGCCTCCCGCATGCCCCCCACTGGGGATTGGGCCCACAACCTGGGCATGTGCCCTGACCGGGAATTGAACCAGTGACCTCTTGGTGCATGGGTCAACGCTCAACCACTGAGCCATACCGGCCGGGCATGTTACATTGATTTCTTGATGAATACAAGGTAGACAAAGGATTTGAGCACCAAATTTGTGCATGACGTATGAAGAGATTATGATTTCCTGTGGTTGGTATCACTCACCTGATTCTAGTAAAACAGACGTTAATTTTCTGCTTTGTCTTCAGACTGAAGTATCACCCAGTGCAGCAGCACCCAGATGCCAGGTACTTAAGGCATGAGTTTAATGCGTAAGAACTACCCAGATTAATGCATGAGTATCGAACGCATTGAAAACACAGATTTCTGAGATTCACCTCCTGGGTTCTGATTCCGTAAGTCTGGCATTAAGCCCAGGCATCTGAATTCTTAAGCTCTCTAAGTGATTCTGATGTAAACGTATAGTGAAGTTTGGGTACCAACGGTCTTACAGGCTTTGAGGATTGGAATTGGACTTATTTTTGTCTTGTTTATTTCCCTTTGAGGATTGGAATTGGACTTATTTTTATCTTGTTTATTTCCTTCAAATAAAAGGATTGAGCCCTGGCCGGTTTGGCTCAGCAGTTAGAGCATTGGCCTGTGGACCGATGGGTCACGGGTTCAATTTTGGTCAAGGGCATGTAGCTGGGTTGCAGGTTCGATCCCTGGCCCCAACGGGGGCTGTGCAGGAGGCAACCACTTGATGTGTCTCTCTCACATTGATGTTTCTCTCTCTCTCTTTCTTCCTCTCTCTCTTTCTTCCTCTCTCTCTCTCTCTCTCTCTCTCTCTCCCCCCCCCCCCCCCTCTCTCTCTCTCTCTCTCTCTCTCTCTCTCTCTCTCTCTCTCTCTCTCCCTCCCTCCTTCCACTCTATCTTAAAAAAAAAAATCAATGGAAAAATATCCTCGGGGGAGGATTAAAAACAACAACAACAAATAGGTATTGAGAGCAGCTTACAAGATATATGTAACACATTCTTAAAAGAGACTTAAAACCCCTACACAAACAACCTAAGTGAGTGAGGTCTGACTTTGTTCCAGTCTGGGTGCCCATGGATGATGCTGTGGGTGGCATCCTCACCAATGTTCTCGTCACGGACGTGATCGCGAGCTGTGTGCGAGCCATTGTTACCCATCTCCGGAGCCCGCCTGGGTGAACTCCGTCATGAGGCCAACAGTGCAGCAGAAAAGGATGCTGCTCTCTGGCAGGGTTGACGTTTCTGGGGTCCTTCTGCAAACAGATCACTCAAGGACATTCACTAGTCTGGCAGCATCGAGAAGCCCCTCTCGGCAAACTGACCTGCTTTGCTGAGCCCCTCCCAGCTCACGCTCTCCCACACCTCTCTCTGCTCTTGGCTTCTGCCCAAGCTGTTTTCTCTGCCCAGATAGCTCCTATTTATCTCCAAGACTCCATTCAAATATCACCACCTCCCGGCCATCTTCCTCCTCCGCCTCCTTCATTTCCTTCTTTCATTCCTCATTCACTGAGCCCTTACCGTATCCCAGCACCGCCCTGGGCCGCCAGCTTCCCTCCATGCCAGCATCTGCCACAGTGTGCTCCTTCCCAGCCTCACCCCGCCACGCTGCCCCTCGCTTCTCTGCGGTCTCCACTCTGGCTCCTTGTGCTCCCGCCCCCTCATAAAGAGGACATTGTCCATTAATCCCAAACTAAGGTTCCTTTCTGAGACAGCAGCCGATGAATCGTGCACAGATGTCGTGATTTAAGGCCGCCACATTTAGAGCGGGAAGGGGGCCTCCCAGCATCTCCACGGCTTGTGTGTTCGGATGGCTCCATGTAGATGCCACACTGGTTGGTACGTCCCCTTTCAGCCCTCGTCTGCCTGCTTTTGTTGTTGCAGGAAAGAAGACGGCTCAGAAGCGAGTGCATCAAGCTGGAAGATACTGACGTCCGTCCTAACTGACCAGCGGAGCGGAGGTGGCCCCGTGATGTGCGATCCCTTCCGTGGAGCTGAGCTACAAGCCGAACTACCGTCACCTCATTGCAAGTCATTCAGGGGAATGTCTGAGGATCCGAAGCCCGGATGTGTTGGCTGGGGGTGGTGGGAGGAGCTGAGGCTGGAGTCCCGAGGCCCCGGCTGGCTCTGCCATCCTAAGGTGTCACCTTGCACAAATCACTCACCTTCGTGAACTTCCACTTCTTGGTCTGTTTGAGGTCCTAACGCCAGCTCCACAGCTTTGACAACCAGACGAGCTGATGCGAAGTGCCCCGAGCGCTGTACGCCGCTCCCGGGGTCAGGGGGCTGCTGTTGTGAAGCGTGAGGCCTCTCTCTCCACTCCGAGACTCTGCCAGCGTGCAGTGCACTCAGTTCTGGCAGCTGCCACCCGGGGCTGTGGCGTAGGGCGGGACAGGATAACTTTTTTAAAACATTTTAGCACTTGTTTTGAAATGACAGACTCCTGGCTGTCCCATGGGACAGAGCCCAGAGAGTTCCTCGTCCACAGCGACCAGGGGCAGCCCTCGGCCAGACCAGGCTCACCAACATGTCTTGTTTGGCTGACTTTTTATTATTTATTATTATTTTTTTATTGATTTTAGACAAAGAAGGGAGAGGGAGAGAGAGAGAGAAACATCGATGAGAGAGAACATCAATTGGTTGCCTCCTGCATGCCCCCACTGGGGATCGGCCCGCAACCTGGGCATGTGCCCTGACCAGGAGTTGAATCGGCGACCTCTTAGTGCATGGGTTGACGCTCAGCCACTGAGTCACACCCGCCGGGCTTGGCTGACTTTTTAAAAAAATTGTGGTAAAATGCACATTACCCAGATTGAACGCCTAAACTGTTGTTACGTGCCCGGGTCGGTGGCATCAGGCAGATTCACGGTGTTGTGCAGCCGTCACCTCCATCCTCTCCAGGACTCTCCATCCTCCAGCCTGACACTCTGTCCCCACGAGACTCCAGCTCCCCAGCTCCCCGCGCGCAGCCCCCGGCACCCCTCCTGCGTTCCGCCTCTGCGAGCCGGGCTGCTCCAGGCCGTTCGTGTCGGTGGGACCACGCTGTATCTGTCACTGTGACAGGCTTCTCTGGCCGAGCACAGTGTCCTCCAGTGTCGTCCCCTGGCAGCAGCTGGCAGAATCGCCTTCCTTTTGAAGGCTGAATAATAGTCCGCGTGTGGGCACACCCATCACATGTGGTTTAGCCGCCCACCTGGTGGCAGACAGCTGGGGTGCTTCCCTCTTTTGGCTACTGTGAACACGGGGTGCAGACACCTGCCCTGTGTATGTGAATATTGGAATTAGCAAGTGACGTCACAAAGCAAAGAGATTTCTCATAAAAGATGGATTTCTGGCTTCTCTTAGAACAGGAGTGGATCTGGCAACAAGGGGTCTCTGTCTTCATGACCACACTCAGAGCTGAATGAGGCCAGCACCCTCCCTCCCCACCCGCCAGGTCCCCACTCCCCCCTCAGGTCGTCTCCTCCGATCACCACCTGACCTGCCAGGTCAACACCCTCATGTATGGGTGGAGATACAGAGGCTCAGAGAGGCACAGCGACCTGGGCCCGAAGTCCCCTGGGAGGTACTGTGATGTCACCCGGTCACCAGGAAGTACTGGGCTGGTTCTAGTTCCCTCTCAGCTGCCGGCCTGCCCCGAAGCCCAAGTGTCCTTCCTGAGAGGAAAATGGGAGAGAAGGTACCGTCTCTGGCAACCTCACAGCATTATTAAGGAGACAGAAGGAGAGGATGCACAGCCCCTGACCGGCACCCACCCTGCTCTTTCTGTCCACTGCCCTGTCCAGAGTCCCCGAGGGAGGCCTGTGAGGCACCCCCGAAGGGGGCCGTCCATCCCACTGCGCACGGGAGGCCTGAGAGGCAGGTGTGGCCTCTGGCAGGGCCCTGTGGCTTTACCCCCAGGCTTTGGATGAAAGGGGACGTGAACGGAAAAGATCTTTGCAAATTCTCACATTCTGCAGAAATACACGGGATGGACTTTTGCCTGATAGAGCTGAGAGACCACCTGGGGTGCAGACAGAGGTGAGGGTGAAAACCAGAATCCTGGGGCTGGAGTCGGCCTCTGCGATGTCTTAGCTCCGAGATCGCGGGAAAGTCACTCCTCAGTGACTCACCTATAAGTGGGGTACCTGCCTCGGCACCTGCTGCGAGCATCAGTGGCTCAGTGACTCACCTGTAAGTGGGGTACCTGCCTCGGCACCTGCTGTGAGCACCAGTGGCTCAGTGACTCACCTGTAAGTGGGGTACCTGCCTCGGCACCTGCTGTGAGCACCAGTGGCTCAGTGACTCACCTGTAAGTGGGGTACCTGCCTCAGCACCTGCTGTGAGCACCAGTGGCTGAACTGGGTGACAGATGTCCGTGCTGTGCAGACGCTTTGCCATGTCCCTGACTCCATGCACACCTGTTAGGCACCTACTGTGCGCCATTACGAATGAGAAGGTCTGACTTGTGACAGTTTGGGAAAGGTCCCCAGGCTAAAGAAGGAAAGAATTGCCTGTCAGATGGCCGTACTGCACACTCATAGATTATGATTAGCGACAGCCAGCGAGTTGGCATGGCAACGTTTCCCCATGAACTGCTAGGCAGTGTTCTTAAAATAGGTTCACAGAGGTGTGGCGGCTGCGGAGGGCTGCCCAGGCAATCGTCTGATGGCTCCCAGACCAAGGTGCCCTGGGCCGCCACCTGTGCTCAGGTGGTCCTGCCGCTGCCCTTGCCAAGCAGACCAGTGGTGCAGTCATTAAGACGGCAGAGCCCCAAGGTCCACCATGAGAGCCGGAGCTTTCTCCAGTCCGAACACCCGCCTTTCCCATGCTGCAGGTGAGGAAACTGAAGCCCAGAGAGGTTCCGTGCTGCGCACATCGTCACAGACTCCTGATGGTAGGTGGCGCTGAAGAGAGTCCTGTCTCTCATGGAGGGCCCCCTCCGTGCCTCGATGCCCCCTCCATGCCTCGATGCCCCCTCCATGCCTCGATGCCCCCTCCGTGCCTCGGTGCCCCCTCCGTGCCTCGATGCCCCCTCCGTGCCTCGGTGCCTCCTCCGTGCCTCGGTGCACACTCTTCGGATCTGGAATTCTGAATCCGGGTCTGATGCGGTTCATTTTCTAAGGGGTTACAATCCACAGGGCATCACTCAGCAACAGGAAGTACATCAGGGAACTCTTTCCACGCCCACATTTCTGCCTGGGGAGCCTTGAATCCCGAGATGTGGTGGACATGCACCCAGTTCTTGGCACAGCTGAGACAACTGTGGTTTCAGCCTCCCCTACCCGTCTCCCAGTGTGAAATTCAAGCTCATGGAAAGTTTATGAATCACTCGGCGATGAGGTGACTGTGAATCACTCACCCATCATTGCAGAGACGCGGGAGCCCGAGTCCTTTAAGAGATGGGGGCCTTTCTCACTATCTGTGTTACCCAGCAATTTATTGATTGAACTTCATGAAGTCGAGGGGGGCCTTTTACCTTCAGGCTGGTAGTTTCTTCTGAGAGGTTCACAGCTCTGGGCTGATTCCAGGGTGAACTTCCAGGTCTGGAATTGGGAAACTTTTTGAGCACTCAAGCGACTGCTGCAAGCGAGGTGTTAGACATTCTGGCATGTCTGACATACTCAGCGGTTTTCTCTGTTCAGACAGTGCCTTGCTGGGAAGGGTCTGGGCTGGGAGTTGGGGGGCTGGGTGAGCACGAACTCTGACACTCCCCCCTCTAGGCCATTTGTAGGATGTAGAGATTGCACTCCTCCCATAGTGTTGATTCTTCACCCTGGTTGCACGTTGGACTCATCTGCAGAGATTTCTGGGGGGGGGGGGTTAGCCTCACCTGAGGATATGTTTTTGTTTGTCTGTTTGTTTTTTGCTTTTAGACAGAGAGGAAGGGAGAGAGAGAGAGACATAGATTGGTTGCCTCCTATACGCACCCAACCAGGGATTGAACCCGCAACTTTTGGTGTATAGGGCGATGTTCCAACCAACTGAGCCACCCAGCCAGGGCTTGGCAGAACTTTAAAAAAACAACAACACCAGGCCCCTAACCCAGGTTGGGTTGGGTGGGGCCCAGGCAGGGGTCTTTGAAAGCCCCAGAGATTCACGTGGGCAGTCAGGGGAGAAGCATCAGGCCGTGGTCTCACAGCCTCTCCCCGCTCTCCCACCCACTGTGTTCATTCCATTCCAGATGCCGCTGTGGGTTTCCACATTAGACTCATATTTATTTCTGTTTCTCACTGAGAAAGGAAGGTGTGCTCAGAGTTGACAGAAAGAAAATGCTCATGTTTGGAACACTTGGCCCTTTTAGGCAGCCAATGGTCCTTAAAAAAATTAAATGCATGACACTCTGAGGACCCGAATCCACGGTGGCAGGACCTGGGTGCCGAGCTCGGGGGGCGGGGGGTGCTCATCTCGGCACAATGACATAAAGGCTCAGATAATCCTCTGGTGAAATAATAGGCACACCAAGTGAACCTCTTGGGTGCAGTTGCTTGCACCCTCAAATCTTTCAGAAATAGATATCCTAAGTCCACTATGAGACATACATTTACCAGTATGTGAGCACACAGCGAATTTCTATTGGGCATTTGCATGGATGGCCAACTGTGTCCCCACCTGTCGTTGAAATAAATTCTTTGGAAATTCTCTGGTGTCTTCAGGAGGCGGAGAAGAAGGGAGAAACCCCTGGGGTTTGTTAATATATTTAGTCCTTTTTCATGTCTTATGAGAATTTCTATAAAAAGACAGTGCATGCGTAGGAACTAAAGCTGCCTTTCAGAAGTCAATAGGCTTAGGATGGAGGGAGTGTGCTTTCTTTATTCTGTCTGATTTCCCCTAAAGCCTACTCTGGTTTCAGCAAGCACAGCTCCCACCCAAATCTGTCATCTGCACCCTTGGCCTAAATGACACAGCGTCACGGGACGACCCATGGGAGCAGTAACACCAGAGGTTGGCTCCAACACATTTTTGTTTGGTCTTTGGAATCCATCATCAGGCTATCCCCAAAGGTGGACGGGTGATACCTTTATATGATCGGAGAACAAGGGAGAGAAAGACAAATGAATCAGATTGTTAAACGTGGCCGAAAACTTGATATCGACTCGGTATCCAATGCAATGTTTGTAGGTGTGTCATTGAAAATGATGGGAGCAATAAACTTCTATGCAGCGATGTTATAACCATCAACTTTCCACTGGGACCAGGACAGTTCTGCCTCTACAGGGACTGCAGAGTGAGTTATGGGCCAGATACACTGGGTTTGAACTCTACCTCTGCCACCGACTGTGCTGGCCTGGATGGCCTGCTGACCTCTGCCAGCTTCACTGTCCTCCATGGAAACGCCAGGGAAGGCTCGAGCCTTAATGAGAAAGCCTGTTTCCTAAAGCACCCAGCCCGTTAGTGCTCTGTGATGTTGGGAACCTTCCCTCACCTCTTTGAAAATGCCCGGATGCATTTCAGTGCGATGGCAGGGCGAGAGCCACCCACCTGAGCTGGGTCACTAAGATGATCTCCCAAAGTTCAGGTCTGCACAACCAACTTTTGATGGTGCTGCAGGGAAGGGACTTGGGTGTCACTGGCAAAGGGGATGGATGAGGCTTGCAGGTTCACTTGGGCAGAACTGCCCTGGTCTCCTCACTCTTCCAGGCTGAATCTTGGGCAGGTGTCCCACGGTGAGCACAGACGTCCGTGTGGAAATCGTGCGATAACTCGATACCTTGCAATTGCGTGAATCTAAAGGACTCCTGAATGACATCTCCATTAATAAACACAGGGTTGGGGATGTTCGCAGTCCAAGTTCTGCCCCTCCCCTAGAGGAACCAGCTCACCTGGTGGTGGTCTGGCAACGTGAGCGGACCCTCTTCCTTTCGGACGTTCTTCTGCTGGACCCTTCTTTGGGTGCTGGGTGGTGGCTCCCCCAACCCCTATCTGCATGCAATGAGCAAGCAATCAGTCGTTGGAGATGCTCATTGGATTCCTGACAGTGTTAATTGGGCTTAACACTCCTGGGGTTTCAAGATTTATAATGATTGCCCAACCTTGTGTAAAGTAGGCTGACATTTTCTCTTGTTACCAAGATATATTTTTCTATGTTAGTTACATGTATAATGTATGTAATTTTGTACATTAAACTGTATGCTTTTTCACAAAGATTTCTTTCTCCTTTGAAAGTTTAACTTATTCCTGGTTCATTACAAAGTGCTGTGGACCCCAACGAATCCAAGATTCTCGAATTTCGTGGGGAATTAGTGATGTTCTCAGAAGTCAAATCCACTTTGCACAAACAATGGAGTGATTCCCTTGATGACCCCTTATATGCTTGTACTTGTTTACTATTGTTGCCATAACAATCTGCCATGAACCGAGGGGCTTAACACAACACATTATTTATCACTTTCTGGAGTTCGAAGTCCAAGCTCTGGGTCTCCCCGGGTTGAAACTGAGGCGTTGGTGGGCGCGCTCCTTCCGGAGACTCTAGGGGAGAATTTGCTTTTAGCAGCTGCCTGCTTTCTTGGGCTCTTGCTCTCTTCCTCCGTCTTCAAAGCCAACAGCACAGCATCCAAATCTCTCTCCGACTCTGACACCTGCTTCTGTTGTCATACTGCCTTTGACTCTGACCCTCCTGCCTCCCTCTTTCACAGTTAAGGACTGTGATTACATCAGGCCGACCTGGTAATCCCAGATAATCTCCCCTTCTCACACCCTTCACCTGATCACATCGGCAAACCTCCTGGCTGTGTCCTGTACACGGGTCCTGGGGATTGGGACGGGGGCATCCTTGGGCAGGGGCATTATTCTGCCTGCCACAGATCCTAGGAACTGACTTGGAGGCTGCAGAAAAAACCACACCTTTTAGAATCAAACAGGCAGCTTGCTGGACTTCCCTGTACCCCTCTTCCTATACCCAAAGCGAGCGCAGCAATCCGTTGCTTGCCTCGCAGAATTGCTGAGAGTATGGTACACCCCACAAAAAGCTACAATTCCCTTTCCCTCGCTTTAAAAAAATCTTTTTACAACTAATGTTTTCTAAAAAATATTGTTCTGTTGTTTACCCCACGAAATAAGGCCCTGATGGAGAACATGCATCAGAGCTGAGTGGCCATTCAGGTCCGCTGCTGCTGCCATCTGTCACAGCCCTCTCTGTTCCCTGCCATCACCCTGGAAAGCCTGGTGGTCTGACAGGATGAGCTCCTGGCCTGTCCTTCACCAACTGTCCTGGTTTAACTCATGTGTGAGCACTCCCTCCCTGGAGGACAGAGCAGCTGCTGGGGGACAGGACGGGGAAGGTCACAGCCATCCTCTGGACCGAGTGGGGTTTGCTCCAGTTTCTTGGGCTATTTCCTCTGTTGGCCTCTGCCAAAGACTGCTCCCCTTGGTCTCCCTGCAAGCTGGGGGTACACTTCCCAACTTAGTCCCCAGGCTCTGTTCCCTGCCTGCCTTTCTTGGGTTACTGGCCTTGCGAAAGGACTCAGCCAAACCGGAGTGGAAGCCCGGCGGTCACTCCCTGGTGGTTAACTGAGCAGTGGGTGGGTGTAAGGCTTGTCCGCTGCACCCCGGCAGAGGTGGCACTGTCTGCCACATGGGCTGCTGAAAGCAGACATAATGTGTAGAAATAAGCAATGTGTGCAAGGACCCTTACCTGTGGCAGGCACTGGAACAGAGTCAGATGCTGTCCCCTCTGGGAGAGGAGAGGCATGATGGGGAGCAATAGTCTGAGACAGTGGGTGCCCAGAATGCGTGCTGGATGCATGTTGAATGATTAGGTGCCCAAAGCTGCATGAACAGGATTCTAACTCAAAATCTAGACTGTTCCCACTACACCAGTCCGTTCCTCCATCTCCTTCCTCCCAATGGAACCTCTTCTGCCAGGCTTCTTGGGGGAGGCTACAGGTGACTGGTTAAGGTGCAGACTCTGGGACCACACTACTGTTTTGGCCCTTTGTGGCATCATTTGCCACCTGTGACCCTAGGCAAATCACTTATCTCTCTGAGCCTCAGTTTTCTCATCTGTAAAATGAGGTTAAATGACACCTACCTCAAAGGTTGCTGTGAGGCTTAGGAGTTCCTCTATGTCAAGTGCCTACAATGTCCTCAGCACACAGTAAACTCTCTCTAAGTGGGAATGAGTATCCTTTCTTGCGCCTGCACAGACAACTCTTTCTTTCCTCCTTCCTTGTGTCGCTCCCTCCTAGTCTTGACAGCTGCCTAGCCCTTTCTCACAATGGAAAGGGTTTTCTTGCGAAGTAGTGAGGTCTCCATCACCAGTGGTATTTAAGCAAAGCCTGAGAGACAGTCTCCTCAAGATGTTGGGAGTAGATTCAGGCACACAGAATGAGAATTGACCTCAAAAGTTCTGTCGAACTCAGATTCTTGGATTCTCCAATATTTCTATGGCTTTAGTCACTAGGAAGATCTGTGGCACTTTAGAAGTTTCTGTGTGGCCTTCAGCATGAAATTTCCTTGCCTAGAATGCGCTGGGAACGGTATTTCCAGGACAGACGTTTTCATTAAAAAATTGAAAACACTTGCAATGCAACCTAGAGTCCTGCAGACCTCAGGAGAACCATCTGTGGCAAATCTGTGCAGGGTGCCAGGGACAAAAGGAAGGAGGCCAGGATGGGGGTGCTGTGAGTGGGAGAGGATCGAAGTGGAGTGTTGGTAGTGATCTCTGTTCTAATCTATGTCTAGCACTCTCCCTGCTACTATAATAGATACTTCTTGAAGGCAGGGACTTAATAAATATTCATCTGTGTGTTCCCAGCACTACTTTCTCTCTCAAGCACAGAAGAGGGACCTGCTAAATGCCCACTGTGCTCCAGGCCTAGCTGAGCAGCAGTGAGATCCAGCAGGCAGCGAGACGCTTTACTTCTCTCCTGTTTCCTCACCTGCCTACTGGGGAGGTAATAATACCTACTTGCTGCACAGACCAGCCTGCTCCTGGGTTAAATAACAGTAAATGCAGGTGGAGGGGCATCAGCGGAGGCCATGGAGTCAATATCCCCAGAGTCTTCAGTCCATATAGGTCCTTGTCATAAGAAGAATGTGAATACTGCTGACTGTCTGGGACTTCCAGGGACTGGGAAGGACTGGTGCTGAAAGAACAGCTCCCAGCATGGGAGTAGTGGGGGGAGGGGGTGTTGGGCACAGAGCCAGGAGGTACTCCTGGTTTTGGCCCTGGTCCCCACCAGCCCCGATTCTGTGTGTCTGGACTTGCTGCAGAGGGGGTTGGCAGCTGGCGATTCCACCCATCCAGAAAGAGCAGCTGGGGCCACCAGTTCTCCAGAGACCCTTAGGACCCTCTGCCTGATAATAATCATGGAGAAATGAGGGACAGTGTCTAGGGGACACACACTGCTCCTGGACTTGAAGAGGGGTTGAGGGGAACCCCAGCAGAGAGACCCCAGGCCCTCACCTTCTATCTTGGCCCTAGTCAGGGAGCCCAGGATCCTCAGGCTGCAAGCTCCTGGCTCAGCAAAGGTAGGCTGTATTGGGTTCTGAGAGGTGACTAGAATGGTGACTGACAGGACTGTGTGTGTGTGTGGGGGGGGGGGGGTGTGATCTACCTCTTTGTGAATCTTTTTCTGGAGCGTTTCTATTTAAGCTCTCGACTTCTCTTATTTCTGTTGTGGATTTGTGTGTGGGTGTCCTGTTGGGGTTTATGTGGGTGGAGTCACCTTGTGTGTTTGCCTCTGGTATGAGGGTGCGAAAATCTCTTGGTTGTGTGGGAGTTGCAGGAGTGAGCATCATACACACGTGTGAGTCGCTGGTTCTCCTGCAAGAGTGTTCTTCTCTTGTCCAAGGGAATGTGGTCCTAGCATGTCTCTCTTGCCTTGCTGTCCATTCTCCCTGGTACCTTATGGGTGTGTCTCTCCCTCCTTAGAATGTCAGCTCCTGGAGGGCAGGACTCGGTTTATTTTGTTCATGGTGCTGTCCCCAGCACCATAAACGTGCTAGGCACTAGGGGTCATTGAATAGAATAGTGTTGAGTAAATGCTGTGTCCAGTCTGTGTCTCTCCAATTGTGCAATCAGTCTCGCTGTGATGCTGTGTATACGCGGGGTTGGGTGACTGAGAATTTCTGGTGTGTGTATGTGTGTGAGATAAACTCGGAATATGTGTAAGCATGCATGTGTGTGCAAAATTGTCTCAGATGTGTGTGAACGAGCTGTGTGTGTCTGGGGAGCATGTGTAATCGCCTCTCGTGTGTGCCAGCATGTTTATGCATCTTTCACGTGTTTGTATGGCGTTGTCTGGTGTGCTAGTACTAACCTGTGTGTGACTCATGAGTGCGTGTGCATGCACGCGGGTTCCCACCCCTTGCTCTCGCGCCCTGCGCTCAGCCTGGGGGCGGGGAGCGGGGTGCTGCGAGGGTACTGCGGTTCGGCTGCCCGCCCTCAGCGCTGCGGCTTGGGTACGTCACTGTCCCTCCCCGCCCTCGCGGTGGTCCCCGCCTCCCGGTCCTTTGTAGCTTTGCAGCCGGCCGCAGCTCTCGCCGCCAACCGCCCGGAGGCCCCGCCCCGGCCCCGCCCCGCCGCGCGCCCCGCCCCGCCCCGCCCCGCCCCGGGCCGCAGTCGCGCCTGGGCTGCCGCGGGCCCGCACCCGACGCGGAGCTCGGCGCACGGCGGTGGCTAGGGCGGCGGGCGGCGGGCGGCGGGCGGCGGGCGGGCGGGCGGGAGCGTGGGCGGGCGGCCGGCCTCGGACAGGTATGGCGGACCGCCGGCGTGCGTGGAACACGGAGGACGACCTGCCCGTGTACCTGGCTCGGCCGGGCAGCGCGGCGCAGACCCCGCGCCAGAAGTACGGCGGCATGTTCGCCGCGGTGGAGGGCGCCTACGAGAACAAGACCATCGACTTCGACGCGTACAGCGTGGGCCGCCGCGGCTCGGCGCGCACGCCGCGCAGTGCTGGCCGGCTGGACGCCCTCGGCCTGCCGGGACCGGGCGGCAGCGAGGACACGGCCAGCGACGTGAGCGAGCCCTCGGGCTCGGCCGTCAGCTCTCCGGGCGAGCGCGATGAGCGGCCGCCGGCGCTACGCATCCGCTGCCCTGCGCCCCGCGATCTGCCACTCGGCCGGGACAATGGCCAGGTACCCTCGGGGCTCGCGTGGGCCGGACGGAGGGGGCGGGGCCCTCGCGGCCGCTGGGAGTGAGGTCGCCCCAGGGCAGTTTCGAGACCTGAGTGCTGGGGCCCGCTGCCACCAGGCTTGGGAGAGCTACGGCAGGCCCCTCCCCCACCCCATCGTACGGGAGGTTCCGAGAGGTTGTGCACTGGGTCCGGAATGGCCAGCATAGTCTGTGAGACTGCAAAAGGTCTTTCGAGATCCAGGCCCCCCTCCTCTTCTGCAGAAAGACCGAGCGAGGTTCTGAGAGGGGAAGTAAGTTAGCTAAGGTGCCACATGGGCCCTTAAAACGCGAAGGGACCTTCGGTTGAATTTAACCCAGGGATTCTCATTCTCTGGTTTATGAAAAAGGCAGCTCTGTTCCGCATTAGTCCATTTATTTAGTCTCTCACTCATTAGTAATTATAGAGTTCCTACTATGTGCCAGGCTCTGGGACAGGTTCAGTGATGTCTGTGGTCACACAGCTTAAAGCTGGAGGAAGCCTCACCCCCTGTGCTTTCGTGGAAAGGATTTGGTTAAAGATTTCGGTGGAACTGGAAACCACTTACCCCCAAACACCGGCATTTCCAGGGGCCGCTCCTGAGTCCACGGCTCGCATCGGGAGTGCTCTTAAGTGTGCCCCAGAGCAAGCTGGAGGCAGAGTGGGGATTTGAACCCTAGGAGAAACTCTAGCTTCCTGGACTTGGAGTCCCCTTCCTCCTAAGTCACGCAGAAGGAATGCCAGGCCTTGGGCCCTATGGCTTTTCTCCCTTGAGTTGGGGGTCTCCAGGGAACTGGGGGAACATGGATGGATAGAGGGCACAGCTTTGGGATATATGGATGAGGGCAAAGCTACTGTCTAGAAAACAGAAGTTGGAGCACCTGAGGTCCCATGAGCTGTAGGCTTAGCCTCAAAAGAAGATGTCTGAGCACTCCTCAGGTCCCAGACTCCTGGTAGGTGCTGGGATCCTGGCTCAGTACTCCAGCCCCACCCCAAGGCCACATTGGGAGACAGATTCATTGTGAGAATTAAGTAGGTAGTGAGCATTCAATGAGTGTTGGTTGTTGTGTTTTATTATTATTATTATCATCATCATTTTTATTAACCCTTCTCCCCTTAAATGCTATGAGAGACATAAAGTGAGCCAGGAGGAGGCAGAACTTGATCCGGACAGAAATCTGGGAGGGCTTCCTGGACGAGTAGGGGCAGGCAGGCATTTGGCTGCTACAGCGCAGCAGTGAGTCTCCTTCTGCCCCCCATCCCCTGCCTACGACTTTCTGTCCCCCAAACCCGGGAACTCTCCATGGTCCTGAAGCCGGCGCCCCACAAAGGGAAGGTCTACATTGAGGGGCTGTGAACAGGGTGGGGGCGAGGGAAGGTGATATGGAGAGTGTCTCGTCTCCTTTTTCCTACTCATTTTTCTCTCCCTGCCCACCTCGCTTCTCTGACGGCCGACCTCGCTTGGGATCCAGGTTTCCAAGCCCAAAAGGGAGGCTTTAGGGCCACAGACCAAGAAGCCGGGGTCAATACCGGGGAACCCTGGTTTCCAACCATGGCACTTCGCCCTCGTTTAGCCTCAGCTTCTCCATATGTGAAACATGGGTGGCATTCTTCTTCAGGTCCCCCTCAAAACGCGGTGGAGTATCGGGGAGGCAGGGCGCTTTGTGCAGGGCTGCGGGCTGTCTGGGAGCGCATCCCTGGTGGAGCTGCCTCAGTTTTACCCAGGGCAGCATCGTCTCGGGGTCTGCCTGGGCCGCCCCGCGGCCTCTCCCACTCCTCCCCCACCCCTGGCCGCTCTCCCCTTTCTCCAGGGCTTCTCCCTTACAGGACAAAAGGCAGCGCCTCCTCCGGCGTGCAGAGGGCCCCGGAAGCGCTCGAGGTTCCGGACTATGGAGTCCAGGAGGGCCTCGTGGTCTCCCTGGGGGGAGCGTTTTACTTTTTGCGGACCGAGTGGCCACGGGGCTCCGTTCTGGGGCGGGCCTCGTTGCTCCAGCGCTTTGCAGAGGGTGCGGGGCCCTCCCCCCGACCAAAAAGCTCTACCCTGGGGAGGGAGGAGGAGTTTCGGCGGCGCAGGCGCAGCGTTTCCCGAGGCCCGGGGCTGAGCTACTGCGGGGCTTTGTAACCGGGAAGTCTGCTTGGGAGCAGATGTCCGTTTGGCCAATCGCAGACCGCTGCCCCTCCCCCGAAACACACGTGGCCCTGTCCCCAGCCTTGGCGCTTCCCAGCCCAGACTGACCCCTGGGGATGCCCTATTGCCTCGGATCAAGGGTTTAACTGTGCAGAGAGAGGGAATGGGGGCGTCACAGGGAGAGAGAGTGTCCTCACTCCCAATTTCCCTCGTGAACAAGGTATTTAGAACCCCAGTCTGAGCAGAGGATGAATGAATGCGTGTAGGGAAATGAATGAGGGGTAGACAAGGTGTGCAGGAACCTGGCTTCCAGGTACTGCTCTGCAGCGGCTAATATGCATTGCACCTGAGATATTTCACCTCTAAGCCTCAATTCCCCACCTGAAAAACGGTAAAATTATGGCCTAGTGTTCCTGGAATATGAAGCTGCTTCTTCTTTGCAAATCTACAATCCCACCTCCATTTTAAGACCTAGGCATCTCTGGCCACCTGTCCAAGGCCTCAGGCCCACCTGCATGGTGGGGTGCTTTATCAAGCCTAGCACACCCTCCCTGTGGGTGGAAACTTGGAAGTAAAGAAGATAGGTCTTTTCACAGCCCCCGCAGGTTGGGATTGTATAGGCAGAGGGTGAGCGGCAGAGAAGGTTAGCATTTTATTCTGCCTGGAGGTTTGGGACACCTGTCCAGTGTTGTGGGGGCTGGCTGGGGCTTTCCTCTTTCTCCCTCTTATCCCTTTTTTTTCCTCTCTTGTCATTAAGTTTATCAAGCTATGCCCTGATCTCCTGTCCAGCTCTCCTTGGAGCAATTCTGGGTCATGGGTGTTGGGGCTAGTGTCCACTCTCCACTGGGAGTCAGGATGTCCTATTTCTCCTGTCTCCCTGTCTGTTTTAGGGGCTGTGGGGACCTCAATGCCAATGGTCTGGCCTTCGAAGCAGTCACTGGTAGGCAAGACTGTGGTGGTGACCTGGTAGCCTGGCATTGATGAATCAGCAGGGGATAGAGCAGGCCAGCTCTTACTTAGGACCTTGTCTCTTGGGTCCCTGCTCCACTCACTCGGCCTGGAGGGAGGCTGGTTCAATGATGGGGCGGGGAGCGTGACAGGGGAAAGCTTTATGGAGAAGCCATTGAGGATGAGTCTGGGAAAATGGGTAAGCATTTGTGTGGGGTAGGATATGCAGGGGGAGGGTACAACTTGAGGAAAGGCCTGGAGTTGGAGATGGGAAAGGCTTGGTCTCTTCAGGGACTGGCCTGTGGACAAACGGAATCTGGGTAAGAGAAGCAGGAGCAGGGCAATCTGTAAGCCGCGTCCTGGAGGGCCTTGAGAGCTCCGGCAGCTTGGGCGGGTCCTGGGCACCTGGCCTGCGCTCCCTCCCCTAGCAGCTGTTCAGGGTAGGCCGCAGATGCGCGCTGAGGCTGCCCACCGGCTCTGCCTGCGCATCGGAAGGCCGTCTCTGGCTTTAAAAAGAACCCTGCAAACCAGCCCTTCGCCATAGCGAGAGGGAGGCCAGGTGTGTGCACTGGGCAGGGGTCTGCCAGGCTGGGCGGCTGGGGGGCGGGGGCGAGGGGCGGAGTGGAGAGGATCGGAAGGGAAGAGCTTCCTGGTTCCAGCCGAGAGGGGCGAATCGGGCTCGGCTCCGCGCCGCCGGGAGGAGCTGTCTGTCTGCAGCGCCCTCCTCCCGCCCTCGTCCTCCCTCCTCCTCCCGCCCCCCTCGCGGAGCCGGGCGGTGCTGGCAGCCGAGCGGCGGCGCGCGGGCCGAGAGCCGGGGCAGCGGGCGCGTCAGCAGCCGCGGCCACCTAGCCTCCATCCCTGCCTGCATCCCTTCCGGGCTTTTGTCACCGCGCCCACGGGGAGCGGGACCAAGAGAGAGCCCGACAGTGCGAAAGACAGCCCCCAGGTCCACGGGCTGGTCGAGGGCGCCAGAGGGGGCCATGTCTTACCAGGGCAAGAAGAGCATCCCGCACATCACGGTAAGCTGCCCCTCGCCCCAGCGTTCTTTGTGGGGTGGGGGTGGTCACAGCCAGGGTCCCGATCCGCCAGAGGATGGCAGGGGCGGCCCGAGGCTTTCTGCGACGCGCGGTTGGGGCGGGGCGGGTCTCCATTGCAGCCCCCTCCCCCCAGCCTCTGGGGACAGTGTGTGGGGGGGTACATGGCGGGGGCGGGGCTGGAGCCTGGGTCCCTGGGCTTGCAGCCCCCTCCTCCCCAGGGGATGTGCCAGAGGATGGCGTGGCCAGGGAGGATGCAGAGCTGAACAAAAGAAGGAGGGGCGCCGGGCCCTCCGAACCCCCTCCCTCCGCCCTGGAGCTGAGTCTCCTGCACTGTGGCCTCCCCACTGTCCAGCCCTTGCACCTCACAGCCGAGTTTCTTCCACAACAGAAAAAGGAGAAAGATCAACTGCCAAGTCCCACTCCCCGCCCGTACTGATGGGGTGGAAGTCTGGACCCAGAGACAGCGCCATGATGGAGGAGCCCCTCCCATTCCTCACCGCAGCTAGAAATAATGTAATGGGGCAGCACTGTTGGCTGTGGCCTTGGAAGGGCTAGCACTGGGGTGTGGGGATTTAAGTGGGGGCTAAGCAGTCACTGTGTTCCTAGGTGTGGCCGGAAACAAAGAATCATCCCTAGTCTTCAAGCTTTGTCTCTGGTTGAGGAGCTGAGGGTTTCGCCTTCAGGAACCTGGCCTCCACCCCATTGGCTGCCTGGCACCGGAGTGGAACTGAACCCTTCCTGAGGGATGTGCACCCATGGGCCTTGGGTGGTGGATACCGAGCAGCCAGGTGCTGGGAGGCGGGATTCTGGGCATGATGGAATGTTCCAAGGTGATGCCCGAGGTTTGAGGGCAGGAGACCCAGCATCCTCATTTATCCAAAATCCAGGTTCAGGGATGGCCCCAGGAGACCAGCAAGAGGGCAGCCTTGGGTAGGAGGAGGAAGCTGATATTTCCCACTCGCCTGCCCAGCAAGTTGCAGACCTTGTGTTATTGAAAGTGAGTCCTTTGAGGCAGGCACTGTTCATGTAACATTCCCAGAGGCTGGAGCACTGGCTGGGGATGCAGAAGAGGGGAAGGTGGGGAGGGAACTGGGCCCCTTGCCTGCTCAGAACAGCCCTGCATCCCGCCCAACTCTGGGCTGAATCTTCCCTAAAATTCCCTCCCGGGCCCAGCTTCAGGGTCTTGCCAGCAGACCTTGGCTGAGTTCCCATCCAGAGGTGTGACTCCTGGGGATGGGGACCACCTCTTATCCATCCTTATTCGCTGCCCTCTGAGACAGAGAGGTGTAAGTGGCCAGTGCTCAATCGTGTGGTTGGCTAAGAGTCAATGGAAGGAGCGTGTTTGCTTCAGGCTAAGCCGAGTGGTAGGAAAGTCTGGGATAGTCATATGAGCAGGTCCCTTTCTGGGGGCTCCCTAACCCTACTCCCCAGGGGAACTGAGGCAGGTAATGGGGTGGGGTGATGCAGTGATAGATAAGTTAGGAGCCCTGGGTCCCTTTGTGGCTGTGGCCCATGGCAGGTCTGTACCCCTCTCAGCATCCCCGTTTCCAAGAAGGAAGTTTAGCAAGATGGCCTTTGAGGAGGTCCGGGGGAACGGTGCCCCCACAGTTGTACAGTTCTCAGTCTGCACAGCCGCAGTGCTCACCTTGTGTCCGTGCTCTGACCCTCTGAGAGGAGCTAGGCCGGCTTTTACGCCAGACAGTCTGGGTGCGCCTCCCTGCTCTGCAGCGCCTGTGAGCCTCCACCCTCCAATATCCACAGCGGGCCTAACACTGGCCGCTCCACGGACCCTTGAGCATCCAAGAGGACCCTGGCCGAGCGCTCAGAGTGGTCAGGCACATAGTAAGGGCTTCAAACCTGCTGGCTGGTCCTGCTGTGTTAGTCCTTTGTGGGAAGCAAATGGTCGACCCGCGTGTAAAAAGGAATCTGGCCCTGGCCGGTTTGGCTCAGCAGTTAGGCCTCGGCCCGCGGAGCAAAGAGTCGTGGGTTCGATTCCGGCCAAGGGCATGAACCTCGGTTGCAGTTCATCCCCGGCCCTAGTCAGGGTTGTGTGGGAGGCAGCCAATTGATGTGTCTCTCTCACATCCATGTTTCTCTCTCTCTCTCTTCCCCTCTCCCCCTCCCACTCTATCTGAAGATATTTGGAAAAATATCCTCGGGTAAGGATTAAAATAATAATGATAATAATAATAATAATAATAATAATAATAGTCTAAAAGGAACCTGAAGGCTTCAGTAGCCTGGGTAGAAAGATGCTGAAAATTATGCTTGGTTCCTGAGGAAGTGGCCCTTGATGGGGCATCTGTGTTTCATTTGGTCCTCATAGCCCGTCCCAGCCAGAAAGATCTGTGGTTTAAAGGAGAGGCAGTGAGCCAGAGAGGATGTCCTTGGCCGGAGCTCCTTTGCGGGTCCCTCAGCTTCCTTGGGACCTGTTGCTGAGAGCGTACATGTTGTGACAGGACCAGGAATGCCGTTAAGGGGTGGGTGGGGCTCGTGACTCTCCAAATGCTGGCCCCTGTCTGTTCAGTAGCACTCGTTTGGTGAGTTAATAGTATCAGCACCTGGTCTGTGCCAGCACCGTGCTGGGGTTAGGGAAAGTGGGAATGAGGTGGCCTTGTCCTCTCCTTCCCAGAGTTTAGCAGAGGCTGACATTTTAGCCTGAAACCACAGCAGAGTGGGGGGTGTTATAAGGGAAAGAGTCTGGAGGAGGCACAGCAGTGACACCCAGCCTAGGCCTGGGAGGGGAGGGACGCTGGGAGGAGGGGAACCCAGAGGCAGAAGAGTGTGGCGTGTTGGAGAAACTGAAGGAACATCAGCACTGTGGGAGCTCAACCTCTGCGTCCCAGTGCAGCTTCTCTGCAGCTAGAGCAGATCCTGGAGACAGTCACGGTGTTGTCGGCAGCCAGGTGTGTGTGGCTGGTGGAGGGACCCAGGGGCTTGAAAAAGGACCAAGATGCACCTCTGAGCTGCATCCCCAAGTCCCACCTACTTGGCATTGGGTCCCTCTGTGCCCCTGTGAGCCTCAGCTTTCCCGTCTGAACAGTGGGGATAAGGTCCCCGCTTTGCCAGTGAATTCAGAGATAGAAGAGTGGACGCTTGAACAGAGGAGGGGCAGGGACATCCCAGGCAGGGCTCAGCGTGAACACAGGCAGGGAGGCAGCGGAGCTGTGAAGGGCTCTGCTCATGTGGGTTGTGATCGTGGTGTTTTTTTCCTGTTTTTCCCACCTCAGCCTTTTTCTGAGATAGTAAAGTAGCCTGATAGAGAAGAGGGAAAAAGCAGAAACACTTAGCTTGCAGACCCCAAAGATTGTTTAAAATATTTATAACGCTCTGTTTCGTGTGTGGCTTTTAAAAAAAATTAATGGCACAGCCAGGGATTAATTTAGCAGAAGCTGTGTCTCGTGCCCAGTGCTGTGGTTAAGTGAGTGGAACATCCTGGGCGTGGCTCTGGGCAAACAAAGGCACATGGCTTCCTGGCCCTGCAGGAGCTCCCGGCTCCGCACAGCCGCTGAAGCAGGGGGCCTGCCCGGCTGGGGAGACAAGAGTGTCCACCATGGCTAAGAATTATAATTATTAAAAATAAAGCTTCATGAGTACTGACCATGAATGACTTTGCAGAGTATCCCAGCATTCAGCAGGAATCCCATGGCCTCGCCCTTGGTTTACAGAGCTGTCCTGTGAGGAAGACAGCCTGGATATGTCGTCCTTATTTCCCAGAGATTAAACGGGGGCCCGTAGAGGCTTGGTGACATGTAAAGGTTCCTGCTGTGTCCTGTGGAGGAATGAAGAGCTTGCTAAGAAAATTCTGCGATCTGATTTGAAATCTCTGTGTGTGTGTGTTTCAGTGGGTATATGTGTTTGTGTAGATGTGACCGTGTGGTGTGTAAATGTGTGTATTTTAGATCAAGCAGTAAAGATGAGCAGGGAAGAGAGAGACTGAAGTAGTTAGTCTAATGTGCAAATATGCAAAAAACGTGTGAGCCCTGTTATGCCTCTCCTGAGGCAGCTCTCAGCCTGTCTATAAATATTCAGTTTATCTCCCTGCCTTTTTACACACAGATTTGAGATGCCTACCGTGATTTGCCATGCACAGTGAAATCAGATGGAATGGGGGTGAGAGGTGAGGGGCCAGAGATAGAGATTAGAGACCCTTGTACAAGAAGATAGGGACATGCAAGGTAGTCCAGCACCAGTGGGTCCCAGCCCACAGGCTGTGAGCGCAGTGTATTGAAAAAATCCTCAGCAGACGTGCTGCTAAATTTTCATCAGCATTTAAAGTTTGTTTGCTACAACCAAGTGTACAAAGTGTTCTAGGAACATCTGTTAGCTGGAGCCCTGAGCACTCACAAGCAGAATGGTGTTGAATGGAGTCTAGTTTTTGTGAGTAAAAGAGCTCTTGCCCTGGAATGGGGAAAGTCAGAGGACCCCGCCCCTTGAGCATCTAAAAAAAAAAAAAAAAAACAGTCAGGGCAGTGGACAGCGCCATGGTGCTGAAGGGTAAGGAAGTATAAACAAGGAGCCTTTTTTTCTTCCTCCAATTTTTATTAATTTATTTTTGTTACAGATGTTTCTCCTTTCCCCCCCCCAGACACCCTCCTCCCCATCTCCCCCCCAACATTGTTGTCTATGTCTATTAGTTATGTGTACATGCGTATAAGTTCTTTGGTTCATCTCATCCATCCCCTCCTCCCCCCTCTTGTGAGGTTTGTCAGTCTGAACCCTACTCCTTTCTATGTCTCTGGGTCTATTTCGTTCATTAGCCCACCTTGTTCACTATATTCCACAAATAAGTTAAATCATGTGGTATTTGTCTTTCTCTGATTGGCTTATTTTGCTTAGCATAATACTCTCGAGGTCCCAAGGAGCCTTTCTTACAGGCCCCTTGAGACAGACACAGTCGCACTGTACTGGGGCTGGCATGGTAATGATTGCTGACTTATTTGGCGTTGTTCTAGGTCTTTAATACTTTTAATCATGCTGCAAATTTTTATATCACAGCAGTCCCCCCTTATTTGCAGGAGATACATTCCAGGACCCCCAGTGGGTGCCTGAAACCACAGGTAGTACTGAGCCCTGCATAGACCGTGTTCTTTTCCTGTACACACATACACTTACGGCTTCTCTTTCGCATATTCAAATCGCCAGCGTCACCACTCTCGTGCTTTGGGGCCATTGTTAAGTAAAAGTAGGGTGACTCGAGCACGAGCACTGCTGTACCGCCATCTGAAGACTGTGGCAGCTACAAAGTAACTAACGGGTGGGGAGTGTGTGCAGCGTGGGTACGCTGGACAGGGGTGATTGGCATTCCAGGTAGGCTCGAGCAGGAATTCATCTTGCTACTCAAAGGGTGCACAATTTAAAACTCATGGGTTGTTTATTTCTAAAATTTTCCATTTAATACTTTTGGCCCACAGTTGACCATGGGTAACCGAACCCTCAGAAAGTGAAACCGTGAATAAGGGAGGGGACCACTGTATTTGTATGTCCTGAACAGAGAAAGGTTGAGATTCATCGCCCTGGAGAGATGCAGCAGCCAGGTCCTGGGTCTGCTCTGCTTAACGACAACTCTGAATTGGGGTTGGTGGCTTGGGAAATGGCACGGGGCCTAAGATGCTTTGTGGAGCGGCTGGTCTAGAAAATACGCAGTTAAAAGGAGCGAAGTGATGGCTGTGGACGTATGAGGTTGCAGTTCCCCACTCCTTCCTCAGGCCTGTGCCCGGGCACCTGGAACGTTCTCCCTGACCGGGCTCACCCTTTCTGCCCTTTGCTTTTGTATAAGCTGTGCCCATTCCCTACAGAGAACCCTTCCTCCTGGAGCAGGAATTGTGAGCACTCCCGCTCCATTAACTTTGGTTCGTGCACTTGACTGTGAACACTTGGAGGCCCTGCAACATCTGATTCTCCTTGGCATGGCCCCAGGAGCACTCCTGCACACTGGTGGTTCATAGCAGGGACTCCAGACTGTGTGAGCGGATGACTGCAGACGGAGTGGCAAACTGTGCTGCTTTGCTGAGTGAGGCTTTAGTCACTCCTGCATTTGACTTTCCTTGACAGATGTCCTATTCATAAATTTAGCATTTAGGTGGTTACCACCCAGGAGGAGGGAATTTTGGAGCTAACAGAAAGCCTTCTGATGGTACCCTGGGGAGAGGGTGGGTCTGATTTACTACTAATGGGTTGCAGGGCACTTCACACTGAGAAGCAAGTTTTTACAGTAAGAACCTTCCATACGCATGTCGGATCATTGTGGCACACCTCTCCCCGGGACCTGCACTGGATAGCTACCTGGTGTCAGAACTTGGAGTCCATTCCATGGGAAGACTCTGTGGATGTGATGCAGAAATGCACAGAGCACACAGCTGTTTTGGGGAGATTTTGTACCTGTCCCCAGACCATGCTGCATGTACTTTTTATCATACCGTATTTGTAGACCCTTAGGTTTTAAGTCCTGATCTCAGCAAATATTTGACTTATACAACCTCAGATTTGAAAGGAACCTTTTAAATTACATATTTTTGTGTGTGTTTGTGCATTTAAGGAGGCAGAAAAGTATCCATTGCTTCTACTCCACTCCAGTATTCCCTCTAGTGTAGGAATTCCAAACCCTCTTCTTGCATACCTCCAGTGACAGGGAGATCACCACTTCACACAGCAGCCCACTTTACTCTTGGACAGCTCTGCTGCTGGAAAACTCTTCTGTATATGGCGCGAGAGTCTGTCTTTTGCCCCACTTTTGCCTTCAGAATTTCCACGGGTTCCGTCCTGTTCCGCACTGATATTCCTGGAGGCTCTGGAAGATATCCCGCAGTGACCTGCGACCTCCTCTTTTCCAAAACAGCCCCAATTCTTTATTCCTTATCTAGCACAATTTCCAGGCACAGGGTTTGGAGTTTTCGTTTTCTTTCTTTTTCATATGTTTGCTCTCCTTGGTTTCTGGGCATGCAGGACAAGATGGACCCAAAATCAAACTTAATTATTGGGCACCTTATGAACTGGCTTAAAAATGT
Organism: Tadarida brasiliensis; assembly: GCA_030848825.1. Taxonomy (NCBI): domain Eukaryota; kingdom Metazoa; phylum Chordata; class Mammalia; order Chiroptera; family Molossidae; genus Tadarida; species Tadarida brasiliensis. Next base: position 4,250,652 of record CM061257.1, read on the forward strand.
TCCAGGGTCTGAGAAGCTGAAAAAAGCAAAGGAAACTTTTCCAGGCACAGACGTGTGGCATAAAGCACTGGGTTTCACAGGCCAGTGTTCAGTGTGTTGAGAGCTTTCACATATTATCTTCATTAGCCCTGTGAGGTAGGTGCTTTGATTAGCTTCATTGACAGAGGAGGAAACGGAGGCTCATGGAGGTTAAGAATCTTGCCACAGGTCACCCTTTAAGAAGCTGTGTGGCTGAGGTGTAGGCTCTCACAGTCTCCGGGGGACAAAGCGTCATGGGGGTCAGGAAACAGCGCTAACCAAAGGTGCGAGCCTCGTGCTGTGGGGAAGACAGCGAGTTCCCGGAGTCAGGACACTGCGCCTCACAGGGCGAGCTGGAAATCAGTGGGGGCAGAAGGGTGGCGGGACATCCAGGCAGCAGAAAGGCCACAGGAAGGGACAGGGCTGTGACATAGGGGGCCGTGTGAGCAGACCATGAGCGGACCAGTACGGTGGCACAAGGCCAGGACGGGAGCGGTCAGGCCCGGAAGAGCCCAGAGGATGTGCGTGTCCTACACGTGAGGACGAGCTGGGGAAGGGTGTCAGGGGGAGGCCTGACACGTTGGATTTGTGCTTCAGCAAGGCCACAGGCTGTCCTGGGAGGGTGCTGGGGTGTGAGCGGTCACAGAGAAGTTGAGGGTGGAAGTGAGCATGTGAACGTGATTTATCTCCCCAAGGATGTTAAAGTATCAGGCACTGTTCTAAGTGCTGTCCGGGTGCTGGTTCATTTAACTTGCAGAACAGCCCTCTGCACTGCAGATGGGGAACTGAAGCACAGCGAGCTGGACTTGCCTGAGACACAGGGTAGCAGTGTGGGGGCAGGTTAGAGCCCCGGCAGTCTGCCTGAGTCCCCATGTCCCTAACCAGCAGACCAGATGACATAATATGGGTGAAAGCACCTGGCTCACAGGGGCATTGTCAGTGTTTGTTAGCTGAGTAGGCGGCGCATTTAATATCTCACCCCTGGAGAGCCCTTTGTGACTTTCAGGGCCCTTTAACCGGCCTTCCTCCCTTTTGGCCACAATTGCAGCAGTTCTAACAGGAGGGAAGGTGAGGCACAGGCCCCTGGGAATGTGCTTGGTAAGTAGCTGAATGGATACGCACGGTCTGTTCTCCCTTATCCCCATTTTGCAGAGGAAGGAACTGAGGCTCAGACATGTAACCAGGTACCGTGAGAACACTGGGATAACCACCAGGGGGCACTGAGCGGTCACTCTGTAGGTACCAGGTGGCACTAGGTTCAAATGTGTCTCCTCCATCTCCCGGCTGTGTGGCCTTGAGCACATGACTTCACTTCTCAGAGTTCCCTCCTTTGTAGCAGTTGGACCCACCTCTTAAAGGGACTTAGGAATGGAAACGGGAGACCCACGGAATGCAGAGCTGGTGCTCAGTAGGCACTCGGGAATGGGATTTTCTTAAAGGTGGTGGGTTTCTGTCCAGATTGCTTTGTGTCGGGTGAGACGCAGAGATGGGGACACACAGAAGTGGGTGCACACGTAGAGGCACACACAGATGGCATCCTCCTGTAGTAGCCTGAGGCCTTGGCCACTCCTGGGGGCACCACAGCGGTGTGCTATTTTAAAACCAGGTGCTCCATCCCTCTGGCATGATTTCCTGAATACCTACCAGGTACCCTGGGGCCTGAGATCTTGCTATTATAACTGCAGTTGTCATGGAAACGGACCTGAGCTCACAGAAAAGGTCTGCAGTCCATGGGGACTGCCTGTATTTCTGATTCACGGAGGAAAATGCCACCATGCCCCTGCCCATGGGAGTGGAGTACAAATGTGTGTTAATTAGATTCATTGTCAGGCCTGTCGTCACTTCCAGGGCTGCTTTCCTGGAAAGTGTGGCAAAGGGCGTCCGGCTGACAGGCCATCCCCCGAGGCAAAGTCAAAGGCAGTGGGCTGATTTTCTGAGTAACTAGTGTGCTGCAAGGAGGCTGGGTGGGTGATTGCGAGGGGAACCCGGGGCAGGGGGCCCCAGCCATTACAGGTTGTGACCGAGCCATGGAATGATGGCGTATCTGACCTAGACAGCGATCGCTGGCTGTGGCTTTGTGCACAGAACCCCGATGCTGTGCCAGTTCTCTCTGATGCCCCACAACAAACAACCCTTTTACCCTGGCTTTCGGCACCAAATATTTGCTTAATGGCCACAGGTGTGTGGGTGGCAGAGGTTCGGCGGGGCTCAGCCAGATTTGTCTTCAGGCTTCCGTCTGGGTCAGGTATGCGCCTCCTTTCTTCTCATTCTGGGACTCGGACAGAAGGAGGTGCTGTTTCTTGGGTCCTGCAGTTTTCATGGCAGAGGGTGGGCTCTCAGGAGCCTGAGCTGAAACCCCCTGCCCGTTAAAGCTTGTGCTCAGAGGGTGCAGTCACACCCACTCTCATTCTGTTGGTCAAAGTAAGTCACGTGGGTGGAGGGCAGGAGGAGTTGTGATAGAAGGAACGCCACCTACCACAGAGGGTCCCTGCCAACATTGTCTGGGGTGTTTGTTAATGACGCAAATTCCTGGCCCACCATCTAGATCTGCTAAATGGAAATCTTGACCGAGCACCTGGACTGGAGGCAGTCCCAGCGGATTCCAGGGTGGTCTAGGCTACGGTGCCACGCTGTGAGCTGCAGGTGCACGAGTGGGCTTTGCCTGCCTGGCCTGTTGCATTTTGAGTTGCGAATATGAGCTCGCCATCAGTGGCTTGTAGGATTTGAAGGATTAATAACTTTCAAAACTCATCTTGCCATTTCCTTTGTCTTAAGAGAAAGCCGTTCCATTGGCATTGAATGCATGGACATGCACATTTCTACAAAAACAGGGCTTCCCTGGTTTTTCCGAGACTCATTTCCATGTTTGCCATTTGGAGAGAAAGGGATTCTTCATCTTTCTGGAAATGATTTGTCATTTAGTTATTCTGAACCCATTCTCACTGATGAATCAGGCAGCCTCCCCGGAAACTGTGCCCCTGCAGCCCCCGGCTGGAGATGCCTTCTCTGTGAAGATGAAGCCCCTGAGATCCCTTTTTGACATTTACCCATTTATTAACCCCAGATTCCAATCTCTGCATTAGTGAAGCATTGTAGGAGAGGGGACATGGGGGATGCATACTCTACCTGCCACTTCCTAGGGTGGGAGAATTAAAGTATTGAAGGGGTGGCACTAAGAGTCCAAAGAACTTGAGCCCTGGCCGGTTTGGCTCAGCGGTTAGAGCGTCAGCCCGCAGACCAGAGAGGCTCGGGTTCGGTTCCCGCTAAGGGCACATACTTCGGTTGCAGTTTGTCCCCAGCCCTGATGGGGTCGTGTGGGTGGCAACCATTCGATGTGTCTCTCTCACATCGATGTTTCTCTCTCTCTTCCCACCTCTCTCCCTCCCGCTCTATCTGAAGATAAATGCAAAAATGTCCTCGGGTGAGGATAAAAAAGAAAAAGAACTTGAAACCAACTATGAGCTTGTGAACTATAAGCCACGATTGCTTTGGTTTGTGAGAGTGTAAAGATGACAGATATGCCCACGAGCTGAGAAAGAAAAGCAGCGAGGCACTACACGCTGGATGAGGAAGGAGGGAGAAGAAACTTGAGCATCTTGGAATTTAGAGGAACCTCGCTGCTCTGGGGCACAGTGGTGTTTCAGGACCACGGACAGCGCACCCGCCTTCCATACTTCACCTACATGGAACCGGGAACTTGCAGAATGCTGTCTGGGCATCTACCATTTATTTTGCTGAGATGTCCCCTCTTCTCCTCCATTTTCAGCTTCATGAACTTCTCATATTTCAGAACCCAGCTGAAACGCCCCCTCCCTTGATGACATAGCCTCTCTCTTTTCCTGTTGTCTCTGTAATAACAGCTTTGGTTCTCTGCTGTTTTCCAGATAGCCAAAATTGCTAAACTAGTGATTTTGGGTTAAGTGTTGCTTTGATGAGAAAAACATCTCTCTTTTCTTCTGCGACTCTCCAGACCTTCGCGAATATTCTATTCCTCTGACTCTGGTGGAGATGAGAGATTTTATTCCCACCAGGCAGTGGGGAGAACAGAACTCAGGGAGGTTTCATGCTTTACTCAGGGATAAACAAACAGTGATTCAAGAAATGCACTGTGCGCCAACCTGCCCTCCTGGCTCCCCTCCAGACTGCTATTTCTTTTATTGTTGTGTGGGTAGGAATGCCTGAAGTTTTAAGGCTGATTTTTGTAAGCAGTACCCAATACAATACCTTATGTTCACGAAGAGAACAAAGGCATCCTGCCAGCTCCAGCTGTCTCCTCCCTGTTGGGGCTGGAAGGGAGGTCACAGCAGGTTTGGAGAAGAAGCCCTTCCCTTCCCTGGGCTTCTCCTGACTCACAGGACAGTTGGCAGCAGACATGGCACCTGCCCAGCACCCAGGGTTAGGCAGGTGCCGCGGAGGAGGCCTCTCAGCATCGCGTATGTTGTGTAGCCTCTCTCCCCGGGCAGTGGGCTTAGGCTTTCAGGGAATTTTAAAAGCAGAAAAGAGAAGTTTCTGATTCGTCAGTCTACTTTTCTCTCTCTCCGTTTTTCTCCTTCCTTCCTTCTTCCTTCCTCCCTTTCTTCCACTTTTTTGTCTCTATAATTTTTTTTGTATCACTCTCCTTTGCTCTCCTTCTCACTCTCCTTTTTCAAATATTCTCTTTTTTCTCCCTTTTCCTCTGCCTCCTGTCTGTCATCCCTCCCTCTCCTCCTGCTTTGCAAACATTTGCTAAGTGCAGTGCAAGCCCGCTGGTGGGTCCCTGGGGATATAGCAATGAACTGCACAGGGCTCTCTTGGTCACGAAGGGTGCCCAGCCCCGGGGGAAGTGGGCACGTGAGCAACAACCATGAAGTGTGATGAGTGTCATGGGAGAGGGGTGTGCAAGCGGCAGTGGGGAAATGGGGGAGGCACCCCAGATTCTACTGGAAGGAGTCAGTTACTGCCAGAAAGATATACTCACCCTGGAATGACCACCATATAAAAGATTTGGCATTTTTCTTCTTCACCTACCATTTTATTATTCCATGCTTTTGTTCTTAAATATTAGTATCTGAATGTACCCCATTAGTGGTGTGGTATTGTGATTGCAGTTAATTCGGGATCACATTGTAGGGTACAATTCCTTGCCCTTGCTTGGGATATTTTCCTGAGGACACATTCCCAGCACTAGATTTCTAGGTCAAGTCATGAACAATGTTAAGGCCCTTGATACCTTTTGCAAACTTGATGGGCACTCACTCTTACTGAGAAATGCCAGCTTTGAGGAACGTGTACACATGATGAGTTTTCCTTCTTCCACTTCTGCCCAGTGTTGGCGTGATGTCTCAGTTCAGAAATTGTGTATGTCTGAGTTCCTTCCTGATGAAAACCCTTCTGTTACATTGGCACCACCCAGACTCCCTCTACCATGGCATTAGAGTCCCTTAGAGTCCCCATAGGCTGCCACCTGCATACCTCTCCAGGTCCCCCTCTGAGGTCACTCTTCAGCCAGAGGAAGCCACTTAAGATCCCCAAGCCCGCCAGGTGCCTTCCGACGTCTGTGCCTTCTCCTCTCTCTGTGTTCTCTTTTCTCCTTTCTCATGGGGCTAATTCCTACTCATTCTTCAAGCTCAGAATGCACTTTATTCCCTTGGGAGGGCTGGGTGGAGGCCTCCTCGGTGCTCCTGCCAATCTCTGCCAGCCCTTTCCACGCTGGGTGCAAAGCCCCTCCCCCCCAACTGTTTTTTTTAGCTGCATACTCTTTCCTTAATCAGATATTTACTGAGTGTAGCTCCTGCTATGGAAAAGGGTGAAGAGTTCCCAGGGAGGTTGGACCTGGTGCACCGTAAGGACCGTTCCGTGCAGGCAGGAGCATCCCTCTCCAGAGCACAGCTCCTGAGACGAGGAAAGTCTCCGTGTCAGACTTTCCACAGAACACAAAGATCTACATTTGGAAAAGATGCAAGCTCAGTGCCCCTCATGAATATTCGCATTGCACATAAGCAGAGTAAAGGATCTGGGAGTTTCTGTCACAGAGACAGTCTTCGCTTGTGTTTAACCCATAATTTTCTGAAGTCACTACACCTGGGATTCCATTTTTGGAACAGCACGTACTAAAAGCCCCTGTGACCTGGGGTTCCAAAGAACATGGCTTTGAAAATGCCAATTAAAAGGCAAAAGCACTAATTTTAAGACAGAGAATGAGAGAGTCATATAGCTCTTGCCTTATTATGGGCTTATTTGTTTAAGACAAATACTGACCCCTGAGAAAAATGCTGGCCCCTGAGAACACCAGGAGCTGGGACCCATTTGCAGTAGCTGCGCCTGGTCTCTGCTGGTCGTTGGGGTGGGTGGACTTGAACACAAGCTCCGCCATCCGATTCTAGGAGGAGCAGACAGGTGGGGCTGATCTCCTGGTCACAGCACATTTAATACCATGTTTCAGGCTGAGCCTGAAAAGCCCTTTATTAAACGTGACAAGGTCGACAGCTGCCGGTGGGAGACTGTGTCCCAGAAGCCACGTAACAGCTGCTGACGACTCACAGTTCCCTGCTTTCTGGTGCCGGGAACCTGCACACCGGCTCGTCTCTGCTTCTGGATTTGCACAGCCCATACCTCCTCTTTCCTTTGATCCTGGAGGGTCCCGCAGAGGGCATCCTCCCTGCAGACTCTCACATCTTGGCTGGCCTCTGTCTTAAGGATGAGAGGCAGGTGTTGGTCCTGGGAGTGATTGAGCTTGAAACCCCTTCCTCCAGGGACCTCCTGCTGGGGAGTAGGACGTGCTGGTCCATCTCTTCCTTAGATAATGACTCTGATGTCTTTTCTCTCCATCTTCACCCATTCATCCTTCAAAGCATCTATCCTTCCATCTACCTGCTCATCAACTCATCCATCCATCCATTTATCCACTCACCCACTCATCTAATTATTCATTTATCCATCCATCCATCCATCCATCCATCCATCTATCCATCATCTATCCATCCATTCATTTACTCATTCATCCACCCACCCAGTCATCCATCCATCCATCCATCCATCCATCCATCCATCCATCCATCCAACCATCCGTCCATTCATCTACCCATCCTTTCATCCATTCATTCACCCATCCATCGTTCATCCATTCATCTATCTATTCATCCATCCATCCATCCATCCATCCATCCATCCAGCTAGCCAGCCTGGCTGTATCCAAGGTATAGGAGATGCAGCTGTGAATAAAATGGATGAAATCTCTGCCCCCATGGAGCTGACTGTCTCATAAGCACAACTCCAGGGGGCGCCATCCATCCACATCTGTGTGTATGTGGGTGGTCCTCTATGAGTTGTACTGGACTCAGCCAGTGGGGTAACACACCACAGCTCTGATGTCTGTGGGGCAAGTCACGTTGTAAACAAACGCGTAAATATATAGTATGTCAGACGTACTATAATAAGTACTGTGTACACACACATGGGTGAGGCGTGTGGGGTCTGCCGGCAGGGCAGTGGTGGATGGCATTCCAAATGGGCAGCCAAGGGGAGGGCTCCCAGGTAAGTGACACAGAGCAGGGGCCCAAAGCAAATGAGAGTGAACTTTCCCAAGATCGTGAGATTCCAGATTAAGTCAGGTCTTGCTTTTTTATGTAATTTGTTACTTTAGAAAATATTTGAGTGATTTTATGTTAAAAATTAAAAACCAAAAACAATTCCTGGCTTTTCCTTAGTGACACTTAATACTTTCTTGGCTTTTCAGAGTGACCGGCTCCTCATCAAAGGTGGACGAATCATCAATGATGACCAGTCCTTCTATGCCGACGTCTACCTGGAAGACGGACTTATAAAGTGGGTTGAGCCAACAGACCTTTTATTTATTTATTTATTTATTTATTTATTTATTTATTTATTTATTTATTTATCTTTATTGATTTTAGAGAGAGAGGAAGGGAGAGGGAGAGAGCGATGGAAACATCGATGAGAGAGAACATCAACTGGCTGCCTCCTGCATGCCCCCCACTGGGGATCGGGCCCACAACCTGGGCATGTGCCCTGACCGGGAATTGAACTGGCGACCTCTTGGTGCATGGGTGGACGCTCAGCCACTGAGCCACACCGGCTGGGCACAAATGGACCTTTTAAGAAGCCAGTCTCTCTAGGCTGCCTGGCCATAGAGGCACTGGAAGGCTGGAGCTCTGTCCCCGAATGGCTGTGCTGTGTTCCTGTGGATATCGGGGATGGAGAGATTTGGGGAGGTTAAAGCATGGGTGGAGAAGGTTCTGGTGTTTACTGAGCGTCCCCATCCCCCACGCCAGGGCTCTGCCGTAGCCGTGCAGGCCAGCATGCTCACGTGGAGGCTGTGCACCTGCTGGTCTCTGTTCCGTCTCAGGGCGTGGTGGGCAGGGAGGGTCCGTGTCTGCCCCGCAGTGAGAACCAGGTCGGGCAGCGCGTGAATGCAGCCTAGCACATCCCACTGAATCCACGGCTCTCTTCCACCTGGCAGAATCGCCAGAACAGGGTTGCAGGGCGGGAGAGAGGGATGTCTGGCGTACAGACAGAGCCTGGGCACTTAAAGGAAGGACATGCATTGGGACTGAAGTCTTTCTCCACTTTCTCCCTATTGGTTCCCTCTCCAGCTCTCGGGTGACATCCAGGTGTTAGATTGCTCGGGCCGCCGTAACAGAATACCCCGGACTGGGCGGCTTAGGCACAGACGTTGTTCCTCACAGTCCTGGAGGCTGGACGTCCCGGCTGTGGGCAGGGTTGTTTTCTTTGGAGCCCCCCACCCCCACCTGTGACAGCCCCCTCGCTGCTGTGTCCTCACATGCCCTTTTTCCTGTGCATGGGCACTGCCAGTGTCTCTTCCTTTCCTTGTAGGGACACCAGTCCTACCGGATCGGGGCCCACCCTAGCTGCCTCATTTTAACTGATTTACCTCTTTAAAGGCCCCATTTCCAAATACAGTCACATTCTGAGGTCCTGGTGTTAGGGCTTCATATGAATTGGGAGAGGGTCACAGTTCAGCCCGTAGCACACTGTCTGCAAGCTTGCAGGGCTAAGGGGATTGTTCACTCTCCTCTGTACCCCTGAGGCAGTTGCTAGAAGTGTGTAAAGTACTCTGCAGCGAAGCGTTGTTCAGAGACCCCTTTAGCACTTGACAGAGAAGCTAGTCTCACCTCTGTTGGATTCAGCTCTGCCGCCACCTCCCCCTGGAAGCCTTCCCAGATAACCAGGCCGGTGAAGCAGCCCACCTCCCGCTCCCCACCCCTCTGCTGCACTGGACTGTAAGCATCTGCCTACATGCCTTTCCTCCTCATTAGGCCATGAGCCCTCAGGGCAGGGACCTGCCTGAGTTACCTCTGTGCACCCGGTGCCCTGTGTAGGACCAAGAAATTTACCTAATGGATCTGAAGCTGCACAGGTGACTCCCATTTCCCTTTTCTTTTAAGAACCAAAGCCGTCTCTGTTGTTTGTCTCCAGACAAATAGGAGAGAACTTAATCGTTCCTGGTGGAGTGAAGACCATTGAGGCCAATGGGCGGATGGTTATTCCCGGAGGTATTGATGTCAACACGTACCTGCAGAAGCCTTTCCAGGGGATGACTGCCGCTGATGACTTCTTCCAAGGGACCAGGGCGGCCCTGGCAGGCGGGACCACGATGATCAGTGAGTTGCACCTGACCTTAGGGACCTAGACTGACTTCTCTCCATCACCAGCATCGTCAGCAGCGCTGGTGCTCAGGGTGCAGCAGGCATTTCTTCCTCGGGGCACCGTTCCCTGTACTTGTCATTGCAGCCCTACCGTGAAGGCCCGTGTACTGTGGCCGCCGGTGGTGCACAGCACGCCTTTAGAGGCAGTGCAGATGCTGACATTTTGAAGTGTTTTCGTGTGTACTGAAGTAAAGTAACTTGCACCTCATGGATGTTACTGCTTAGGCCGAGACTGAAATCAAACTTTAGATTTTGGGAAACTGTGAATTGATTTAAGAAAAGCATTAAGTCCGGCTGGTGTGGCTCAGTGGATTGAGTGACTGAGAGGTCCCGGTTCGGTTCCTGGTCAGGGCACACGCCTAGGTTGCGGGGTTGATCCCCAGGAGGGGGCATGCAGGAGGCAGCCAATCGATGTTTCTCTCTCACGTCGATGCTTCTATCTTTCTCTCCCTTCTTCTCTCTCTAAAAAAATCAATAAAAACATTTAAACAAAAGAGAGAAAAGCATTATATTAAGTAAAGAATAATATGGGTTATAGGAAGATAAAGCGAAAAACGCCTGATCATGGCGTGCAGATGGCTAAAATTTTGGAACCAGTGACATAGGTACTATTTTTTTTTTTTTTATCCTCACCTGAAGACATTTTTGCATTTATCTTTAGATAGAGTGGGAGGGAGAGAGGTGGGAAGAGAGAGAGAGAAACATCGATGTGAGAGAGACACATTGAGTGGTTGCCACCCACACGACCCTAACCGGGGCCAGGGACAAACTGCAACCGAGGTACGTGCCCTTAGCGGGAACCGAACCCGGGACACTCCGGTCCGCGGGCCGACGCTCCAACTGCTGAGCCAAACCGGCCAGGGCAACATAGGTACTGTTAAGACACATGTGAGTAGAAGCTCAGAGAGGTGAAGTAACCTTCAGGTTCCATAGCTGGGAAGTGGTTGTATTAGTCAGTATTGCTTCCATAATGCTGCATAACAAATAGTCCCCCAACAGATGCAGTGTGGAGTAATGGGAGAAAGTCCAGATGCTGCAGCTGACAGGACTCTGTGGGAATCTCCCCCAGCCTCTGCTCACTAGTTGTGTGACCTTGGACAAGTTCCTTACCCCCTTTGAGCCTCAGTTTCTTTATCTGAAAAATGGGGATATTAATATTCACGTTGGCAGTATCTGACACATAGTAAGCATTCAAAAAATAGTTGTGATGATGCTGAAGATGACAGTGATAGTAATTGGGGTGATGATGATGGTCATGAAGACTAAAGAGGGTGGTGGTGATGTCACTCTTGATGATTTTGATATGGTGACAATGAATGGCAATGTTGACGATGATGGTAAGAGTGATGATGAAAAGGATGGTGAGGATGAGGATGTTGATAATAATGGAAGTAGTGGTGATGATGGTGATGGTGATGGTGATGATGGTGATGGTGTTGATGGTGATGGTGATGGTGATGGTGATAGTGATGGTGGTGATGATGGTGATGGTGATGATGGTGATGGTGTTGATGGTGATGGTGATGATGATGATGATAGTGATGGTGGTGATGATGATGGTGGTGGTGATGGTGGTGATGATAATGATGGTGGTGATGATGGTGATGGTGATGGTGATGATAATGATGGTGTTGATGTTGATGATGATGGTGATAGTGAGGATGATGGTGAAGATACTACCATTGGAACAACTTGGGTCCTAAGCATCTTGGAATGTGACACATTTTTCTGTCCCAGTTGACCATGTGGTCCCGGAACCTGGGTCCAGCCTGCTGACCTCCTTCGAGAAATGGCATGAAGCAGCTGATACCAAATCCTGCTGCGACTACTCCCTCCATGTGGACATCACAAGCTGGTACGATGGCATTCGGGAGGAGCTGGAGGTGCTGGTGCAGGACAAAGGTCAGCGAAAGCCCCAGATGGGGGCATAGTTCTGGAATCCCTGTTTCTTTGGTGGATCTGATTGTATGGAGTTTAACTCCCTTTGTCTGCATGCCATGAGCCCACCTGTGAGCTGCATACTGTGACATAAACAATGGAAAAGCAGGACCCTCTTTAAGGTGTCTTTTCTCCCTCAGGCCTTGGAGGTACCCCCTGTTCACAGAAGGAAGCCTGATTTAATTATCCTGGCACACAAGGCCCTCACTGATCTAGCCTCACTTTTCTTTCTCTGCCACAAACTCATCTGGATATTCGATGTCCTGGATGCCATCTCCTAAACCTGTTACACTGCTAGGCCTTTGCTCATGCTGTTCCCCACCAGAATGCCCTTTCTTCTATTCTGCTACCCAGCTCAACTATCACCCTCCCCAGTTTCCCCATTCAGAACTAATTCATCTCTTGAATATCCATAGCAGGTTACTTGGGCTCCTTTTGAGGCATCTTTGCCATTGTCCTTGGATTACAGGACACTGGTTGCCTGTCTGGCTCTTCCATTAAACCCTGAGCTCTGTGGGGGACGGGATTGTGTCTACACATCTCTGTATCCCACTCCGGCTCCCCTCTGTTTGGTCTCACACCAGGTGTCTCTGAAGAGTGTAGATACTTTACAGTGTGCATTGCATTGAATTGAACAGAAGACACGTGGAAGCAAAGAACAAGAGAACAGGGTGAACCAGGGCACGAGTGGTCCTTCTGGAAAGGGGCAGCTCTGGAGGCTGTCTGAGGAGGCAGCCTCAAATGAATGAGATGCTTCAAGGAGAACTAGGGGGTGTTTTCAGTTTTAAAATAGATATGCTATGTTTTCTCATTATAAAAGTACCATTACCACAATACAAAAAAAAAAAATCAGAAAATTGAGAGAAGGAAAACATTTCTTTCCTCTTGTCCTCTTCTTATCATTCGTGTTAAGGTTTATTACCTTCCATTCCCTGTCTATTTAGACAGGTTTCTCCTTATATAGTTATATGATAGCAGCTACTTGGAATCCTTCTCATTACTTCACATTTTACGAGTAATCATTACTCTTCATTAATAACTTTGTAACGGCTTGTAACACGCAGTGTAATGGTTAATTTGCTTTGCTACTTTGTTTCTATGGGGCACTTAGGTTTTCTGTTTGCTTTACTCTTAAGTCGTGTTATGGAGAACATCTTCCAATATAAACATTAGTTTGCATTTCAAATTATTTCCAGAAGTGAGAGTATGAAAGGCGCACCCACTTGGGCACACCCACTTGGGCACACGCGAGCCCCCGTCTTTCTCTCCCTGTGTGTTCGCACCACTGGGCGCTGTTGCTTCTGGGGAATCCTTGATGATTTGATGGGGGGAGTCCATCTCCCATTATACATGCTGTTCTCTAATTGCTGGTTATGTTAAATATTTTGTGTATATTTTTCCCTGTGTGAGTGTCCGATGGTATTCTGTGCCCGCGTGTCAGTCGGGGTTTCTGCGTGTGCGAGCTCTCCTCGTCGAGAAGGCACGGCCCTCGGCGCAGTGCCCGTGAACCGCACGCGTTTTGAGCCGGCTCGTCATCCAAGGACGTTTACAGTTTTGTACAGGACCCCTCTTTAGCTGCAGTTTCTCTTCCCCTGGCTTCAGGTGCTTGCAGTCAACTTGGGTCCGAAATTATTAAATGGAAAATTGTAGACATAAACAATTCACACGTTTTAAATTGTATGCTCTTCCGAGCAGCGTGATGAAGTCCCACTCCGTCCTGCTCCAGACGTCAGCCATCCCTCTGTACCCTGCCGGCCCATTGTCACTGGGTACGCCGGCTTGGCGATCAGATCGGCTGTGGCAGGATCGCAGGCCTGTGTTCGAGTCACCCTCATTTTACTTCCTAGTGGCCCCAGAGTGCAAGGCTGGTGAGGCTGGCAATTTGGATTTGCCAAAGAGAAGCTGTCAGGTGCTTCCTTTCAGTGAAAAAGAGAAAGCTCTTGGCCTAATAAAAGCAAGGAGCTGGATGTGGACCTCGGGGTTCCCCGACCTCCTTCTGCGTGCGGGCTGTTGGAGGTGGGGGGTGGGAGTGACTGAGGGCTGGACTCCAGGAGCACAGGGCGCACTGACCTGCACCGGGTGGCCAAGTCCCTGGCACCGTCTCTGACGTTTTCATCTTCTAAAACGGGCAGATATGCCATCTCTGTCTGTCTCTGTCTCTCTCACTCCCTCTATCTCTCACTCTCTGTCTCTCACTTACTCTGTCTCTCACTCTCTCTGTCTCTCTCTCTCTGTCTCTCTCTCACTCTGTCTCTCTCTCTGTCTCTCTCTCTCACTCTGTCTCTCTCACTCTCTCTGTCTCTCTCACTCTGTCTCTCACTCTCTCTCTCTCTCACTCTGTCTCTCACTCTCTCTGTCTCTCTCACTCTCTGTGTCTCTCTCACTCTGTCTCTCACTCTCTCTGTCTCTCTCTCTCTGTCTCTCTCACTCTGTCTCTCACTCTCTCTGTCTCTCTCTCTCTCTGTCTCTCTCACTCTCTGTCTTTCTCTCTCTCTCTCTCTGTCTCTCTCTCTTTCTCTCTCTGTCTCTCTGTCTCTTCTCACAAGTGCACATTGAAGGGATTTGTCACATGCTATACAGGAAGCAGCAGGATGTAGAAAGCTCCCAGCAGTCTGGCCACCTGGGATCAAGTACCACCCTCGCACTTCCTGGCCTTGTGACATTGAGCAGGTCACCTCACTGACCTCTCTGAGGCTGTCTCATTGGCTCCTCCTCCTCCATAGCATCAGGGCCGTGTGCCAGGCGTGTGACCCCACAGTTAATTCTCCAGCCAAAGGAGGGAAACAGCCCCCATGCCTGTCTGTGGGTCAATGGAAATACAAAACATGGTCTGTCCACACAGTGGAATGTTATTCGGCCTTCAGTAGAAAGGACACTCTCACTCACCAGCCATGGATGGACCTTCAGGACACGCTCAGCTGAAATAAGCGTCATTAAGGGGCAGGTACTGTGTGATTGCTCTCTAGGGGCGCAGAATGGTGGGTGCCGGGGGGGGCACCGGGGAGTTGCTGTCTCATGGGGACAGGGTTTCTGTTTTGCCGACAGGGAGAGTTCTGGAGATGATGGAGGGGATGGTCGCACTCCGGTGCGAATGTGCTTAATGCACTGAACTGGACCCTGAGCAGTGGTTTGTGGACGGAAAGGGGGTCCCGTGGACAGTAACCTCGCAGGTGATCTGGTCAGAAACCCCTGACTGGGCAGGTCAGTGGGCAGTCTCCCTCAGGCGTGTAACTTCTGTAGTAAAAGGTCTGTCTTTGCCTGAAGCCAGCCCTGCCCCTGCCTCTGTGCCTCTGGGTTAACATGCCTTTGACGTCAGCCGCGCCACCCCCGAGAGAGGGTGTGACCTTGCTGACTGTCCCGCGCTCCATTCCTGCCAACTACACCAGGGAAATTCCAACATAAGAAACGTCCAAACCTGCAGAGAATTTTTTGTAAGAGTTTATTTGAGCCGAAGTGATGACAGATTTGGGGAGCATTTGAGATCTTGCTCCCCGGCACCCGTTTGGCTCAAGTCAACTCAAAAATGCTCTGTAGTTAAGACGTTTCTTAGGTCGACAGCTTAAGACGGCACATTCTACGTTCTGTGTGTTTTACCACAGCCAGTAGGAAAGAGCAGCTGTCCACTGGCTCACAGCTCGGGGGCCAGGGACAGGGCCAGGCTGGGGCTCAGCTGAGCTTCTCCGCTGTTCTCCGGCCTGGGCCCCGCCGGGATGTCGGGCCGGGGCGCCTCTCCACAGTCCCCAGCCGCTGTCCTGTGCTTCCTCCCACTGTGGTTCCGAGAGGGTGAGAGTGTCCTGCCAGCCCTCTGTGGCCGAGGCTCGGGCACTGCCACCTCTGTGTCCCTGTTGGCCAGGGCAGATCTCGACACCAGCCCACGTGCAAGGGCTGGCTGGGGAAGCACACTCAAACTTTGAATGGGAGTCGCTGCAAAACTTGCGTGAAACTTTAAAAAATTAGCAGCCTGTCTGTCTTCCTCTGTCCTATCTCCCCATGAGGTGACGATTGTTTGCTTAGTGCTTATTCCCAGTGGAATGTAGACAGGGGTCCTTCCTACCTTGTGTCTTGAGCTTCTGGAATGATGCTCGCACATAGGAAGTCCTCAGTAAATATCTGATGAGTGAGGTAATAAGTATTCCATGAAAAGAGGCTTCCGGGGTCCCGTAAGTTTGGGAAATGCTCACTGTTTACTGTCTTCTCGAATATTCTCAACACACATTACCATGCAAAACCCTGCAGTTAAGAAGCCTGTGGATGGTCGATGAATCCAGGTTTTCTCACCAACACAGATAGCGACTTCCCCGTGCTGAGTGCAAACCACAGAGTCCCCCCGAGCTTGGCTGAAGCTAAACAAGCAGATTGGCTCTGGGCTGGAGACGTAACCCCAGGATCCTGTGCGAGGGCGGGTGGTCTTTGCTCACCTAAGTTTTTCTCTTTGTGCCAGCGCCGTTCTCCCCCCACCCTGCCCCTGCCCCTCCACCTCCCTGGTTCCCACAGTGTATGGAACAGCCCATCCTCTGAGCCGGTGGGTGTCTGTTGTGGAGACCAGCCAGGTCCTTTGCTATGAACTGGGCTCAGTGTCTCCTTGTGGCTCAGCTGAGCATCAGGTACCCGTCAACCAGCGGGCAGGGCCACAGGGTATGGACGTGGCTGCTTCCGGGGCACAGGTGGAGAGGGGACAGGGTCGTTGCTAGAAAATGTAAGAAAGTTCTGAGAACTGGGGGGTTGATGAATGGGCTGACGACCCAATAGGTGTTCAGTACAGTTGGTTAGGAGTGGGGTTCCGTGCTGCTTCCTGGGAGAACGGGGTGAGGATGGCCTGGGGGAGCGGGCGCTCTGTGGGTACCGGGACTGCTGTGTCTCTTCGGGCTGCATTCCTGGTGGTGGGGTGATGAGGCCAAAGCCACGGAACACGTCCAGCCCTCCGGTAGATACTGCTTCGTGGGTCTCCTCGGCGGGTACACACGGGTGTGCCCGTTTCACTGTCACTTGCTACACAGAGGGACTCATTTTGAGGCACATTCTCTAGCATTGGGCAACTTACTTTTTATTTTATTTTTGAAATTTAAAAAAATATTTTTAATTTTTATTCTCATAACCAAAGACGTTTATTCACAGCCCACCCAGTGGTTTGAGCCAGCTGCCCAGGACTGCCCTATATTCTCACCTCCAGTGTGTCAGAAAGTCCGTGTTTCCTGTTTCCTGAGTGCACCCACTCACTGGCCACCTCTGCGGCTCCCACCTGTTCAAGGGGCTGCAATGCCGAGCTTTTAACTTGAATTGCTTTGATTACAAATACGACCACATCTTTTTCTTATCTTCAGTAGTTAGCCATTTTTTCTTCTTAAATTGTCTAAAACTACTGTTTGCCTTTAGTGTTTTTTGCTTCTTTGCTTTTATTTTAATCTTTTTTGGTGGTTGTTGTTTGTTAATCTTCACCCTGAGGATATTTTTCCATTGATTTTTTTTTTTTTTTATTAGAGAGAGTGGAAGGGAGGAGGGTGGAGGGGGATCAAACCTGCAACCCAGGTATGTGCCCTTGACCAGAAATCAAACCTGAGACCCTTTGGTCCGAGAGCCGACGCTTTAGCTGCTGAGCCAAACCAGCCAGGGCTATTTGAATCTTTCAAACATAACATAAAACAGATACAGAAAACCGCACAAGGCAAAAATGCGGTGTCACGAGTTATTATGAGGTTACTCCAGTCAGGTAGAAAGTAGAAGTGTACCCCACAGCCCCTTCTTGGTCCCAGCCAGTCACACCTCCCTTCTCCCCCAGAATTAACCGCTGTCCGGTGTCTTTAAAATAAGCGGTGTTTTTAAACCTCTGTTGACTTTGTTGCAAATTTGTTTACCATGTTGGTTTTTTCCTTTTATTTTGAGTTTTTAAGAACTAATGTAGAGAAGATTTTCATTTATAACAAGTCACATCTGTTATGATATTTTTTCACAGAATTTTTACTCTGAGGTAGCTTTACCTTATGCCCCCACCCCAAGGACTGGTTCTAGGGTGTTTTTATTATATCTATTAATACCTTGTTTTCCAATTTATTACTTCTGCTTTTATTTATATTGTTTACTTCTCATTTCTGGAAAATTTTTATTTCCTTTAAAATGTTTTATCATGGAAGCTTACTCTTCCCCTCCCCTTTAAAAAATAGTGAAGCAACCTGGCCAGTGTGGCTCAGTGATTGAGCATTGACCCATGCACCAAGAGGTCGCTGGTTTGATTCCAGGTCAGGGCACATGCCCAGGTTGTGGGCCAAATTCCCAGTGGGGGGCATGCAGGAGGCGGCCAGTCGATGTTCTCTCTCATTGATGTTTCTATCTCTCTCTCCCTCTCCCTTCCTCTCTGTCTAAAATCAATAAAGAAAAAAATAAATAAAAAATATCTATAAAAAAATAGTGAAGTATTTAAGGCTATGAATTTACCTCTCATTTTGATTTTACCTGTTTGCCCCTTGATATTTTGTCTGTGACTATGATACACAGTCATCCCTGGCCACTTCGCACTTTGACTTTCGCAGCTTCACTCTATGGCAGTTTTTTCAAATATATTCATTAAAAAGTTGATCGAGACAGTGAAAATGATACAGCATGTGCTCGGTTGTCTGAGTCAATTATACACCCCTGTATTACAATTACAATTACAATTACAATTACTGTACGTATGGACTGTAGGCCTGTGTATTCGTGCACCCCAGGAATCCTTCAACGCCAGGTGCAACCGCTAGAGTCTGGAATGAATTAACCTCGATAAACGAGGGACGACTGTACTAAGCTTTTGTTTTTGTATTTTTAAAAGGGTTTATCTCATCCAGCTGGTGCGGCTCAGTGGATTGAGCATCCTCTCATGGACTGAGAGGTCCCGGTTCGATTCCTGATCAGAGCACATGCCCGGGTTTCAGGTTTGATCCCCAGTAGGGGGCGTGCAGGAGGCAGCCGATCGATGTTTCTCTCTCACATCGATGTTTCTCTCTCTCTCTCTTTTCCTCTCTCTAAAAAACAAAAGGGTTTATCTTTACAAGGAATATAATATCAATTAATTATCCTATTTTTATTTATGCCCACTTGATTAATTAGAAATGGATACTTTTATGTTAATCTCTGAGCATTATTTTTTCTTTTAATGTTGACAGATTTTGGGGGGGAGGAAAATTTTTGTTGCCGAGCTATTCTACACAAGAAGAGATTGTTGGCTTGTCTTCACCATTGCTCAGTATAAAGGAAGTCCAGTCCATTTCATCCTTTAGCCTTCGCTTCTTCCTTTTCTTATCAAGTGTTTTCTGGTATCGTTAACAAACATTAACTGCGCAGTGCATGTCATGGGTATGCAGGACGGAATCATTTGTAAGATGTGGTCCTTGTCTTCAAGCCACTCGAAGGTGAATTAGGGCCAAGTTCTCCCTCCCTCCCCCTCTCCATCCCTGCATCTCCTGACCTGGCTTATAGCCTCCTCACCCTCCTACCTGCCTCCATTTCTCCTTGCTGTTCTGCCCACCCATTCTCCACTCTGCTTCCAGAAGAGTTTTTCTGAGACAAAGAGTCTGACCACGTCACTCCCTTTAGCACATGTGCCGTGCTACAGGTAGGCGGTGATGGCTGCGTTGTCAACGCACTGCATGTCGCTGAGCTGGACACTTTAACGTGGTTGTGATTGTGAATTTTGTTATTGGTATTTTACCATAATAAAAAAATACAGGGAACCCTGGCCCGTGTGGCTTAGCTGGTTGGGCATCGTCCCAGACACCGAAAGGTTTCGGGCTTGATCCCAGGTAGGGGGCATGCAGGAGGATGCCAGTCGATGTGTCGCTCTCACATTGATGTTTCTCTCTCTCCTTCTCCCTTCCTCTCTCCCCAAAAATCAATAAAAAATCTTTAAAAAAATAGAGGGGATTAAATAGCCCACATGCTCCCTTTGCTTCAGCCACAGGACACTTTCCAGTACCTGCATACCTAGTGGCCCTTCATCTTCCTACTGTCCACGTCCCTGCACAACCCTCACTCTCAGCCAGATAGTTCCCCCTCCCCTTCCTCTTCCCCTCCTCCCCTTTACCTCCCTTCCCCCCTCCTACTTCCCCCCTTCTCCTTCCCCTCTCCTCCTCTCCCTCTTCCTTTAGATTCAGCTTAGGTGAGACCCTCCTGGAGGCCTCCTTTGTCCCATGCCCACACACCCAGGCAGGGCATGTGCCCTCACTGTGAGTTCTGATGGCACCCTTCTGTCCTGTCCTTTACTACTCTCCACTGTGCTTATCAGTTTACAGGAAGGACATGCTTCATTTTTCTTGAATGCATTTTTTAAATTGATTTTAGAGAAGAAGGGAGGGGAAGAGAGAGAGAGAAACGTCAATGTGAGAGAGAAATATCGATTGGTTGACTCCTGTACGTGCCTTGACTGGGGATCGAGCCTGCAACCTGGGCATGTGCCCTGACCAGGAATCCAACCAAAGACCTTCTGGTGCATGGGCTGATGCTCAACCAACTGAGCCACACCAGCCAGTGCTTAAATGCATTTTTCTGTTCTCTTTTTGTCTTGAACAGGTGTCAATTCCTTCCAAGTCTACATGGCCTATAAGGGTCTCTACCAAATGTCCGATAGCCAGGTAAGTCCTCGTGCACACTTGCTTCGTTCTCATGTCTGCTCCGCCAAAGCCCTGGTTATAGAGGGAGCCCAGCAGACCTTGGGTGCAGGTCCTCGAAAGTGCTTCACGCCTCCCGCTGCCTCCCCCGCTCTCTGCACCTGAAAGCACACGGTGTGTATGGGGGGGGGGGGGTGTTGCACTTATGGAGAACAAAGACAGGATTTGAGAGCCCTTGAGGGGGGACACAGTGGCTTTGGTCCTCACAGGTGTGAAGGTCGGATTGCAGCTTCTTCATGGGTAGGAGGAGGAGCTGGGTAGTGGAAGAGGCCCATATTAGCTAAATCCGGTGATGCTGGGCAGGTTGTGTGTTATCTAAGTATTAGAGTTACTGGAGAACATGGCCCCTCCCCCACCCCACTGTGATCTATCAAATGACATGGGTTACGACTTTGTAAAGGGGTACACATCTCCCGAGGTACGTGGGTGATAATGGGACAGGCTTAGTTTAGCAGGTTTAATTATACAATTTCAATAAAACGAAAGGCGACTTCTCAGTGTTCACCCCCAAGAGGCGCTGCGATGGAGCAAATCCAAACAGAAAGCCAAAGGTAGGGTCAGGCACCGAGACCGAGAGTGCAGTCCTGCCCCACCCGACTCCTCAGGTTCAAGGGCAGATCCTTCCCAAGGCTTATGTACATTGAACAAGACGTTCCATTGCTTCAGACGGAGCGGCCCATGCTGCTTCTGCCAGGGCCAGTGAGTGCTGGTGGTGTGAGCAGAGGGGCAGTCTTTGCAAATGACCCTGCTTGGCATTTTGATCTCACCCCAACCCCTGTGTATCCCTCCTCAGCTCTATGAAGCCTTCACCTTCCTTAAGGGGCTGGGAGCTGTGATCTTGGTGCACGCGGAAAATGGAGATTTGATAGCTCAGGTGAGTGGTATGCACTCCCACCCCTTCCACCTCAGTCTGCTTCTCCTTGTTGCAAAGGGTATGATAAAGAGGGTGAGAGCATTGAGTAGGGAGGTAACTGGGCAATGAAAACCAAGCCAAGAACTGGATGGCATACCAGATACTCCGGGCATGAGGCACGAACACACCATCTGCAGCGAGGCCTTTCCCAGTCCACGTTGCCTCGGAAATCTGAGTTTGCTCATCTGTACAATGGGGGTAACGTAATTGCCCTTTGGACCTTGGAGGGTATGGTTCTTTGTCTAATCTGCAGGGTTGGGATTACACAAGGGTGTAGAGACCAGGAGGGGGCTTACTGGGAGCCTCTTAGAAGTCACCTACCACACACAGCTCAGTTTTGCCTAGTTTCGAGCTTTATGGAAATGGAACCATACAGTATGTGCTGTTATATCTGGCTTCTTTTGATCAGTGCTAGATCTGTGAGATTCATTCCTCTTGATTCACGAAGCAGTAGCCTTTTCTTTTTCATTCCAGTGTAGAATCCCACTGTGAGAGTATATCATAATGCATCCTCCTGTAGAATCCCGCTGGGGGAGGATGTCACAATGTGTCCTGTAGAATCCCGCCGCAGGAGGATGTCACAATGTGTCCTCCTGTAGAATCCCGCCGCAGGAGGATGTCACAATGTGTCCTCCTGTAGAATTCTGCTATGGGAGGATGTCACAATGTATCCTCCTGTAGAATCCCGCCGCAGGAGGATGTCACAATGTGTCCTCCTATAGAATCCCGCCGCAGGAGGATGTCACAATGTGTCCTCCTGTAGAATTCTGCTATGGGAGGATGTCACAATGTATCCTCCTGTAGAATCCCGCTGTTGGAGGATGTCACAATGTATCCTCCTGTAGAATTCTGCTGTGGGAGGATGTCACAATGCATCCTCCTGTAGAATCCCGTGGCGGGAGGATGTCACAATGTTGGAGGATGTCACAATGTATCCTCCTGTAGAATCCCGCTGCGGGAGGATGTCACAATGTTGGAGGATGTCACAATGTATCCTCCTGTAGAATTCCGCTGTGGGAGGATGTCACAATGTATCCTCCTGTAGAATTCCGCTGTTGGAGGATGTCACAATGTATCCTCCTGTAGAATCCCGCTGTGGGAGGATGTCACAATGTATCCTCCTGTAGAATCCCGCTGCAGGAGGATGTCACAATGTTGGAGGATGTCACAATGTATCCTCCTGTAGAATTCCGCTGTGGGAGGATGTCACAGTGTATCCTCCTGTAGAATCCCGCTGTGGGAGTATATCACAATGTATCCTCCTGTAGAATTCTGCTATGGGAGGATGTCACAATGTATCCTCCTGTAGAATCCCGCTGTTGGAGGATGTCACAGTGTATCCTCCTGTAGAATTCTGCTGTGGGAGGATGTCGCAATGCATCCTCCTGTAGAATCCCGCTGCGGGAGGATGTCACAATGTGTCCTCCTGTAGAATTCCACTGTGGGAGTATATCACAATGTATCCTCCTGTAGAATTCTGCTATGGGAGGATGTCACAATGTATCCTCCTGTAGAATTCTGCTATGGGAGGATGTCACAATGTATCCTCCTGTAGAATCCCGCTGTTGGAGGATGTCACAGTGTATCCTCCTGTAGAATCCCACTGTGGGAGTATATCACAATGTATCCTCCTGTAGAATTCTGCTATGGGAGGATGTCACAATGTATCCTCCTGTAGAATCCCGCTGTTGGAGGATGTCACAGTGTATCCTCCTGTAGAATCCCACTGTGGGAGTATATCACAATGTGTCCTCCTGTAGAATCCCGCTGCAGGAGGATGTCACAATGTTGGAGGATGTCACAATGTATCCTCCCGTAGAATTCCGCTGTGGGAGGATGTCACAGTGTATCCTCCTGTAGAATCCCGCTGTGGGAGTATATCACAATGTATCCTCCTGTAGAATTCTGCTATGGGAGGATGTCACAGTGTATCCTGTAGAATCCCGCTGTTGGAGGATGTCACAATGTATCCTCCTATAGAATCCCGCTGTTGGAGGATGTCACAATGTATCCTCCTGTAGAATCCCGCTGTTGGAGGATGCCACAATGTATCCTCCTGTAGAATCCCGCTGTGGGAGTATATCACAATGTGTCCTCCTGTAGAATCCCGCTGCGGGAGAATGTCACAATGTGTTCTCCTATAGAATTCCACTGTGGGAGGATGTCACGATGGTTCCTCCAGGTGATGTGTATCTGGATAGTTTCAAATTTGGGGCTATTACGCATAAAGTTTTCATGAACCTTCCGGTTCCGTCTTTTGTTAAACCTACGTTCACATTTCTGTTAGTACATCCCTAAGAGTGGGATTGCTGGTGATGGCTATGTGTTATTCAGCGTCAGTAGTTACTGCTAAACAGTTTTCCAGAAGGTCCAGCTTACACTCCCACCAGCAGTTAGAGCCCCAGTTCTCAGCTTCTTAGCTTCCCTCACAGCCAACTGGAGTTTGTTCTCCCAGCTCTTGTAACTCTGTTACCTTTTGTACAACTATTGTTTAGCCTCCAAAATTTTGTCTCTGTTGTCTTCTCTGCATTCTCTTGGCTTTTTCTGTCACTTTAGTGGGGTTTTGGAGGGAACAAAAATA
The DNA here is from genome assembly GCA_030848825.1 of Tadarida brasiliensis. NCBI lineage: Eukaryota > Metazoa > Chordata > Mammalia > Chiroptera > Molossidae > Tadarida > Tadarida brasiliensis. Next base: position 4,274,403 of record CM061257.1, read on the forward strand.
ATGCAGGTGCTCAGCCCATGATCTTTATCTAGAAGCCCTACTCCATCCAGTCCTTTGTGATCTGTTTTCCTCCCATTGTCATTTTGCCCATCCCCCCTCCCTTCCTCCTTCCTTCCCTCCCTTCCTTTTTTTCTTTCTTCCAACAGAAAGAGTAACTGACATTTAAATAATCTTGCATAGGGATCTGTCCACATCATAAAATCTCTTTGTGAACCGTTTACAAAAATGCTTTGTAAACATCATCTTCAGTAGCTGAAATTACAGTTGTTTACTGAGATCCACCCCCCAGCTGTTGGATCTTGAAACTGTTTCCAGTTTATGTTCCTATCATGAGCTCAAGCGTCAGCCATAGATGCAGTGGAGACTGGTTTTTCACGGGTGACACCGCCCGGGGCTCTGGGAAGAATGGTGGCGCGGAAACTGCGGGAGTTAAAAATAGCAGCAGCACAGCCGACATCTGGGCAAAGTAAAAATAATTTCTTTTGGAGAAATGAAAGTATTCCTGGGGCGAGAAAACTGCAGAGCAAATGGATTTGAATCTGGGCCATTAGCTCAGGGATCCATTTCAGGGTGATATGACAAACTTGACGTAGAGGTTTCCTGCTAGAAAGATGGGCAGGTACGGCAAAGAGGAAACTGTACAGAGAGAATGAGAGCCGGCTGCCAGCTCTCCCTGGTGTATGAGCTCCGCCGGTACGCAGGTACCGCGCCAGCGTTTACCCGTGCTGCCTCATTCATTCACCATGGGACCTCGGGGATGCAGCTGCTTTTGTCCCCAGAGTAAGGAAGAGAAGACTGAGGCTTGCCCAGCTTGCCCGGAGTCACAGAGATGGTCCGTGCTGGAGCTGAACTCCCAGTTCAGGGCGCTTTGGTTTCTGTATCCATGCACTACCCAGACCACTGTGTTCCCACGGAGAGCCTGCAGCGACGCTCGGAGACTGGGGGGTGGGGCTGGTCTTAGAGGCTCATTTGTTACCCCCCAGCTTCCTCTCGCAGGCCCCGGTGGGGGGGGGTGTTGCACAGTGAACAGGCATGGATGTCAAGACCCAGGGCTGCAGAGGGGAAGCAGGCAGGGACAGTGGAAGGAGCAGGGAGCCCTGGATTGCCCCAGCCCAAGTTAGAGCCCTGCACCCTCTGGTCCTCAGCTGTTCATCTAAGGGAGTGGGGGTTGGAGGATCGTCCTCTCCCATCTCTGATGTTCTGTAATCGCCGACTCATTGTCCTTGTTTTGCAGGAACAAAAGCGGATCTTAGAGATGGGCATCACAGGTCCCGAGGGCCATGCTCTGAGCAGACCTGAGGAGGTAAAGGGCCTTGCCCTTGGCGTGACTCTGACATTGCTGAGCTTACCCCAGCCAGAGCCCCCTGCTCCCTGCCTTGCCCCCTGCTCCCTGCCATGCCCCCTGCTCCCTGCCGTGCCCCCTGCTCCCTGCCATGCCCCCTGCTTCCTGCCTTGCCCCCTGCTCCCTGCCATGCCCCCTGCTCCCTGCCATGCCCCCTGCTCCCTGCCGTGCCCCCTGCTCCCTGCCATGCCCCCTGCTCCCTGCCATGCCCCCTGCTCCCTGCCATGCCCCCTGCTCCCTGCCTTGCCCCCTACTCCCTGCCGTGCCCCCTACTTGAGCTTTTCCAGCACGTGTGGCCCTCCCCAGGCTCTACCCTTGGACTCAGGAGCCCTGGAGGCTGCAGGTCAATCAGAGGAGCGGGGGGAGGCTCTGACCCCAGAGCCCAGGAAGTGTAGACACTCACACCAAGGCCCCATGGGCAGCCCGTGTCCCAACTGGATAAGGACCCTTATGGGGGACTTTGCATATTTGATGATAAGAAAGGGAGCCTCCTATCCCAGGGCTTGTGCCTGTGAAACAGTTGTCCCCTGTCCCCTGTCCTGAGACTTGAAAATGATGAATCCCCCTGGGAGTGGTGGAGTGTGTGAGTATGTGCGTGCATCATGTGTATGCATTGTGTGTGTATGTATGTGTGCACATGAGTATGCATGTGTGTGCACGTGTGTGTGTTGTGTACATGTGAGCATTGTTATGTATGTGTGTACATGCGTGTATGTGTGTACGTGTGTGAGCATTGTGCACATGTGTGTGCAGTGTGTGTGTAGTGTGTGTGTGTGTAGGGGGACAGAGGAAGGCAAGCAGAGTTCCCTGAAAGCCTTTGAGCTGAGGATGTTCCCTTTGTCCTCGTCAAATCATATCGGTGCTCCCTGATTTGCACCTGGGGCGGCCCCGTGCCAGACGCTGACCCAGCCCAGTGCTCTGCACCTGAGCTCGCTGCCCACAGGCTGCTTGTTCCCGGTCGCTGGTGAGATCAGGACGGACGTGCCACCAGTGCTGCGTGCCAGCCACGGGCAGCAGGACCCTGTTGGGGGCATCACCAGACTGGAAATTAAAAACACAACTATACGAAACCTAACTGGACCTTTGTTCAAGAAGCACTGGTCTAGAGGGCCAGAGGCCAAAGCCAGCAGCAGGTGGCCTCACCTGGTGAATGAAGGAAGGAATGCGTGGCGGACGCGTGGGTTCACTATGTCAGGCGTTTTACAAGCCATGGACCTTTTTATGGGCCTTTTGGTGCCCTATTCTGCCCAGTGTATCCCCTCCTAACAGAACATGCACAGTGCGTCCAAGCAGCAGAGGAACAGAAGTCTGCCTTCAGTCCTCGAACCAAACAGATTTTGATTTAACGTTCCCTCCCTCCCTCCCTTCCTCCCTCCCTGCCTTCCTTCCTTCCTAAACCCTCACCTGAGGATATGCTTTTCATTGATTCTAGAGAGAGAGGAAGGGAGGGAGAGAGAAACATCGATATGAGAGAGAAACACCGATCTGTTGCCTCCCACATGTGCTCCGACTGGGGCCAGGGATCAAACCTGCAACCTGGGAATGTGCCGTGACCGGGAATCGAACCCGAGAGCCGTTGGTGCATGGGACGATGCTCCAACCCACTGAGCCACACTGGCCGGGACTCTTTCTTTTTTGAATCTGCAGTATGTCCCTCCTTTGAGGCAGTCGGTTTTCCTCTGAGCACATGTGAGGGAAGTCGGAGGACTTCCCTCAGGGAGAGCCCCGGGTGGGTGGGGGCTGCCCTTGCCCTCCCTCCGCCCTGTGACCTGTGGATGTGCTGTCCCCAGCTGGAGGCCGAGGCCGTGTTCCGGGCCATCACCATTGCGGGCCGGATCAACTGCCCCGTGTACATCACCAAGGTGATGAGCAAGAGTGCGGCGGACATCATCGCCCTGGCCAGGAAGAGAGGTGCGCAGCCCAGTGCCCGGGCCCCCGTGGGCAGCTCGGGCCTGAGGAGGGGGGTGTCCAGCAGCTTCAAGTTCACTGGCGGAGCCCCTGTCCAGGGCAGACACAGTGCCAGCTGCCGGGCCCCTGGGCCCCTGGGCTCCTGCACATTTGCTAAGGGAGACGGGATGGTCGCAGACAGACATGCAGTCGGTTTGAGGTGACTCCTGGGGCTCTGTGTGCCCTATGTGACCTTGGGCAAGGCACATCTGACCTCTGTCACGGGGGTGATCGTAGCGGTGCTGTTGGTGCTCTGGCAGAGATTGTTCCTGCAGGGGCACAGCTGCCCGTCCACGCTCGGGGGGCACAGCCCAGCCCCTGGCCCCGGGTGTGGGCGGCTCCGAGGCAGCTCAGTTTCATAGGGTCCCCGTGCACTAAGCTGCGGGTGCCCACAGCCATGACTGGTGATAACTCACCTTCCCTTGGCTTCTGGTCCCCCGTGGGTCACATCCTCAGTCCCCAGCCAGCGTGTCCTGGAGTCGCCTCCCAAATGGAACACTGAGCTTGACTCCTTCCTCGAAGATTGGCTGCTGGCAGAGTCCTGATGGAGACAACAGACCCTGTCTCTGCCTCGGGTGACCAGTCTGTAACAGGAGATAGTAGTCCTGTCCCAGTACTAACAGCCAGTCCAAAAGCTTGCTGAGCGGGGCAGCGGGGTGCTGAGTGCCCGGGGGCTGGGGAGCCTGGGGGCTGGGGAGCCTGGGAGAAGGATGGACGATTTATTGCCTTTGGCCGATTTATTTTCTCCACCCCGAGGTCTTCTACTTTTTTGCGTCAATATCTCCCACTAGAGACCCTTCACTCTTAACCATGCGCGTTTGTGTTTGTCCCCCAAGGTCCCCTCGTTTTTGGCGAGCCCATCGCTGCCAGTCTGGGGACGGATGGCACCCATTACTGGAGCAAGAACTGGGCCAAGGCGGCGGCGTTCGTGACCTCCCCTCCCCTGAGCCCGGACCCTACCACGCCCGACTACTTGACCTCCCTGCTGGCCTGGTGAGAGCGGGAGGGGCCTGGGGGGCAGAGGGTCGGGGGCAGGAACCAGGCTGGCTCAGATACCTGGAGCAGGCCTCAGGACAAAGCTCTGAGCTTCCACAACAGGCCTTGGGGGCCCGGGGTCTGCCTCAGCATCCCTTCCATGCGCTCACTGACTGCCTCCTGCTCAGTCAGCGACGATTTCCCACCTCCTGTGTGCCCCATTGTGGGTACTGGGGAGCGGCCAGGATTAGGGATGAGAGGCCAGGATTGGAATCCTGGTTGCCGGGGCCACTGTGGCCATGTCACAGACCAGCATGTCTCTGCCTGGTGTACTCCCGGAAGGCGGAGGACGTAGCCCCTGGCACAGAGCTGCTCCGGGAAGGTGGATGGAAGCCTGGCACGTCGCTCACTGAGGGGCGCTGTGCGCCGGGCACACGGCAGGACACGGCCACGCCCCCTCCGTGCTGCTGGCCAGGCGAGGGCAGGACACTCAGTGCTGAGGTGGGCGGGCTGCTCAGAGCCAGGAGACGTGCAGAAGGCTTCATGGAGGAGGTGGCCACAGGCTTGGAGCTTGGAGAGGGGTTTGCATGATGGGGGAGGGTAAGATGGGGCTTCTAAGCAGAAGGAAGCGCAAGGGGCCAAGGCTGTGCCCACACCATGGAAGTGTTGCCCCCGAGAGAGGTGAGCCCTGGATGTGCTCACCTCACCAGCTTCCTCGTCACCTATAGCCTGGTGGGCGGCCCCAGTCCAAAGTACACGCCCCCTCCCCCACAGAGCTGCTGCCCCACCGTCGTGCCCGAGTCCGGGGACAGTGCGACAGGGACCAAGGGCCCCGGGTCTGGCCACTTCTCACCCCCTGGCTGTGGCCATCTCAGCTCACGCTGCCGCCATCTCTCCCTCCCGACGGTTCTTTCTACTTCCGTGTGCCTCTTCCATGTCCCCTCGTGTCACAGCCTGCTCCCAACAGGCACCCAGATATTTTAAAACCTAAATCAGACCAAGCCCCCGCTTCCTTCCTGGAGACCTTCAGTGTAGTCCCCACAATGTCCCACAGGCTGAACCTGCCCTGGCCCGTCCCCCCCGCCCCAGGCCCAGCTGTCCCAGGGTCAGAGCGTGTCAGGCAGCATAGCCTGGCCGTCTTGGGCAGATGGCGCCCTCTCCCAGGTGAGGACGAGGAGGCCCACCTGGAGCCTCCCCCAGACCAGGCCGGAACCTGCTCCCCAGGTCTGGGGCACCTTCGTTTTCATTTGCAGCAAGACGCCACAGCCAGGGCCTTCTCCTGTCACTCACCGGTGCCTGGGACGTGCCCCCAGCCGCTCCCCAGTCTGCCCGAGGTTTCACGTCCAAGCCTGTGTTGAGTGTCTGAGGTTGGGGTTTGCCCTTCACCCTTCAGCCCGAGCTGACCCACCCTGTTTTCGTTCCTGCCAGTGGAGACCTGCAGGTCACAGGCAGCGGCCACTGTCCCTACAGCACCGCCCAGAAGGCGGTGGGCAAGGACAACTTCACTCTGATCCCCGAGGGCGTCAACGGGATCGAGGAGCGGATGACCGTCGTCTGGGACAAGGCGGTGGTAAGGCGGCACCCCGTCTCTCCCCCGGGAACATTCTAGAAGCAGCCCCCCACCCCCGGTCCATCCAAAGCCAGTGCATCTTGATTCCTAACTGTCCTTCCTGTCTCGCTTGGAGTCCGAGGCCGAGCGCCCCAGGAGGGCCCACGAGGGGCGGGTGACTCTCAAGGAAGGGCACCTGCCCCGTGGTCCCCCCAGGCACAGCTGTCCCTTACTCCTTAAGAAGGACGCACGCTTTGTTTTGTCTGTAACCACATTCTAGTTCCTGTAAAGATGACTTTCTCTGACTTGAAACAAAGGTTTTTATTTTCTGTTAAACTTGGGCCCCGTGACAGACAGGGCGCTCTGATGGCGCCACGCGGGTCCGTGCCTGTGAGTGGGTCGGGAGGGGAGGGGAGGAAACTCCCGCTCCTCGCAAGGCCTCCCGCCCCGGGCCGAGGGGTGTGTCGTCTGCCCACCCGGCTCCCGGCCCGGCACGCGGCGTCTCATCCGTGGATCTCGCCTCCAGGCGACCGGCAAGATGGATGAGAACCAGTTTGTCGCTGCCACTAGCACCAATGCAGCCAAGATCTTCAACCTGTACCCCAGAAAAGGACGGGTTGCCGTGGGCTCCGACGCCGACGTGGTCATCTGGGACCCCGACAAGGTGAAGACCATAACGGCCAAGAGTCACAAGTCGGTGAGTCCTGGTTTGCCCGTGACGTGCCCGTCTGGGTCCGCGGGTCTTGCGCTGTGGTCCTTTGAGGGACCTCTGGGTAAAAGCGATGTGTGCGGCTCCCAGCGAGGGTGAGCTGATGTGGGCACGACTCGGCGGCCTGTGTCCCTGCAGCGGAGAGCCTGGCTTTGAGCAGTCTGGGCTCTGCAGCTGTCACCAGCACGTGTCATCTGTCCTTCTGCCCCCACCCCTCACTGACCCAGACAGGGAGGAACCAGGTCCAAGAGTCCTCCAGTCAGCTGCAGAGGGTGTGGTCTGGCTGGACTCCTGCTGCGCGCTGGGCGCCCTGCTCACCGCCAGCCGAGGACCCGGGGCCCTGTGGGCGCACAGCCCGGGGTGCGGCTCCGTGTCCGGGGCTATCTCTGCGCTTTGCGTCTTCCGTGCCCCTGACTTCTCCACGGGTCCTGCAACCTAAGGAGGCAGAGAGACCGCAGACAGCCTTCCCAGGAACCCCGTAGACAGAACTGTGCAGAAACGCAGCACAGTGACGAAGGAACACGAGAGGCCGGTGTTCGTTTAAAACCAGGCGCGGCCTCGCTGTGGTTAACGGAGTGCAGGTCCTGACAGTCGGGCTGGTTTCACCGTGCCGGGGCCTGAGGCCGGGCTCACAGGACGCCGCCGTGGCCGGACGGTGGGCGGCAGGCAAGCTCCGGGTTTGTTGGGAATTGGAACCGGTGCCACCTTTGTGGAGGGCAGACCCGTCCAGGTCAAGTCCATGTACTCTTTGGCCCCAAACTCCACACCGGGAGGCTGTCCGCAGTGCCGGGGACACATGCGGCCCTGCCCAGCAGGACGTCAGCAAGGCTGGGACCGGGGTCAGTAAACGACAGCACATCCCCCTGGCGGAATAGGTCCACAGGTTAGTGCAGTTAGGGGCGTTTTCAAGCCCCGTCCGGGTGCTGCTGTGGAGCGATCTCTGAGATGAGGGGGAGACCGCGCAGACCATTCTTCGTGCTCGGAGCCACTGGGGGCACAGAGGAGTCTCCCTGAGGCCGAAGTCTCGGCCTGAGGCAGAAGAGGGACTCACTGTTCCAAAATCGCACGCCTCTGGTAGCGTTTGAATTTCTGTACCATACACAGGACCTGCTTTTTAAACAATCAAAAGCAGTCAGCTGGTGCTCACTGTATCACTGTGGGAGTAATGAAAAGAATGTGTATTTTAAAGAAATGGTTTATCTTTCAAATTAGCAAAAAGAAAAAATGTGAAAACGACCATCCTTGCACTGGAGGGGTCTCGTAGACGTGAAATCTCGCTCCCCAGGCCAGTGGACTGTCGGTGGGTCTGAAGCCTTCAGAATGGAACTTGGCCTTAGGCAGGGAGTGTCTTAAAAAAGCTCGTGTCCCTTGACCCAGTAATTTAATTTTAGAAAACTATCCTATCCTAAAGACTATATATATATATATATATATATATATATCTTTATCGTTGAAATTGTTACAGATGTCCCCCCTTTTTCCTCCAATTGACCCCCTCCTTCCCGCTCCCACCTCACCCCCCTGCCTTCACCACACTGTTGTCTGTGTCCACTGGTCATGCATATATGCATATAAGCTCTTTGGTTTATCTCATCCTACCTCTCTGCCCCCCTTCCCTCTAAAGTTCATCAGTCTATTCCCTGTGAACCCTGAAAACCAGTCAGAAAGAATATATGTACCCTATGTTCATAGCAGCACTATTTACAATAGCTAAGATCTAGAAACAGCCCAAGTGCCCCTCAGTAGATGAGTGGATAAAAAAGCTGTGGTACATGTACACAATGGAATACTATGCAGCTGTAAGAAAGAAAGATCTCTTACCCTTTCAGATAGAATGGAGGGACCTGGAGAGTATTACACTAAGTGAAATAAGCCAGTCAGAGAAAGATAAGTATATTATGTCACTTATATGTGGAATCTAATGAACAAAATAAACTAACAAACGAAACAGATCCAGAGACACGGAAGCAGGGAACAGACTGACGAAATATATTTTTGAAAAGACACAGAAATGTTTGTTCCGGTCAGAGCAGCCTAACTCCAGGGCCCCACCCTCATTCATGATACCTCAGACAGTATTAGTTTAATTCTAGAAAACCACTCTCAACCTAAACGCCAGTCGCGAGGGGTTGGTTATGCAAATGGCAGAGCACGCGGTGGAATATTACACAGCCCTAAAGAAGGTGTCTTCAGGAACCCCTGGGAAGTGCCTGTGGTCTGAGGCTGAGGAGTCCCCATGGGGGCCACATGGCCGTGCCAGGAGCTGTGCGGGCTCAGCGTGGTTCTTGCTGGCAGGCTGTGGAGTACAACATCTTCGAGGGCATGGAGTGCCACGGCTCCCCGCTGGTGGTCATCAGCCAGGGCAAGATCGTGTACGAGGACGGCGACATCAACGTCAACAAGGGCATGGGCCGCTTCATCCCACGGAAGCCTTTCCCCGAGCATCTCTACCAGCGCGTCAGAATCAGGAGCAAGGTGCGTGTCGGGGTCCCCGTGTGCAGCGCTAGCAGACCTCACAGCCTGCCTTTGCTCACCTGTCACCTGAGCTGTGACACTGTCCTGCCTCCATCTCAGGGCTGGCGTCGGAGCCAGACCATGGAGGTCCCAGGGCTTTGCAGACTGGAAAGGGGCGCACATGCGGGGATGGGAGAAGGGCTGTGTGTAACTGACCGGGGCGCACCCCCTCCCCACCCCCTGTGTTGGGGGTCACGACCCCTCTGCAGGTCAGCACCCTGGTGCTCAGAGCGGTGAAGGACTGGCCAGCGTCACCCGCCCGGGAAAGCCTGCACCCGGAGTAGTGTCACCATTTTAGCAAAGATCACAACCCTCGCGAGCTTGAGGGATGGGACGTCACCCTCTTTCTCTTTTCCCTCTGTCCCCTTCCATTCTGCACCTTTCTTTCCCTCTTTTCCTGGGAGAGTCTTGGTACTGACCTTGGGAGGTCAAAGGGCGTGGAGCGGGCTCTGGCCCAGTCCAGTTCAGAGAGGAAGCTTGCCCGCACTTTAATCAGCTTAACAATGACCCGCAACCTTTGGACCGACTTGTCCGCACTTGAGACAAACTCCCACCCGTGGCCCATTGTCTTCCCTGATTGGGTCCCTCCCCTCACCACAGCCACCAGCTTCCCACACTGAAGGGCCGATGTTTGCCAGGAAGGCCAGCTTGTGTGTATGTGTACATGTCTGTGTGTGCATGGGTGTTTGTATGTATGCATCTGTGTACGCATGCCTGTGTATGTGTATCTGTGTGGTATGTGTGTGCACATGTGTGTATGCATGTTTGTGTATATAATCATGTACATGTGTGCCTGTGTGGTCTGTGTGCACGTGTGTGTATACTCGTATGTGTAATTGTGTGCACGTGTGTATACATGTTATGTGTGTAATCGTGTGTGCATGTGTACATGTGTGCATATGTGTCTTTATGTGTGTTGGGTTGTGTGGATGTGTGTGGTATGCACGTGTGTGCGTGTGAACTGTGCGTGTGTGTATGCGGAGTGGGCTCTGTGTGGTGTGTGCATGTGTACATGTGTGCGTACATGTCTTTATGTGTGTTGGGTTGTGTGGATGCGTGTGGTGTTATGCACGTGTGTGTGTGTGTGTGTGTGAACTGTGCATGTGTGTATGCGGAGTGAGTGGGCACCGTGTGGTGTGCGGTCACTGTCCTGCCTGCAGGGCTCTGGGGGAGACATGCGTGCACCTTGTCCATCAGTCGCCCTCTGCTCCCTCCATTAGGTCTCCGGATTGCTAGGGGTTCCCAGGGGCATGTACGACGGTCCCGTGTACGAGGTGCCAGCCACTCCCAAATATGCAACTCCTGCTCCTTCTGCCAAATCCTCGCCTTCCAAACAGCAGCCGGCGCCCTTCAGAAACCTCCACCAGTCCAACTTCAGCTTATCAGGTACGAGGCCGGGGCTCCGCACCCAGCGCGGGCGCCAGAGGCCCACTCCTCTGAGCGTGGAGGGGACCGTGGGACCCCGCCACCTCTCCTCGGGCGGGGCAGTGTGGGCTGGGGGTCAGAACGCTGAGGGCCGCGGGGACAGCTCAGAGACCCGACCCTGGCGTACTCAGCCTCTGCGTGGAGATGGGCTCATCCCCCGGCGCACTTGGGGACATTTCACGCTCTTACTGTGGAGGGGTGACTGTAGCCACTGTCTGTCTGCTGGGCGTGTCTTCAGGGTCGAGTCCACTGCACCTTATCGCACACTGTGGGGACTTGGACTATTTTGTCTTCACGACAACCCTGTGTGTAGAGTGATGTTATTCCTATTTCTTTAAAGAGGAAGTTGAGACCTCGAGAAATTCAGGACTTGGTGCTCAAGAAGTGTGTGTGGACAAAATCTGAACTAGGGGTGGTCCCTCAGATTTATGAGGGCCCCAGGGACACGGTCTGCAATGTCACAAGATCACCACGGGGGGCAGGCACGCACACATTGCGAGCATTGAATTGGGATCACCCCGCAAAGTAGTTGAGGCAAAAGCGTGTGATACGCTGTGCCGGGTCCTAGCAACACGGTGATGGATAAGGCAGCCCTCCGTCTATTCCAGACTTTTTATTAATGGGCCAACATAGTAAATATTTCAGGCTCTGTCCACCAAGATGGTATAAGATGAAATGGCCATTTAAGTGCAGCAATTTTAAAATGTAAGAACTGTTCTTAAATCATGGGCTATGCAGAGCAGGAGGCGGGTTTTGTCCGCGAGCCCTCGTTTGCTGAGCCTGGTCCCGAGGAGTGAAAGACACCCAAACAGAGAAGGCGAAATGCTTGGCGAAGGAGAGTGCGAGGGACAGAGATGAAACCCCAGTGCAGACTGGGAGGAGACAGACCTCCCACCCACAGGGCGTGTCCAGCTCAGTGACTATGTGAGGGGGACACGGATCGGGGTCCCTATCCAGTCCCGCTCGCTTCCTATGAGCCTGTCTCGTACACTGAAGTGATTCGAGTGTTCCCAGGTCGCTAGTATTTTTGCACAAACAGACCCTAAACACAACTCGAGTTTCCCATGTGACACTCAGTCAACAGAACAGAGATTGGATGCAACGCTGGGAAATGCCGTCTGGGTGGGACTGTCACTGCCCCTCATGGTTGGCAAACTGGATCTCGGTTCTGTTCTCAAGTTGTGCCATTCACACCTGCTGTAAACCACAGAGAGAGCACCTGAGGACCGCAGTGGACCACACAGGCTGCTGGGAGGGCCCCGGCCTCCCTGGCTCTCTGGGGCCCAGCGCTGCCCGTGGCAGCCTCCCAGCAGCTGCACATGGGACTTCACTTGCTACCAACAGCAGAGACACTTTCTGACACCAGGAACAGTGTCACACACGCCCTTTTACATATCTGCATGATGTGACGTTGTAGGGTGTAGCATGACTTATTGCACAGGTGTCCTTTTGTCCCTTGGGTATTTTCAAAGAACCACACTTGTAACCAGGAAGGAACAGGTGATGATGAGGGGAGGGTAGCAAGTGTGGGCCTGATTTCTGGGCCTTCAGGAGGCTCCTGACTACCAGGAAGATACACCGTCTACCAATGAAATGACGAGAGAAAATCAGTCAGTACTCAAATCCAAATTCCTCGTGGCTTACCCACATCACGTAATGTCCCGGGTGGAGCGGCCTCTACTCTTATTTTACGGAAAAGGAAGCGAGGCTGAGCAAGGGGCGTGTGTGATTCGCGATTACCCAGATTGCAGGCGTGGTTTGTTCCGGAACCCCGACGTCCTGCCTGGACCCTGGAGCCTTCTCCACAGCACCCTTCCTTCTGGCGCTTTGCATCATTCGCTGTTCATTCATTTAATACATACTTAGCGCGCGCCAGACACTGGGCTTGGTGCTGGCATTTTAAATCTTTATTTAACGGCAAGAGAATGCATGAGATTAGAGTGGATGGTTGGCTTTGCAGATTTAAAATAAATGCTGACCTCCATCCAGATCTGCCCACTGCAAATGAGGTAATTCCAACTCTGCGTAGTTCACACACATGCACACCCGTGTCTGCACACACACGCACGCCCAAGCACAGCACGCACGAAACACCTTTGGAGCATCGGGCCCTGTGCTGAGTGTCGTTCTGACCGCGTGGTAGGATCGGGTTCTGGATACAAACCAGTTGGTGCTGACCCGGCTTCCCCGCCCTCTAGGGGTGTCCCCCAAGCAGTGTGAGCTGAGCCTCAAATTCCTCACCCATGAGTTGGGAGAAAAAACACCCCTTTCATGTGCTCCAGGCTCATCAATGTATGTTATGACACCAAGTCTGTGCCCGCACACAGTAGGCCCTCAGTTAGTATTTGCCCACCTGTCTCAAGAACGTGAAGCCGGACAAGAAAGAGCTCAGTGTGGCCAGGGCTGCAAGAGGGCGACCCAGGGCCTGCGTGGGCACAGTGGAGAACGCAGCATGTGCTGTGGAGGTCGGGCAGCCTCCCCAGAGGTGGGCCTGGACTGGGTTGAGATGAGGGATAGGGGAGGTGCCCGGTCCTCAGGAGCAGGAAGTGGAGCTGATGACGGAAGTGACTGGCTGTCTCTTTCAGGTGCCCAGACAGATGACAACAACCCCAGGCGCACCGGCCACCGCATTGTGGCGCCCCCTGGTGGCCGCTGCAACATCACCAGCCTCGGTTGACCACGGAGGAGTGGATGAGCTTGAGTGAAGGATTCTGGGAATGATGTCCATTCCTTTCCGTCAGTGTTTTTCAAACCCATAGTTTTATTTGGTACTGAGCGGGGACGCATCGAATGATGTTCTTTCCTTTTTCGTTTAGGAGGAAGTGGTACTAGTGTGGTATGTTTGCTTGGGAACTCCTTGCCCCCTGTGCGTGCCCATGCCGACGCCCACGCCGAGCATGGGGGTCCACTGCCCCCCGTAGTGAGCGCGGTCCTAGCGTCGTCTTGTACCGTCCCCTCCACTTCCCAGTCCCGGGCTCCGTGATTCTCGAGTGGTTCCTTTGCACCCTGTAGCTGTTCTAGGATAGTTGATGCATGTTGTTCCGTATGCAAGTCCGTGTGAGCGTCTGACGGCACGTCACTGTCACCGAGGACCAATGCAGACACCGGGCCAGGACCCCAGGCCCTCAGGGCAACTGCCAAACTCGACAGGAAGACGTTCACTCATCACCCCACCCTCAGTCTGCGCCGGAGAGAAGCCCGCCCACCTCACCCCACTGGGATCCGTGGATTCTCGGGTGGGGGAGCTTTGAGAAATGCCATCTGCGCCCTGTGTCAGGAAGGCTGGTCTCCGTGGCACACGTCCCTGGCCGTGACCTCTTTCCGGTCTGTGTGTGTCCTTCCAGCCAGCTCTGGACGTCGGGGTCTCTTGTCCCCGTCTAGGGCTGACGACTGTGGGGTGGTGGCCGCTTGCAGTTGCCCATGCCCTTGTCTCTGTGAGGAGGTTGACGGGGCAGTCAGATTTTTAAAGTTTTGTACAGTTTTCCTTTGTAATCACCCCCATTTTTACTTAACGACTGGCTTATTGTGGCTCTCATTTCTGAATTCAAAGCTTGTGAAAAAAATAAAATAAACGGCCCACTGGCCTGCCTGGGGTGTTGTCATTGAAGGCTTTATCCGGACCCATGTGCCAAGTGCAGTGGCTGGGGGCCAGGGTGCGGGAGGGTCCCACAGCATGCGACCTGTGCCGTGCTCCCTTGGGCTAAGGAAGCTACACCTAAGAAGTAAAACGATTCTCCCCGCAAGACCAGTGGAGGCCGAGGCAGCCGGCCTGACTGCCTTTCCCAGTCTTGTCACCAAGTCAGACCTTCCCAGCATGGGAGCCACCTGCCTCCAGAAGGCCTCACGTGACAAAAAGAAACATGATTTCTACGTAAAACAGATTCTCAAGATACTGCCGGAAGGAGCTTTGCTCAAGACTCTGCAGAGCCAGGAAATATTTTGTTTTGCCACAAGGGGGAGCTGTTGGTTCGCTTTGGAAATCCCGGGCCACTGTGGTAAGGGGCTACTCTCCTGCCTGAGAGAGTCTAATCTAGGTTATGAGAAATACAAATGCAGGTCCTAAGTAGTCCAGAAACCCCCCAAGACAGTGGCTCCCAGAGCCTAGAGCCCACCGTATGCTGGGGACCGTGAACCCTGAGCTCTCCGCCCGGGCTGGCCTGAGGTCGGTGGGTGACGACGCCAGGAGACATCCGCAGTGTGTGCAGACAGTCCTGGTTGTCACACTGGGCGTGCTGATGGCATCTGGTGGGCAGAGGCCGGGGTGCTGCTGAACACTCCGCCATGCCCAGGACAGCCCCTCCCCAAACAGACTCATCTCACCCTGATGTCCACAGCACCAAGGTTGCGAATCCCTGATTTCAGTGAAAAGTTTTCTTTCCACGTGGAAAGACCTCTCCTGGCAGTGGTTTCTGTGGGCTGGTCTGGAAGCTTCCAGGCATTCTTACGTCCACTGGGGAAGCGGTGCCCCCAGAACACCCCTCCTTGGGCGGGGGTGCTGTCTGCACCTCTGTGTCAGGGTTGGGGGGCCCTCAGACTCAGACCCCCAGTGACCAGGCCTTAGCTGCTGGCTGAGCCCAGGGCGGGAATGGGTCCAGATGAGGTCCCCGTGGCAGCCAGTGGCCACGGTTCGTGGGACAGAGAGGGAGGGGATGGACATGGAGAAGACAAGTCTCAACAGAGAAAACGCCAGCCGTGCCCGGAGACCCTTCCCTCCCAGAACTTCCCCGAGAGGCAGAGAGCAGGGGCCCAGGGCTGCAATGAGAACCTCTCACTGGGGAGGCAGGTTTGGGGACACCGGGGCACAGCGGCGGGAGGTACAGGGAGCCAGGAAGAAGAGATCCCCGAGGGACAGAGCCAAAGAGACACAAAACTCACAGAGTGTGTCCAACCCTGGGGTGTCTGATTGTCCCAGGCCGCAGGGTCTGCAACACACATTTGTGCTTTTCTTTTCTTTAAAGATCAAGATTCTTTTTTAAATTTAATTTTATTTTCTTTATTGATTTTAGAAAGAAAGGAAGGGAGAGGGAGAGATAGAAACATCAATGAGAGAGAACATCAACTGGCCGCCTCCTGCACGCCCCCCACTGGGGATCAGGCCCACAACCTGGGCCTGTGCCCTGACCGGGAATCGAACTGGCGACCTCTTGGTACATGGGTCAACGCTCAACCACTGAGCCACACCAGTCGGGCCGCATTTGTGCTTTTCCAGGCACATTAACATCATCCACCCTCCACCCCCTCACAAGTCTGCAGCCCAGGGAGCCCCCATCTCCCAGGTGAGTGGGTCCCTCCTCCATCTCTCACGGCGGGGGGCGGGGGAGGAGCGGGCACGCTCAGACCAGGTCTGCAGGTTCCGTCCCCAACGACCGGCTTCACACTACAAATGGCTCCTTTTCTTTAGCATCTTCTTGGGATTCTCGCCGTCGCCATCACCTTCCTGCTGGCTCAGCCTTTTGCTGCGTAAAGCGTGGAAGAAACGCCGCCGGTCAGAACCCGGACTCCCGTCTGTCCAGGCGCACGCCGATGCACACAGTGGGTGACCCATAAGCACCCACGGGCATTAGGCCAGGGACCCTGTTGTACCTGAGCGATCCTGAGGGGTGTTCCCCAGAGGCAGGGTCCTCGTGGCTGGGTCCCCCTCTGTCCCCTCTGTCCCCTCTGTCCCGGAGGGGGAGCTTCTTCCTTTTGGTCTTTAGGGGCTTCTCTGTGAAGACACAAGGACCCAGACACGGGCTCCGTGCCTCCAGGGAAGCCACGGCTTCTCGGCCTCGCCCCCGCCCAGCCTGACTGGAGTGTCTCTGGGCCAGGGATGCACTGAGTGCCTTCCTGCTATCACACCCATTTAACTTGTAAGCAAACTGAGGCCCAGGGGCTAACATGCTTTCCCAAGCCGCGCAGCCCGTAAGCGGCAGAGCTGGGATTCGAACTCAGGGCTGCCAGGCTCCTGCTGTGCTTCCAAGCAGCCAGCTGAATGGAAGACTCCGGAAGCAGTGGGCACCTGAGAACTCAGCCCCAGTACTCAGATTTTATTTCAAGAGACCCGTGTATTTTTACACCCCTTCCCATCACTCTCCGGTCACCAGGCTGTCATACCCTGTGACATCACTGAGTTGGAGGGGAGGGGTCAGTTAGCCCCCTTTTACAGATGAGGGAACAGTCAGAGATCAGACACAGCTGGTGAACAGCGGGCCCAGGAATCGGGATTACTGATCCATGGAGAGCAAGGGGACCCCAGACAGGCTGCTCGTTCACAGGGAAGGACACAAAAGCCCAGAGAGGGTAATGCAGTGCCCAAGGTCACACAGCTAGTTAGTGGAGGACATGGGACTGGAACCCCCTTCCCAGCCCAAGGGCCCCCGCACACCACCTCCTAGGACTTACCTGACGGCCCGCGCTTACTCAGAAGTGGTTTGCTTTCGGCAAGGGGCACCCGGGCCAAGGCCGCCAGCTCTGAGATGAAGCTCTGCTCTGCGTCCTGAAGGCCAAGCAGAGGGTCAGCTGGGCCCTCTCAGCCCTCCCCCAGGGTGGGGCTGGCCCTCCGCAGGGCGGCTGACAGGTGTGTCCCTGACACGGAGGAGAATTCTCCCAGGAGCAGGGCAGAGGCACGGGAGAGGGAGGGAGCTGACATTAACCAGCTCTTGCCAGGCAACTGCCCTCCTCACTCACACTGCCAGGGATCCCCTACTCCAGATGAGAAAACGGGTGACAGGTGCTCAGTGAGGGCCAGAGGCGGCAGCTGCTCCGGAGCTTGCCCACGGCTGCCTGACTCGTCTCCGCTCTTGATTCCCAGCCCGTGGTTTAGCCACACACACCTGGACTCCATGACTCGCTGACCAAACCTGGACAGTGACCCGACCTCTCGGAGGCTCCGTTTCCATCTAACTGGGACTCTAACAGGAATCTCACCCTTGGTTGGCGGTGACAGTGGGTGGTACAGGTGGCACCCTCAGCCAGGGCTCTGACAGACCCTCAGTGACTCCCGTGGACCACCGTCACTGATTCCCGTCACCGTCACTGATTCCCGTCGCCACCGTCACTGATTCCCGTCGCCACCGTCCTGATTCCCGTCGTCACCGTCACTGATTCCCGTCGTCACCATCCCGATTCCCGTCGTCACCGTCCCGATTCCCGTCGTCACCGTCACTGATTCCCGTCATCACCGTCATGATTCCCGTCGTCACCGTCCTGATTCCCGTCGCCACCGTCACTGCCACGCTGGTGGCGTCTGCCCTGCTGGGCGGCGCTCTCACAGCGGCCTCCGTTCTGCAGCACCTGGCTTCCTTTACCGGCAGCCAATTAATTCCCGTTAGAGCCGGGCTTTAATCACACGCTGATGAGGTTCGTGTGACGAGACACCCACGTTCTAGCACGCGGATTGAGCCTCTGGTATGTGCTACGTCCAGTACGAGCCACATTCCCCAGCAACACTGCCTAAATGACGCTGACGTCAGCCCTGACACCAAGCAGCCCACGTGCCGGTGACCCCCCCGCAGAGAGACGCTCACCAGACGACCGATTGGCGCTGCAGACACGCAGGATCCAAGGCTCACGGTGGGTCAGCAGGCTGATGCGTCATCAGCCCGTGACACTCAGCAGGGGCCGAGGGGGTCCCTAGGGGGCGTGGGGCCCTCACAAAGGCCCACTGCTGACCTGTGATCACAGGCCGGTCTCTGGCCCTTTCCACCTCTTCACAGGCCTGCCGGCTGTGCCCGGCCTGCCTCTGCAGCTTGTACCTGTAACTGGGTCTCCAGCTGGGCTTCCAGAAGGTCCAGGACTCTCGCCTTCTGCTGCCAAGTGTCCAGGCGGATGCGCTGGTGGGCGGTGAACTGGGCCAGGAACTTTTTCTGCTGCGCCCGCATCCTGGCAGAGGGAATGGGGGCCGTCAGCGCTGCCCTGGCCGGCAGGGGACTCAGAGACCCAGCGCAAACCTTTCCCGAGGGCCCGCGAATCAGTGACCGGTGGCCGTCCTTGAGCCCTTGGAGCCGCGAGAGAATGGCCACGGGAGAATGGCCACGATTCACCGTGGCCACAGGCCAGCCCCTCCACGACAGGCTGACTCCTGGACGTGACTAGCTGGGGTTACAGAATCTCTCGGGCCTGTTGTTTACGGGATCCTCAGGGTGGCCTGGTGACATCGGCAGGACAGAGAGCAGAAAAGCCGGGGGCAGGAGCCCAGAGTGGGGGACGTCCCTGAGGTCCTGCAGCTGTAACGTGCTGAACAGCAAGTGACCAGTGAGAAAATGGTCTTACCCGGCGGGCCGTTCTCCTGAAGGACCCACATTGTTCAAATTGCAGTCGCCCAGGCCCCACCCTCACAAAACAGAAAGCCCCTTTCCTCGGACGCCACACCTGAGAAATCATGAAAGCGGCAGCCCAGACCCTCCGTGAAGGACAGAGCTGGGCAGAAAGTGGGTCCCTGACCCCAAGAAAGCACCACCCCACCGCCCCGTTTCCAGAGCTGAGACCTCGCCTGCCGGTGTGAAT
Source organism: Tadarida brasiliensis (assembly GCA_030848825.1). Classification (NCBI taxonomy): domain Eukaryota; kingdom Metazoa; phylum Chordata; class Mammalia; order Chiroptera; family Molossidae; genus Tadarida; species Tadarida brasiliensis. The sequence continues at coordinate 4,293,348 of CM061257.1, forward strand.
ACCCTCCCTTCCTCGCTGACGGTCCTCTGGCCTCTGCAAACAGGAACATTCGGTCCCATCCACCCTGCTTCCAGGATTACTCCCTGCCTTCTCAGTCTTTTGTGACTAATTTGCTGAAAGGAGCTGAATTTCTAGACCAGAAGGCAGAAGCCACGGTTAGCCTCACAGGCAGCTGTCCGCGAAGTGTGCCCGAAGGCACAGAATCCCACCTTGTTTTTGCTTCACGCCCTTCTTCTGCCAGTGAAATCTTTCCCCCTTCTTTCTATTTGCCTGGCAAACTCCTATTCATCCTGCAAGACCCTATCTATCCATCAGTGCATCGATCCACCCATCCACTCGTGTTCATTCATAAAAGTATCTCTGCAAGATTCTGTGCTGGGTGTTGAAGCTACAGGTGTGACTAAGAGACGCGTAGTCCCTGCCTTCCCGGAGCTCCAGCTGGAGCTGGGTGGGGACAGATATGGAGCAACTAGCTGTGGTACCTCAGAGGTCCGTGCTCTGGGCCTCAGTTGCCCTGGAAACCCCTCATCACAGGTGGTTCTGGCTTTTCTCCCATCGAGGTAGGCCACGCAATGTCCCCCACTGGCATCCTCACCCTAACCCCGGAACCTGTGAAGGTGTTACATCATGGCAGTTGGGACTCTGCGGTCCTGGTTAGGGTATGACTCTGGGATTCAGAGAGGACCCTGGATTACCCAGGTGGTCTCAATCTCTGGGGCTCCGAAAGGCAGAGGAGTTTCTCCAGCCGGAGTCAGAGATGCGGCGGAAGAGGGAGGCAGATCGATCCCAGGCGTGACCGGGACGTGCTGCACTGGAATGTGGGGGCCACCTGCAGGGAGTCAGGGGGACCCCCAGCGGACAGCCACAAGGCAACAGGGACCTTGTTCTACAAGGCACTGGATTCTGCCAACAACCGGAGCAAGCCTGGAGAGATTCTTCCCAGAGCCTCCAATCAGGGCCCACGTGGGACTCGGAGAACGAGCAGCACCTGCCCAGGTATCTGACCTGCAGCACAGTGAGGTGACCTGTGGTCTGCGGTGGGTCCCTGTCAAGGCAGCAGTGGGGACACCCGTCTGCCTCACGTCCTGCTCCCTCACTGTGCTTCCTGGGGTCGCCTCTCATAAACAACCTGCCTCCCATCCTCAGGCCCTGGTCTGCTTCTGGGGGACCCCACGGTATGAGTGAGGAGGTGGTGCTGTGTCAGGGCTGTGAAGGAAGGCCACTTAGAACCAGAAACGAAGCCACGGCCACACCTGAGGGGCTCACGCCCTGTGCCAGGCCCTGGCAGGGGCCGCATGCCGAGCGGGGAGCGGGCGGGGCTCCTGGGCCTCCGTCTGGTTGGAGGCCGACACCTGTGGCCACATCCAGGGCTGAGAGAGAACGTGACATGTAGGGGCCGAGCGTGCTCTAGGTGGGGACCTCACCTCTGGTGGACGCCGTGGGAGGCTTCATGCGTTCCGTCCGCCCCCTCGCCCCCGGACGAAGGCTCGCCCAGTTCCTGCTTTTTCCGCAGCTTGTAGTTTTCCCTCCTGTCTCCTAGAACATGAACACACAGCGGTCAAGGTGCGGGTTGCGGGATCGACTCTGCGTCTGGGCGGGTGCTGGGGACAAAGGTCGGCAGGACACGCCTGCTCTCAAAGTGCCCATGCACGCCCCCGAGGTCGGCCCCGGGAGGGCTGGCGGGTTAGTGCACGGCTTCCGTCAGACTGGCAGCCCAGCAGGAAGGCACCCGTGCCTCCCTCCACCACTCGGCCCCCGTCCTGGACCAGGAGAAAGAAAGAGCCAGCGCTGAGGGGCCACCACAGACAGCTGAACCCCACACGAAAGGAGAAACAGCTCGACATGCAGAGCGTGGGCGTCAGACAGATGTTCCCCTTACAGATGTGGGTGCTGAGGGGTTGCTTTCCAAGGATCTGGGAAGTGTGGCGTCTGAAGTCTGAGATGCACGGGACTGCGTGTCAGCAACACTTACCCTCACCTGGCTGCCACCCCTGACTAGCAGCTCCACTTGCCCAGCTGCCTCAGTCAACTAGCCACCCACCTAACTAGCCACCCACCTAACTAGCCACCACACTTAACTAGCCACACTTAACTAGTCACCCACCTAACTAGCCACACTTAACTAGCCACCCACCTAACTAGCCACCACACTTAACTAGCCACCACACCTATCTAGCCACCACACTTAACTAGCCACCCACCTAACTAGCCACACTTAACTAGCCACCACACCTAACTAGCCACCCACCTAACTAGCCACACTTAACTAGCCACCACACCTAACTAGCCACACTTAACTAGCCACCCACCTAACTAGCCACCCACCTAACTAGCCACCACACTTAAGTAGCCACACTTAACTAGCCACCCACCTAACTAGCCACACTTAACTAGCCACCCACCTAACTAGCCACCCACCTAACTAGCCACACTTAACTAGCCACTACACCTAACTAGTCACCCACCTAACTAGCCACACTTAACTAGCCACTACACCTAACTAGTCACCCACCTAACTAGCCACACTTAACTAGCCACCACACCTAACTAGCCACCCACCTAACTAGCCACCACACCTAACTAGCCACCACACCTAACTAGCCACCCACCTAACTAGCCATCACACCTAACTAGCCACCACTTAACTAGCCACCCACCTAACTAGCCACCACACCTAACTAGCCACCCACCTAACTAGCCATCACACCTAACTAGCCACACTTAACTAGCCACTACACCTAACTAGCCACCACACCTAACTAGCCACACCTAACTAGCCACCACACCTAACTAGCCACCGCACTTGCTGTGAGTTGTCCAACAGGCCACCTACCTCGCTGGACCTGAGCTTTCTAGCCCTTCACGGGAGATTTAACCGGATCATCCCCAGGGGTATAACATTCTTTGAGTTTTAAATACAAAGCAATTGATGGAATGAAGGAATAGGTAAGACGTTAACGTGGTGGATGAAGCTTGATCACATTGTTCTCGTTCATTGACTCGGCACTCCCATTAGAGCTGGGTATCAGGGAAGCAGGGAGTTGGAGCTGAGAGAATGGATGGGGGTTGAAGGAACCCTAGTCCCACAGATGGGGAAACAGAGGCCTCGAAAGGGGACGTGAGCACCCTGGTCCTGAATGACCCGAGCATGGCTGTCTCCTACTGGGCCAGCTCAGCCCTTCCTTTGGAAAGCCACGACGAAGCGTCTGCAGAGCTGGCATATTTCTGGGGATGTCCCAGACTTTAGTTGATCCTGGGGTTCAAAGTCCCCAGGATCAAGGCGCAGCTGAGCTCACTGAGAGACATTGTATTCACAGAGGCCTGCCCCCACGACCTGCTGCCCGTCCGTCCATGTGGGGACCAATTCCAACTCCGATCCTGGGACAGTCCAGGCACAGCCCTGCAGAGAACATGGGGACCCTGTCATGAGGCCCCGGTGCAGGGAAGGAAGTTACAAACAGTGGCCTTCAGGAGACTGGCCTTTGTCTATTTTTTTTTTTTTTTATCTTCACCCGAGGACATTTTGCATTTATCTTCAGATAGAGCGGGAGGGAGCGAAGGAGGAAGAGAGAGAGAGAAACATCTATGTGAGAGAGACACATCGAGTGGTTGCCACCCACACGACCCCAACTGGGGCCGGGGACAAACTGCAACTGAGGTACGCGCCCTTAGCGGGAACCGAACCTGGGACTCTCGGGTCTGTGGGCCGATGTTCTAACCGCTGAGCCAAACCGGCCAGGGCTGGCTTTTGTTTATTATTGCATGATGCCATTGCTGGCCGTGGGGGTCCTGTCCAGGGAAAATCCTCTGGGTCTTGGGAACACTGTTTGGGTCACTGTCCTGTTCTTACGGCCACTTTAACAGCTTTCATTGAGGACGTTTCCTTCTCTCTGGCCACCAGGAAGCCCAGAGCCAAAACACCATGTGACCACTAAGTAAGAATCTGATGACACGTGTCCCAGATGATGACCTCACCCTAACTCATCTCGTGGTCCTGATTCATCTACTTTAAAAAATCCTACTGCAGTGCATGCATGTGTTTCTTTAAGAGCCTTTAAAAAAGCTTTTCGGGGACAAAGCAGGGGATAAATCAGTCCATGAAGCACTGAAAAATAAGGTTTCCAAATACAAAGTCTGACCACGCAGAGCTCGCCCGGCTCCTGGCTGTGGGGCTTCCCCACGGAGCTGCGTACCCTGCAGGGTCCTCAGGTGCTCCAGTCTGCGGTCCTCGTGCTCTCGCATGGCCTGCCCGGCCTGCTGGTAATACGCCTGCACGAGCCGGCTGACACCTGCGCTGGTCACGTACACGCTCTCCACGGCCGCCTCCAGCAGCGTCCTCTGTGGGCAGGAGGGAGAGGGCTCAGCAAGAGGTCACACACTGCCCCGGCCCCCGCTGGCCCTGGCTCCCTCCCCCACCCACTCCCAACCTGGACCCGTCAGTGAGTAGGCAGAGTTCATGGCTGATTTAAACCAGTGGATAATACAGGGCGGGGCAAAAGTAGGTTACAGTCGTCCGTATGGAAAATAACACAATAATTAGCAAAGAATAATACAAGAATAAACTCTGTTTTGTGTCTTCACAGCGGTAAACCTACGTTTGCCCCACCCCTGTGTTATTTTCCTTGGTCAGGGGTGGTCTAAGGCTGGGTATATGACCCTGGCCAATTAGATGCGATATTAGGGAAAGTCAGCTGGGGGCGGGGGCTTCCCTTTCCAAACATTAAGGCAAAGCCTCGGTGCAAGTAAAAGACTTGGCCGTTTTCCTCTTTCTTCCTGGAATGCAGATCTGATGTCCGGAGCGTCAGTGGCCATTTTGAGACTATGAGGCCACACACTAACAGCAAGAATGGTGGATCAGAAAGAAAGAGCCTGGCCCTTGGTCACATCACAGAGCCTCTGTGCCTGGAACTACCTGCCTCCACATTGCTTGTTAGGTGGGCTGGGTGACTTTTATTATCTGAGTCATTTTAGTAGGACTTTTTGTTACTGGCACTCGTGCATTCTGCAGTGATGCACCTTCAGACCCAAAGCAGCAAGCAAGGAAATGCTGAGATGCCCCATTACTAGAGACATGATGGCTGGGTTACCATCCCGACCAAGGTTAAAGGTCACCATTCTTTTCTTCATAAAATGATGGGCAACCTCTGTAAGGCCAAAAGCTCCCAGGAGGGCACAGCACAGACCAGCGCCCAGGCGGCTGCTCTGTCCAAATCCATCCTCTCATCTGCCCCTGCGCTCCTACCCCACCCCAATCTTCTCACCCTCAGGTTTCCCAGGGATGGGGGTCGGCACGCACCTTGAAGTCCTCCCGGTCCTTGGCCCGGCTCCTGGTGGCGGAGGTCCTCGCGTGCCCCAGCAGCGCCTGCCCGAGGGCTCGCTCCGTGTGCTGCTGCAGGCGCTGCCCCAGCTCCTGGGCCTCAGCCAGGAGCTGCTGCTGAAGCTGCAGCCGCGTCTGCTGCGCCTCCTCCTCCAGCCTGCGGGTCTCCTCCAGCACGCGCGCCTCCTGCAAGGACGGGCACGGAGAGGGACAGCCCGCGCTGCCGCCCTGCACAGGAGCTCTGGCCAGGACCAAGCCCAGGACGCTGGGTCTGCCTTCCCAGGGCCCCAGGAAGGTTGGGGAAGCGATGGAGAAAGGGCAGAGAGTGGGGGCCTCTGGGCTTGCAAAACCCAACACAGTGGGTGAGCTGGGTGCCTGTTGAAGGTACCCCAACCCAAGGCATTTAGTGAGCACCAGCTGTGTGCCCAGTGCCATCTGCAGCCTGTCACATATACGAGAACTTCCTCATTCTTCCTGAACACTAGGAGTATTCGGAGGCTCAGAGATGTTAAGTAACTTTCTAGAAGTCACACAGCGGAGCTGGGTTTTGAAGCCAGATCTGAGTCTGAGAGTAATCTGGGGCATCATGGGGGCCAAAGCAGGGCATATGGGGCCCTGGGGACTGCTTTCCTCATAGGAACACGAGTCAGAGAGGAGGTGAGGAGAGGCAGAGGTAGGGCAGCCTGCTGCCCACTGAGCTCTCCTGGGCAGAGCAAAAGAGAGTGTGAGCTTGTCCCGCACCAGTGGGTCAAAAGACCGGCTGCTGCAATAGCTCGTGGAGCCTGTGACCCAGAGTCAGCCCGCTCGGGTTTAAATCCCAGCCCTGGCCCTGGCCGGTTTGGCCCAGCGGTTAAAGTGTCGGCCTGCAGGCCAGAGAGTCCTGGGTTCGGTTCCTGCTAAGGGCACATACCTCGGTTGCAGTTTGTCCCGGCCCTGGTTGGGGTCATGTGGGTGGCAGCCACTTGATGTGTCTCTTTCACATCGATATTTCTCTCTCTCTCTTCCTCTCTCCCTCCCGCTCTGTCTCAAGATGAATGCAAAAATGTTCTCGGATGAGGATAAAAAAAAAAAAAAAATGAATAAATAAGTCCCAGCCCTGTAATTCACAAGTTCTTTCTTCGGATCTGTTAAAACCTTAAAACAGACCACAGGGCCCCCTTTTCCCAATCCTGATGACGACTGTACCTACCCCCTCTCTGACCGCATATGCATTTTCGGTATAAGTCTCGTGATAGTGTACAGGACTGCCCTGTCCCCACCCTGTAACAACGGGGGAGGCGGGGTCTGGCAAACTCCAGGGACCAGTGTGGGACGGCTAGGGCCGCTCAGCGATCTCACCAGGGCTCTGAGCAGCTGCCACTGATGCTCGTCCAGGCACTGGGAGGAGCCCTGCTCCAGGGCGTGCTGCTCCCGCAGCTCCAGCAGCAGGCTCTTCTTCCCCGACAGCCGCATCTGGGCCAGCGTGGCGATGGCGTGGCCGCGGAGAGCCAGCCTGCGGAGGGCTGAGCGCAGGAGCAGGTCGTGCCCCTGCAGGATGCCCCGCGCAGACCTTCGGGAGAGCAGGCAGGGCTGGGGGTCACGCCCTGGGCTTCTCTGGGTGTGACCGTTAATTTTATGTGTCAACTGGACTGGGCCCCAGCTGCCTGGACATCCGATCAGACATTGTTCTAAATGAGATCAATATTTATGTCCGTACATGGAGTAAAGCAGATTGCCCTTCCGTAGGTGAGTGGGCCCCATCCAATCTGCTGAACGCTTGACGCAAAGAGAAGGACCCTCCCATGAATAAGAGGGAATGTCTCCTGTCTGCCTGCCTTGAGCTGGGACGTGCCTTTTCCTGTCTCTGAACTCAGACTGAGATACTGGTTCTTCCTGGTCTTGAGATGGCCGGCTCTGACTGGACCCGATGTCATCAGGTTCTCAGACCTTCAGACTTGGGTCCGGGACTACGTATGGGCTCCCATGAGTCTCAGACATTGCCACCTCGAAGGTCCTCTCTCCCCTCTCTGTCTCTATAGGTCTATCTATAGATACACAGATGACAAATACATACATGCATGCATATGTACACACATCCCATTGCTTCCTTCTCTGGAGAACCCTGATACACCGAGATACCAAGAAATGCCCAGTCACCCTGCACCGCAGAGGCGAGTCAGGTAATGCATCCACCTTACAGATGAGGACCAGTGTGGGTGTCACACAGCACACGAGGCCCCCACCCTTCAGAAAGCTGTACTCACTCTTCACTGAGGCCACCCAGCTGGCCCAGCACTCGGCGGAGGACGCTCTCGTGGTGGTCCCGCAGGTGACCCTGCAGCACGGCGGACAGCGAGTATTCCTCCATCCACACCTAAACCCCAGGCAGAGGGACGGGGTCAGCCCAGCTCATCTCATCTCATCCACCACTGCTTTGTTCAAAACCCTTCTCATTAACATTTTCTCTTATATTTCCTTTTAAAGACTTAAAACTTTTCCTATTTGCATGCACATTGTGAAGCACTGAATACTTATTTTCTGTGGCATGAGGAAGGAATCTAATTTCCTCTGGACAAATGGATACTAATTGTGCCAGCACCCTTTATTAGAGTTTATCTTTCTGTGACCGGCTGTCATGCCACCTTGTATCATGCAGTTGCCATGGATACATAGTATCCATATATACATACAGCCCTTCTATGCTCTTCTATTCTGAAGGTCTGTTTATCCCTGCACCCACACCACACTGCTTTCCAGCTGTCATATACAGCAAGACTTCCTAGCTGCTAGGGCAAGGCTGCCCATATTCTCCGCACCAAACTGTCTCAGCTAGTCTTGGTTGTTTCTTTCATATGGATTTCAGGATCAGTTCATCCTAAACTGATACGTTTTGGAAAACAGCTTTTTTTTTGGGGGGGGGGGGAGATTTTCTTGTAATCTGATTGAATTACATTGATTAATTTGGAGAGAATTGCCATCTGAATTTGGAAGTCATATACTCTACTTAGTATTTTCCCTGGTCAATGCACTCCAGGTGAAGATCACCTGCGGCTGGACACATTGGGAATTACACAGTTAATCCTTCCCGCCTCCAAACAGAAGGAGAAATACAGTTCCAACCTTCTCTCCATCTCTCTGACATGGCTCGCTATTATTTTGGTTCTACCCTATTTTCTCAAGTCCTCACATTTTAAAGCATCGATGTTCCTTTGGTCAATATTATGTTTAATTTTCTTTATTCCCTTTGTCCTCCTTTGCGGCTTTGACAGTTCCATATCCTATTTCTGTCCCCTCAGTGGTTTTAAATTTTCCACATACATTCCTGACCCCACAGAACCTGAAGTTAATCAACATGTCCTTCACAGTGAGTCACGGCCGTCACCGATTCCGAAAGTGTCCCACGCGTTAGGGCTTTGACTGTTACCTCTCCTTCCTCCTCTGTGTTCTCGCTTTCTGGAATTCCTGTGACTGTAAGGAGTCTCTGTAGGACTTCCCTATCCTGCTCTCCGTGTCTCCTCCCCCCGTCCATCTCCCCCACCTCGTCAGCTCTCTGCTCGCACTCTGGACCGCCGTCTCACGCAGGCCTCCTGGCTCCCACACTGGGTCCTCGGCCATATGAAACCTGCTGCTGAACTCATCCATTACATTTCTGCCTTATAACTATAATTTTCATTCATGAAAGTGTATGGCTTTTCGTCTGTTGTCTTTTTCCATCATGTCTTGTCTTTATGGCCAGGAATTCCTTCTGTGATGTTTGTCATGGTTTTGAACACACTTCCTGGATAAGCACGCTCCGACTGTCCTTCGTCTGAGTTTCTGCTGCTTGTTGTGCTTTGAACTTGGTGCGTGCTGAATGTGCTGCCTCTCGTGATGGATTGTTCCTTGTGCACTTCGTAATTCTGGATGTTAGCTCACTTTCAATGTGGTTTCTCTGAAAAATCCTGTGAGGTCCTAGGTCACATAGCTAATAAATGTAAAAAGTGGGGCAGGGACTGAATGCAGGACTGCCTTTCTCCAAAGCCAAGTCTTTTCTGGCCCTACCGTGCTCCTCCCTATTTGTTCTCACCGGGAGAACATGCACCTAGCTCAGAGTTACAGCCGGGACTCAGTCATTAGTGAATCCTTCTCTTCCTCGTCTGCAGCTGCTCAAAGGGCGCTACCCCCAGCAGCCTGAAGAGGGCGATGCTGCACACACAGCTCCACAGAACACAGACTCCGGCTCTGGGCGTCGTGACTGTAACCCTTATTCTTAATCTCACAAAATCACATGGTGTTTGCTGTTAAAGTCCGTCTCCGGCTCTTCTTCTGAGAAGCCTACAGTCACCTGTCAAAGTGCTTGGGAAACCAGACAGAAAATTCTACAGTCTCGATTCTCTGAAAGGTAAATTCGCGTTGTCACTGAAGCATACGGGGTCTTTGGTGTCAGCTTTGAGATTGCAGACACAACCAGCAACAGGATTCAAAGACGGTCAAGAGGACCAAGGTCATCGGACCAGAAGGTGCCCACCACTGTCAATCCAGCGTCATCGGATTACCTTCAGCAGCGACAGCTGCCGCATGGGGCGTGCGGACCCTGGGAGTTGCTACTGGGCGTTTAGTGGTTTGGATAAGTTACTTTGTTTCAGACTTTCACTGCTAACAGGGGAAGGGAGAAGGAAGTGACGGCATTCGGTACTGCTAAGGCTCGGGCAGCGTGCCATTCACAGGGTGGGTTCCAGGCGTGTGGGGGAGGGGACTGGCAGCTGGGGGCCTCCCTATGAAGGACCAGCAGCAAAGCCCTGAAGCAGGACCAGCGAGGCAGGGCTGTGCCCAGCGAGCAGAGGAACCAAGGCGGCCAGAGAGGCTGGCACGGAGTGAGCTGGGGGAGAGAATGAGGAGGGCAGAGGGTGCCCAGGTCCCGACACGCAGGTCCTGGGAGGGCCTGGCGACGACTCTGGCTCTTCCGCTGTGTGAAATGAGAAGCCACTGGGGGTTCTGAGCAGAGAAGTGACATGATGAGACGTGGCGTCTTTACCAAGTCCATGTGCCAGCGATGATAAGACACACAATTATTTTAGGTCTCACTAAGGGAGAAAAAAACGCTGCCAATTCAATGAAGATGCTTCTCCGTTTCTGGGATGTTAAGATATATCTGAAGTGGGTTTGGGGATGTTTATATATATTTAAAATAAATGAAAATATATTTAAAATATTACCAGTGAGTGGCCTGTAGTATATTTTAAATGTATTCTGGCTGGGGGTTGAGAACAGACCACAGGGGCCAGGCAGACAGGGAGCCCGGCAGGCCACCATTCAGTGACATGGGGTGGCTTTGGCCAGGGTGCTAAGAGTGGAGGTGATGAAAAGGGATGACTATCTCGATTAGATTGGGGGCAGAACCAATACCATTTCCCATTAACTGGATGTTGGGGGCGAAAGAAAGAGGAGAAACCCAAAGGTTTGGCCCAATCGAACGGAAAGATGGAGGAAGACTGGACAGAGCAGCTGGGAGGGAAGGTCAGTGGTTCTGTTCTGTACTAAATGTGCTTGTCTGTTCCTCGCCTCTGCGCAGATCTGGAGAGAGCTGGTTCACGGGCGGGTTCCGAGCTGGAGACATACACGTGGGAGCTGCTGGCCCTCAGCCCAGCAGCCCTTGGGGAGCTGACTCCCCCGAGAACCACATGAGGGAGCTTGGAAGCGATTCCTCCCAGTCGAGCCGCCAGAGAAGACCCAGCTGCAGCCCGAGCTTAGCTGTGCCTGCTGCCCGGCACAGAGGCTGTGATGGCAGGATTGAGGCTGTGACGGCAGGAGAGAGGCTGTGACGGCAGGAGAGAGGCTGTGACGGCAGGAGAGAGGCTGTGACGGCAGGAGTGAGGCTGTGACGGCAGGAGTGAGGCTGTGACGGCAGGAGTGAGGCTGTGACGGCAGGAGTGAGGCTGTGACGGCAGGAGTGTGTTGTTTTAAGGTACTAGCTTGGGTTGTGTGTTGTGCAGCATTAGACGAATACAACAGCGTTTGACTGGCTGAGAGCCCTAAGGGACTGCATTCCGTAGAGAAGAGGTCACGGGGGCATCCTGGGGCACTCCGTGTTCACGCGTCAGGGAGAGAAGGAGCCACCATCGAGGACAAGCAAGAGTCGAGCAAGTGTTTCACGGAGGAGGGGAGCCCAGCTCGGCCGAATGCTGCCGGGAGTGCGGTAAGGGTGGGCCTGAGAGCTCGGCACGGACAGGAGCAGGTGTGGGGGCCAGGTGATGGGAACCTGCCTGGAGTGGGGTTCAGAGAGAGCGGGAGGAGAGTGAGGGGCAGCCAGGACTGAACACCTGGCGTTGGTGCCTTCACCATTATGCTACAATGTATCCCCGGCCACGATCCGCTACAGTGTATCCCCTGCCGCTATCAAAGATGCAGAAGCTTGTGCTCGGGGGGTATCAGCTTCCTAGGGCTGCTGTAACAAATACCATGAACTTAGTTGCTAAACACAGCACTTACAGTGTTGACCAGGTCCCGACACTCGGATCCTGGGAGGGCCTGGCGACGCTGTCTTACAGTTCTAGTGGTCAGAAGCCTGACATGAGGCTCATGGGGCTAAAAACCAAGGGGCCAGCAAGACTGCATTCCTTCTGGAGGCTCTAGGGAGGTTCCTTTCCTCGCCTCCTCCTGCTTCTAGAGGCGCCTGCATTCCTTGGCTGGTGGCCCCATCTTCCACCCTCAAGCCCAGCACTGGGGGGCTGAGTGTTCCCCACATTGCATCCCTCTGACTCTGACCCTCCTGCCTTCCACTTTCGATTGCAAGGACCCCTGTGATGACAATGGGCCCACGTGGACCACCCAGGACCCTCTCCCATCTCAAGATCTTCAACTTAATCACATCTGCAGAGTCCCTTTGGCCACGCCGGGCAACATGCTCCCAGCTTCTGGGAATGGGGATGGGCACAGCTTGGGGGTGCTAGGCCCCTCTGGGCCTAACACAGTGGACTGGGGAGAAGCCCAGAAACCCGCATTAGACGGATGACGTTTTGAGAACCACCGCGGTACCATCCGTTCCAACTGTGACTGACAGATTCCACAACCTTTCACAACCTCCCCGACAGCGGGACATGAAATTACCATGGCCTTTGGGGTAGGAAATGTAGGGGATGCTACGTTTTCTGGGTTTGTGTTTACTTTTCCAAGAAGAGTCGTGTTGGTGTTTTCCTTCTCATGACCAAATATTCATCTGAGCCCCAGAAAGTTCATCTGTCACTGTCAGCATCAGCCAGGAAATACGGACAGTGGGAGAGAACACGGATCTCTAAATATCTTGTGGTAATTTAAGCCAATTAACGAATCAATCAGTAAATGAATTATGGCACGTACACCTTGAGAAAACAGCCTGGGGCTATACTTACTGAGTCAGTTGATGAAGCCATAACTATTCTGCTCGCTTCTTGCCTGAATAACTCCCCTGGAAACACTCCGCTCAAGCCAAGGAAATTCACACATGCACTCACAAAGCAAATAAATAATAGTAAAACCCAGAAGCTATGCGTAGTCTGGTATTTGCCTAAAATAACTGAAGACTCATAACCGGAGAGTTTTAGATGAATCACAGGGGTTTGTCTAATAATGCATCAGAAATGAAATCCTGATTTTTTCAACGTCAATATCATCGACTGACTGAACACGGTGCAAAAGGTCTGCCTTGCAGGCCCTCACAGGAGCCCTGCTGGGCATTTCCATCCCCATTTTTTCACACGGAAGCTGTGGTTCTGAGGCATCTGACAAGTTGTGCACAATCGAAGTTGGTAAAGGTCAGCTAACTGGCATGGTATCGTCGCCCCGTCCATGAATGGGTTCACTGTGGTTCAAACCAAGGCATTCAGCTTCCAGGGTTGGGAGCCTGTCTGCAAAGCACAGCTGTCCCTAAAAGGCCCCCACCCCCATTTGGAAAGCCCACCTCGGAGGGACATCAGACTCAGCTGGGAGCTTTCCAAACCACGGAGGCCCGGGTCCCCCTCCTTCCCCAGACACTCTAAATTAGTTGTGGGGCCCGGGATTGTTAGGAAACAGATGAATTCAGCTTCATTTGCATCCCTTGGAAGAAGACAGGGTCAAGGTGGCCTGTGACCCACCTGTGATCGTTTCCAAAGCTGCAGGATCACTGCTAGGAACGCAGCAGTTTCCCTGAGCATTTGCCACAGCCCAGCACTGGGCTTTGGATAAGGGGTGGGACATAGGAAAAGCAGGTGGCTGCCCTCCAGGGACTTAGAGGCAATGCAGGAGGCAGACAGGGCAACATGGTGAGCCGGCAGAGGAGGGACGTGCATTAGAAGGAAGTCTAAGAAATCCGCAGGCAGGAAACTAGGCCCCGTGCCGCCGGGCTGTCAATGGGCCTGTGTCTGCACGATGCTTTCTTCTCTTTACTGTTGACCCTGAACAACACAGGTTCGAACTACACTTATATGTGATTTTTCCCCCAATAAATACTATAAATGTATTTCCTCTTCCTTAATTATCTTAACATTTCTCTAGCTTACCTTATTGTAAGAGTACAGTATATCGTACACATAACATACAGAATACATATTAATTGACTTTATATTATAGTAAGGCTTCCGGTCAACAATAGGCTATTAGCAGTTAAGTTTTGGGGGAGTCAAAAGTTACAGACTCTGGCCAGTTTGGCTGGGCGGTTAGAGCGTCGGCCTGTGGACCAGAAAGACCTGGGCTCAGTTCCCGCTAAGGGCACGTACCTCAGTTGCAGTTTGTCCCCGGCCCCGGTTGGGGTCATGTGAGTGGCAACCAGTTGATGTGTCTCTCTCACATCGATGTTTCTCTCTCTCTCTTCCTCCCTCTCTCCCTCCTTCTCTATCTTAAGATAAATGCAAAAATGTTCTCGGGTGAGGATTAAAAAAAAAAAAAAGTTACAGGCGGACTTCAGATGCATGGGGGTCGGTGCCCTTAACCTGCTTTGTTCAAGGTCAGCTGCACCTGCTACTTCCCACAGCTCCAAACAGGTGCTCTGCTCTGCATCAGCGCGTGCTCTTCTGTAACTAACTGAACGCCCACCACAAACAAACAGGACTTGTTTCTTACAAGGAGAACCTGGGGTGGGTGGTGGTCCAGGGCTGGGACAGCGACTCCAAAGGCCACCAGGGCGGTGGGCTGTCCAGCTGTCTCTGCCCCACACCCGAGCAGGTCAGCCTCCGTGCCCCTGCACCCTGCCTGTGCGTCAGAGGAGGGCGGGCGCCCCTCCAGGCCCTGGTACGTGTGCCAGGCAGGGAAAACGGGGCACTGCAGGAGGGATCTCTCCAAGCAATGCTTGCTTTCACGCTGGGAAAGAGCTCTGTGCAGGTGCCACAGCTTGTGTCACAGGCCAGGGCTGGGCCACTCGGCCACCGGAGGGGCAAGGGGTCGGGACACTGAGCCTGTTGGATTTGTAGCCTCCACGGTGCAGGAGAGTGAGGGGGAAAGGAACGATGGGCGATGTGAGAGTCAGTCCCATTTGGAAAGTCCTTCTTTTACAGAACAGTTTATAGATCAAAACAAATCAGTGTATTTAAATTAGTTTCTTATGGCTGCGGTAAACACATTACCACAAACCTATTATCTTACAGCTCGGGAAATCAGAGGCTGAAATAAATGAGTCTCAGTGGGCTAAAAGCAAGATCTAGGCAGGGCCGGTTCCCTCTGGCTCCAGGGAAGAAGGTGTTCCTGTCTTTCCAGCTCCCAGAGGCGCCTGCCTCCCTTGGCTCCTGGCCCCATCCCTCTAACTTCTGCTTATGTCATCGGATCTCCCTCCCTGACCCTGACCTTGACCCTCCTTCCCTCCTTTAAGGACCCTTGAGATGACACTGGACCGACCAGTAACCCAGACAAGCTCCAAATCTCAAGGTCCTCAGTCCCATCTGCAAAGATCCTTGTGCCCTGTTAGGTGACTGATTCTGGTTCTGGGGATTCGAATGGACATCTTTGGGGGCCATCATTCTACCTACCACATATACACACGGTTTTAGTAATGACATAGACTCACTGAAAAATAGGAGTCCTGTGTGTACAGCCCCACCCCCCACCCCCAGTCCTCTGCCCTGTGAACCACATTCTGTCATTTCTTTCTTCTAAAGAATAGGTTTTGCTGCTCTTTCTCGACAGATCGACTGACGGCATTATCTGCTGACTTCCTATCCGGGACAGGAGGGCTTTGAATCTTCCCCACCCGCACTGAGGGCCTGGTGAAAGGCGGACCACCAGACCCTTGGTAAAGCCCCTGGCAAAGGCACTAGGAGATGCTCAGTGAATGCAACCTCTCACTATTCCTCATAAGTGTCAAAAAATGCAGACTCTGGACCCAGTTTTACAAAACACCCGCACCTGCTTTTCTTGCTCCAGGAGATCTTGGAAGAGTTTCCACTGCTGTTTCCGGAAGCGATCCGACTTCCCCAGCTGCAGGGCGGCGTTCTCCTGGGCCTCCTGCCTCAAGTATTCACACTCCGCCTGCGAGAGGCCGGCCACACCGGGGAGCGTCTGCAGGAACAGGGCGTCCACAAGCGCCTGGAACGTTCCCATGGTGCTGCAGTACAGCTCCTGAAACCGAGACCGGACGAGGAGTTACCCGTCAAACACGGCAGTCCAGAGAACGTAATGAAAAGCACAGACTTCAAAGTACTGATGCTGTCTGTGCTCAAGAAGGCAAGAGCCGCTCTTAAACCTTAAAGCAGAGAGCTAAACGTTGTAAGAGGCAACACTGCTTGGTTTAAAAAGAACCAATTAGAATCTTTAGGATTGAAGACTATAGTCCGATTTGATGAACCCAACGTGCAGGTGTAAGGGCAGCTAGAAATAGCCGAAGAGAGAATCAGTATGCTGGAAGACAGATCAGGGGAAATCCAGAACAAAGTCAGGAGAGACTAAGGATGCAAAATATGGAGAAGATAAAGGCATAAAAGATACAATGAGAAAATCCAACATTTTTCACTGGAGTCCCCAAAGGACAAAAGGGAGAGCCCAGGTAGAAGCAAATATTTGAAGTGATGGTGGCTTAGGAATTTCCCAAAACTGATGAAAGAAATGTACAGGTGAGAAATGGAGGCCTCATCTATACAGTGAAAGACAGGTTAATAAATAAATGGCACAGGTGAACACAGGAGGCCCTGGCCTCCAGGCTTGGGCACCCGTGTTCTTAGCTGTGATGCTCGCAGGTAAAACACTTTTTTGAAAACAAATCAATGAATAAACTAATGAATGAGTGCATAAACAGAACCTACTGAACATAGGGTCACTTTTTGCTACATTAATAGTAGATAAAACAGTTTTTAAGAAAAAAAGTGTGATTAGAAATGAAGGGATTTACAGAATATGCTAAAAGGTTTAACTCAGCAGAAAGATGTAAAAGTCCACATGTGTGTGTTCTTATCGTCATTACCCAAACCATTGCAATTTGCCACATTAACAGAATAGAGCAGACACATATCATGATGATTATGGGACTAGATGAGGAAAAAGCATTTTACAAAATTTAATTTCCATGCATAAGAAACACTCTTAGCAAAATAAATATGGAAGGAAACCTCCTTAATCTGGAAAACAAACAAACAAACATAACTATAGTAAACATTATACCTAAGGGTGGAGACTATAAAACAATATTAAGAAAAATTAAATAAGACTTAAATAAATGTAAGGATATACCATGTTTTTGGATTGGAAGATTGATATTGTACAGATGTTAATTACAACCAAAGCATCTATAAATTACCAATGCTAATCAAATTGATGGCTATGTCAATATAATGGAGAATATGGACTGCCTCTCTCTCTCTCTCTCTCTCTCTCTCTATATATATATATATATATATATATATATATATATATATATATATATATACTTTAAAAACATTTTTTCCCTTTACTGATTTTTAGAGAGAGAGAGAGGGAGAGAGAGCTAGAGAGAACATCGATTGGCTGCCTCCTGCATGCCCCCCACTAGGGATTGGGCCCACAACCTGGGCATGTGCCCTGACCGGGAATTGAACCCATGACCTCTTGGTGCATGGGTCGACGCTCAACCACTAAGCCACACCGGCCAGGCTACACAGTCGTCCCTTGCCATTTCACGCTTCGACTTTCGCGGCTTCACCCTATCGCGGTTTTTACAAATACTATACTATACTATATTATACTATATTATACTATACTGTACTATACTGTACTATACTGTACTATACTATACTATATTATACTATACTATACTATATTATACTATATTATACTATACTGTACTATACTGTACTATACTGTACTATATTATACTATACTATACTATATTATACTATATTATACTATACTGTACTATACTATACTATATTATACTATACTATACTATATTATACTATACTATACTATACTATACTATATTATACTATATTATACTGTATTATACTGTACTGTACTATACTATACTATACTGTACTATACTATACTATACTATATTATACTATACTATATTATACTATATTATACTGTACTGTACTATACTATACTATACTGTACTATACTATACTATATTATACTATACTATACTGTACTATACTATACTATATTATACTATACTATATTATACTATACTATACTATATTATACTATATTATACTATACTGTACTATACTATACTATACTGTACTATACTATACTATACTATATTATACTATACTATACTATACTATACTATACTATATTTGAAAAAACCGCGATAGAGTGAAGCTGCGAAACTAAGCACGAAGCGGCGAGGGACGACTTATAGTAAATAAAGAATCCTACTTCGCGGAAATTCATAGAGTCTAGAACTGATTAACCGCGATAAACGGGGGCCGACTGTATATGTATTTTAATCCTTACCCTGAGGACATGCTTAGAAAGAGGAATGGAGAGAGAGAGAGAAACATCAGTGTGAGAGAGAAACACTGATACGGGATAGAAGCATCGATCGGTTGCCTCCCGCACGTGCCCTGACCAGAAGCCGAACCAGTAACCTTTCGGTGCACAGGACGAGCCTCAACCCACCGAGCCGGCGGGGCTGCATGCCTTCTTTAACCCAACAGTTCTGCTCAAGAGAAGTGCACGCGCCAGTACATCACACAGCACCCACAGGGAAGTTGATGTCAGCACAAGGTAGAAAGTCTAAACTCAGAAGCCACACAAATGTCCGTCAACAGCAGAATGGGGAATGGAGATGTGTCTGTACCAAGGGACAACACAGACCAATGAGGAAGAATGAACTGCTACACGCAACAGCATGGACGCATCTCACACGTACCAAGTCTGTGGAAGAAGCCTCACCCACGAGAGCACACGCCACAGGCTTCCACTTGCATGAAAGCAAACGCCTGCTGTTTTAGCAAGCCCGGAGATGGCTCCTGTGAGCAGGGACGGCTCTGGGATCAGGAGGGGCGTGAGGGGCTTCTGGGACCCTTGATCTCTTGATCTCATGATCTCTTTCTTCATCTGGGTGACGGTGCCATAGATGGATTTTTGATCATTTCTTAGTCCATAAATTTATGTTCTCTATGTATGTATGTGTGTTACACTTCACAATAAAACACGGTTTAGACCTACGAGACTGATTTACATGTTCCTCCATCCTCTGCAAATCCCCGTTTTCTGCAGGAGGCAGGTCTGCAGATGGAGTCCCCACCTCGCACTCGATCCCTCTGGAGCAGTGGCTGGGGACACATTTTTTTTCTTTTTCCTTCATGACTGTCAAACCACAAAAATATGCTGTTTGCAAATTCAAGCAAGGTGAACTTCGTAAAACCTACATGGCCCATTAACCGAGGCTCCTTCTAATAAAAAACGTGCTGGGTCCCTCGAAAGCGTCACATCTGGGTCCCTGTCACACGCTCTGACAGGCCGTAAAACATCGCTCCCCGCTTACTGCTGACACATTTCATTTGGGAGATACTGATTTATTCTGTGCCCGAAATAGAACTGGGATTAATTTGCGGTGTTGCTCTCTGTGCGTGTGCGGGCAGGACAGCTGGGGTGTCCTGGTGGGGACAGCGCTGGCCCCCGGCCTCAGCCCTGCACTTTCCCTCAAACAGGCACAGGGCACCCAGGCTGAGGCAGAAACTCCCTCCGCTTCGCGCCTTCCCCCGGTGTCCCCTCTGCAGCCTGCCTCCAGTGACCGAGTGCCCTCCGGGGCGTGCTTCCTGCGGAGGGATGACTCGGCGGGAGAGGCGCGGGGAGCCTGAGAAAGGGAGACTGTGTCCTTACCTGTAAAAGGGGTGCAGGTCTGTGAAGACGGCCCTGCTTTGCGGGCTGATTATAATATTAGACAGCACAGCACAGAGCAAGCCTTCTCCTCGTCACAGCCCCCGTCACAGCCCCCTTCCCCGTCACAGCCCCCGTCACAGCCCCCTTCCCCATCACACCCCCATCACAGCCCCCTTCCCCATCACAGCTCCCCATCACATCCCCTCCCCGTCACAGCCCCCGTCACAGCCCCCTTCCCCATCACACCCCCATCACAGCCCCCTTCCCCATCACAGCTCCCCATCACATCCCCTCCCCGTCAGAGCCCCCATCACATCCCCTCCCCGTCACAGCTCCCCCGTCACAGGCCCCCGTCACAGCCCCCCGTCACAGCCTCTGCCACGTAATTTTGCAGCCTCTAGCCCCAGGGAGTGGGGAGGACCTTCCTGTCCTTTAACTTTGGGTTCGGTCATGTGACTTGTGGTGGCCCATGAAATGACGTGGGTGTGAAGTGTGCTACGTGCAGGCTAGGCCTCCAACTCTGCCGTGGGTCTCACTCCCAGGCCGGCCCACCAGTCTCGGGAGGAAATGAGAGGCAGGTGGAGCATTGTCAGTCCAACCCAGCCTAGCCCGCTAACCTCTGCCAAGGCACAGACGTGAGAATGTGTCACTGTCACGTTCAGCCATTGGGTTTGGAGGTGTCTTGCTGCAGGAAGACAGTGGTCATGAGTCTGTGACACCTCAGTGCAGCAGAGGCCTTCTATCACTGTGGTAGAAGGATGTGCTTCCTCACGGCAGTCACAGGTGCATCTGCAAACACCTCTGGGTGCTTACTGTGGGCTCTGTGCTCGGCACACTCTGTGCTCAGGCCGCTCTGTAAGGAAGGCAGCTAAGAATTCCTGGGTCAGGCAGGCTGTGAGAGCGACAGGGCGCACAGCGGCCACGCAGCCGAAGGGCCCGCAGCCGAAGGGCCCGCGCGTGGTCTGCCTGCCTCCCGAGCGCCCTTCCCCTCCGCACTCCGCACCGGTTCAGGGAGGCCGTGGCGGGGACGACTGAAAGGAAGGAGGCTGCAGTTAGTTAGCACGCAGGACCATGAAGGTTCGGGCAAACTGTAAGTAAAGAAAACATAAAGTATGCGCTCCAGCCGCTTTATTACGTTAACACAGAGCCACGCTGCCGGAGCTCGCGGCAGAGGCAGCCCTGGACACCAGTCTGTCTGCCCAGACTCGGCCCCTTTAGCCTTGAGAGAGACGGAGCAGACGGAGCCCCTCCCCGCACACCACGGAGATCCTCTTTCCAGGGACGTGGACCACGCCGCGCCCACGCTGCTCGTTTCCTCTTCAAGACCCACTTCAAAGAGACCACTGCCCAGAAAGCCGTGGTTTTGTATTTATCCAAAACCTAATATGTTTTTTGTTTGTTTGTTTTTTTACTTTTTGGAAACTTACTGTTTCCTATCTGTGGTAGGCAAAATAATGGCTCCCCAACACGTCCGTGTCCGAACCCCTGGACTATGCTACCTTACATGGTCAGAGGTTTTGCAGATGTAAGTTAAGGACCCTGAGATCTGAGGTGAGCCAGGGTCACCCAGGTGAGTCCAATGTAATCACAAGGGTCCTTATACGTGGGAGACAGAGGCGGAGGAGACTGGATGGTGGGAAGGGAGGCAGGGAGGCAGGGAGGTGGAGGGAGAGGAGAGGGGATGGTGGGAAGGGAGGCAGGGGGGTGGAGGGAGAGGAGAGGGGATGGTGGGAAGGGAGGCAGGGAGGTGGAGGGAGAGGAGAGGGGATGGTGGGAAGGGAGGCAGGGAGGTGGAGGGAGAGGAGAGGGGATGGTGGGGAGGCAGGAGCACCAAATCTCGGGCTCTGAGACAGAGGGTCCACAAGCCAAGGACTGTGGGCGCCCCCAGAAGCTGGAAAGTCAAGGAAACATTCCCCTTGGAGCCTCCAGAAGGAATGCAGCCCTGCTGACCCCTTCGCTTGAGCCCAGTTCACCCACTGGGACTCTGACCTCGGGCCCAGAGGTAGTAACTGCGTTTTCAGCCGCTCAGTTTGCTAATCTGCCGCAGCTACAGGAACCCAATGCCCCGCCTTCAGAATGCCGGAATCCAGCTGGTTCGCTCATTCATCCGCTCGCTAACTCATTCTTCAGTGTTGACTGATCACCTCTGGTGTGTCACTCCTGGGCGAGGCCCTGGGGACACAGCGGCGCCCTCATGGGGGACAGCACATTCCTCTCCCTTCCCTTGTCCACCAGTTCCCTTCTCCCTACTTGGATGTTATGAGTCCTAGGCCTGAATCCCAGGCTCCCCAGCTGCGCGACCTTGAACAAAATACCTTAACCTCTCACTGCGGGGCAGCAGAGAATTGGCCTTGTTGAAAGAGAGGCCTGGGCTTGGCCCTGGTTCCTGGGACGTGACCTCTAAGTCCTTGGAACGTCCTCCCTGATAAGAGGCTCTTAGATTATTGGGGATCTTGGGCCACATCGGATAGTCTGGGATAATGATGTGATTTAGGGGGGGGGCCTTGGGCCATGTGGTATCAGCTCATGGAAGATGGGCCAGGGTTAAGGTCAGCCACACTGGGGGTCGACCAGGTCTACCTGACTGCGTCCCAGTGAGAACTGTGGACAGCAAGGCTCGAGTGAGCGTCCCTGGTTGACAACACGCAGTGCATAAGGTCACACAGCATTGTCAGGGGTCAGTGGTGTGCACACCTCCCCTGGGAGAGGACACGGACGCTTCATGTCGGGCACTCGGCTGACTCTCACCTGTACCCTGTGCAGTAACAACCGTGACCTTGAGGACAGCTTTGTGTGAGTCCTGTAGAGAATGAGAGAGCCCGGGATGGCCCTGGGGACACCTGAACGGCACTGGTATCAGAAGCGAGGGATGTCCTGGAGACTGCTCTTGAACACCGCATCAGTGCCTGTTACTTCTGCATTCTCTGAGGACGGTTTCATTTTCTCTTATCTTCCTCACCCTCACCCTCGTGAGAACCCGCAGCCGAGAAGCCTCAGGCTTGGCAGGTGTCGTGTCACACACTCTCCCAGGGGCCTCCGGGAGACATCGCAGCAAACCAGCGGGGTGCCGGCAGGGGCTCCGCGCCTGTCCCACGGCCGGCTCTGGGCTGGGTTCGGACATCTTCGTGCGTGAGCCGCCGAGACGTGTCATTTTGTGGCATCTGTCTCAGTCAAGCTGGGGCTTGACTGTTTGTTTAAAGGTCAAGAGACGGTGGGAATTTAAATTTAGAAAAATGCACTTTCCTCGGCAGCTGGAGGACCGTGAGGTGGTCATCAGCTTTATGGCGCAGCCGCCGTGCCCACGGTATCATGGTGGGTGTCTCCGCTACAGAAAGGGAGACATCAGGCCTCGGGGTGACTGGGTCTGGGAAAGAGCCAGCCGGGCTGCAGGGCGAGTTACCTCGTGAGCATATCCTGTGCACCACACCCTCCCGTGCATACGCGCCCTCCCATGCACCCCCCCCCCGTGCACACGCCCCCGTGCACACGCCCTCCCATGTACATGCCCTCCCGTGCACACGCCCTCCCATGTACACGCCCTCCCATGCACACACCCTCCTAGACAGTGACGACAGCGAAACGCATCTGTGCCTGATGGGCTTCTGGCTCTGCACGTGCAAGCTTATCTACACCTCTGGATAGTACTCTGCAGACAGCTTATTATCCCCATTTCAGTGGAGAAGACTGAGATGTTGACCACCGAAACAGACCCTGCGCCCACGCTTTCTCGCCGCCCCAATCCGCGCCATCCCAGCCAGGCCCCCAGTGGCTCTTGCCAGGACCACGGCGACGCCCCCCAGTCTCCCTGCTCCCAGCTCTGCCCAACGCTCCCGTCTGCACAGTCCTTGGCAAACATGAGGCAGATCACTCTAGGCCTTCGGGGTCCTGGGCCCAGGAGGACGGGAGGTTCCCACACACACGCAGGTCCCAAGAGGTCTTGGCCGGGGCCCCTGGAGGCCACACACCTGGCAGAGCGCAGCCACCGCCTCGGCGGCCCTGACGTCCTCCTCTTCCTCCAGGTCACTGCGCGCCAACCTCTGCCTCTCCAGGACCTCGTGGAAAGCCTGTGAGTAACAACAGGGCCTGAATATGATGGAAAACGCAGAGATTTTTTTCCAGAAAAATCTCCCCACCTGACCCCTGCCTCTCGGATCGAAAGGACGTTCAGCCTTGATTTATACACAAAAAAGGCGAGGCCGGGGTCACGTGGCTTCAGCGACATGCAAGCTGAGACCAAGGCGAGGACCAGCGAGACCGACCTCCGGGAAAACCACACACTGTGTTTTCGTCCAGCCCGGTAGGTGGGGGTGCTACCAGGCCGCCCCAAGACTGCTCTCTCCTGGACAGAAGCCACAGGACAGCAGTCTGACTTAGCTGCTGGGAAGTACTGCGCCACCCTGGGAGACCCGCCCGGAGCCCTCCCCACCCTGCCAGACAACCAAGCTGGGGATGCAGCGCCCAGGGGACTCAGGTCACTGTGCTGACCCACGGGAGGCCAAGAACAGCCCTCCCGTCTGCTGGACGCCAAAGCCTCAGCTTCCCGTGCAGGGACAGGGCCGAGCCACACCATGGGCGGCCTGCATGGCTGCTCCCGGGAGACACGGCAGCTGAGTTAGGGCAGGTCACCTGGAGGAGCTCCTCGGGGTCTGCGGTCAGCTGCGCCGCAGCCAGCAGGCTCGTCCGTGCGTCCGCTTGGGCCAGCATGAGCTCCGCTGTCCCCTCCTCCCGGCGAAGTCGCGACGCCTGGACCAGACCTTTGCCTCGCTGGACGAACTCTGAAACGGAAACGAGCCACAGGATGGCACAGGTGACTCCCGCGGAGCCTTCCACTGGCCGCGTCTGCCAGCGCGACGAGGGGGGACCTAGGGGTGAATTCCATTTTATTTGCGTCTCATCATTCCCACACGTGTGCTTCTGAAGGGCTGGTGCGGGGCACCCTGGCCCCCCCAAGCCCACAGCCCCACTTTAATTGGAGGGTCCCCCCCTTGGGCCCAAGGCTCAGGATGCCACAGAGACAATATTTAGTGGCTACGCAGGGCGGGCGGCCAACCCGACCAGATTAGCGAGAGGCAGTTCCTGGGAAGAGTGTGAGGGGGGTGTAGGTGGCCCAAGGAAGGTGACAGGAGGGGACAGGGCCTGAGTCCGCAGGAGGACAGTGCTGTTTTAGGCTGGAGTTGAGATTCAGAGACCACGAGGGTGAGTTGTTAGGTCAGCAGCCCAGGAGGAGGGTGGTCCAAGGGCAGTGTCCCTGTGACTGGGGCAGGTGAGCTGGGGGAGAGGGGACTGAGGTCTACACAGACCTTCACCCACCGGGTCACCTGGCCCCAGCAGTGTGCCAAGCACAGTGCCCAGCCTGCAGTCTGCTGGTGATCAGGACCCCGCCCTGCTCCCGAGTTGCTCTGAACTATGTCCCTTCGAATTCATGTGGTGAAGCCTTAAATCCCGTGGGACTGTATTTGGAGATGGGGCCTTTAAGGAGGCCATTAAGGTGAAATGAGGTCATTATGGTTAAATGAGGTCATAAGGGCGGGGGTTGAATGAGGTCATAGGGTGGGGCCCTGACGGCAGGGCTGGTGCCTGAGAAGAGGAAGCATGTGAGAAGGCCTCACTCTGCCAAGTGAGGGCACAGAGGGCACAGCAAGAAGGTGCCATGTGCAGGCAGGAAGTGGACCCTCGCCGGGCACCCAGTCAGCTGGCACACTGATCTGGACGTCCAGCTTCCTGAGCTGTGAGAAACACGTCTGCTGTTCAGGCCCCGTCTGTGGCATCATTATTGTGGCCAAGACACCCGGAGACTCGCTCGCCCTGTGGGGGGCAGGCTGTGTGGGTGTCAGACCTGCTGGGAACTTGTGGGGCACACGGACGCCCTACAGACGCCCTGACGAGACCCGAGAGCCCCCGTCCTGAGCTTCCGTGCAGGCCCAGGGGCACGCGCAGCCTCGGATCAGCACCACGGGCTCTCGCCAGGGAATGACGCAGCTGGCGAGAGGCGGTCCCTGTCCTGCAGGAAGAGGCCAGCGTTTCTTCGTGTGGGCCCCACTAAAGGTCTGACCTGGACGGTCTCGGGCACCCTGAGCCCTGGCTGACATTTCCAGAGTTGACCCAGGAGCAGGAGCGTGTGTGGGAAACGCTGTCGGCTGCCCTCCCCTGCCTTGCACACCCCACCCAGCAGCTGCAGGGCCATGGCTCGCGCAGGGCGGTGGCTGCAGTGAGGGGCACACGTCACCTCCGGGCACCTCCACCCTCCTTCGCCTTCTGCGTGTTCCAGGGGGCTCCACGGCGGGACACTGGGGTCTCTGTGAGCCGGAGTCACCGACCATGAAATGGAGCAGGGCAGCCCTGACCAAGGAGGCAGCCCTCACTCACCCCGATTTAGGGGGAAGGCAAGCGAGGCTCAGAGAAGTTAGGTGACCGGTCCCCCAGGGCAGAACTGGGACACCTGCAAGTGCTGTCCCCCAGCCCTGCCCCCATGGCCCACAGCGTGGGGCCCGGAGGACTGTGCCAGCCCAGGGCCCGCAGGGGCTCGCTCACCCCTGCTGAAGCGCTCGGCCTCCTCCCAGAAGGCCTTGTGCTGCTGGGTCAGCAGCTCCTCCTTCTGCCGCCCGGACAGCCGGCCCTGGACGGTCAGCAGGTCCAGGCTGCGGGAGATGGCGGCCAGCCGGCACCTGGTCTCCTCCTGGATCTGCAGCTTCAGGAACTCGACCGTCTTCGCCATGTGCGCCTGGCCCACTGTTCTCTCCAGGATGTCCTGCGCGGAGAGACACCGGGCATTAGGTTGGGACGCCTTGGGCCGGCGCTCAGCCGTGGGGTCTGTTCACAGCAGCGGGCTCTGTCCTGGCGCCCCCACCTCCCTGAGCCTCCTGTGTCTGCTCCTCACTGGGGACCCCATCGTCCCTCGTGGGAACGTGGCGAGGCAGTCGCCAGGTCACACAGGCAAAGTGCTCACTGCAAAGTGCTCCACGGAGGGCCGCTCCTCGGGAAGGAGTTCCACATGCGCCGATGACCAAGGAGGAAAACCCTCCTTTCTGACAGCCGCCCCTCCCCCAACCCACCGGGCCTCTGGCTGCCACCGCTGGAGGAGAAACACAGGGCGAGACGACGGCCACAGGGGTTCTGGGCTCCTGCGCCCCGGAGAGCCCGAGTGCTGGGGATTCGGGAGACTGCGGAGCGGTGCCCCACCCTGCTCTACCGCATTATTACTGTTTAGGACGCCTCTCATGGAAAAAAACGCCTCCCCCACGCGGGAAATGCTGACCAGAGGCACAGGGGCCTGCAGGTCGGCACTGCTGGTCCTTCCGTCTCAGAGAGAAGATGCTCACTGCTGAGCGGGAACGAGGACGACGGACGGAGCAGGGACACTGCTGTGGCCCGTGGGTCACGTTGGAGCTGCAGGCCTGTCCCACCTCGCCACGGCCCCACCCGCCACCTGGCACCGGCAGAGGCCTGCGTTAGCCCAGCCCCTTCTCCCCCAGGCCTGCAATCGGCCTCGTTCATGTCCCCTCTTTATCCCCTTCCCGCCCACCCACAGTCACTCTGCCCTGCGCTTCTGCCCCCTCGTGCCCTGCCCCTCATGGCAGACGGGCCTTTCTGAGATGCAGACCAGGCCGTGGTCCCCTGGCCCAAACGCTCTAGTCACTGCCCTCAGACCAAGTCCACACTGCTGGGCAGGGAGCACAGGGCCCTTCAGGACCAGGCCTGGCTCAGTCCCCAGCCTTGTCACACACTCCTGCCGACTCCTGGCTGCCCAGGCCCACGCTGGCAGCTGTGCCAGGCCTCTGCACACGCAGGGCCCTCCTCCTGCACCACCTTCCCTGCCTCCTCTTACCAACTCCACTGCCTGGCCGGGCCCTCCTCGTGCGGACAGGCTCTGCTCCCCCGCACCCCCACTGCACCCCTCCTCTGCTCCACGGCCCACGTGCTTGTGTGTGGAAGGAACTGAACCTGAGAGTCCTTGGAGGCAGGGGCTGGTCTGAGCCTCCGCTGCCCAGCCTGGGCCTCACTGTTGGCTGAGCTGCTCTGGTCTGTGTTCTCCCGACAAGAATAATGACCCCCCGATTACGGACAAGGATGCTGAGGCTTATTCTGGAAGGCCACACAGTTAGTCCAAGGCACAGTGGCTTTGAACCTTCCTCTCCTCCAATGAAACAAATCTGCCAGCAGCCAGGGGCCGTGACCACTAGAGGGCGCGAGAGGATAAGCACTGGGTGCTGTGTGGTGGCCGGGAGGCCCCTTCCTAGGGTGGGTGGGACAGCCAGCCACCTCTGCTGTAGCACCCGAGGCCCTCCCAGCTCATAGGGACAGTGCAACCTCTGGGTTTATATTCAAGGAAATATGGGATCTGGGAGAAGTGAGCCTGAACAGAGGGGTGCCAGATGGAGGGCAGGAGGACCAGAGGGACACCAGGCAAGGCCACCGGGGCTCAGTCCTCCAGAGTGCCTGGGCTCAGACCTCGCTCCAGCCCTCAGAGCTGCAGGACCTTGGGCTCAGTGTCCTCCTCTGACCCCTAATTACGAGCTGCTGGGAGGGTGAGATAAATTACAGCGTGGAAAGCATTCGAGGCAGTAACCAGAGCACAGCACTGCTCCAGGATGCCCTGTTCTCATCGCCGTCCACAGCGAGTCCACGTCACTCGTGGCGGCCGTGTTTCTCGAACGTCCTGAGAGACTGGTTCTGATGACCTTTAGGGCCCTCTGCAGGGCCCTGTTCCGTTCCAGGCCCACCTGCCCAGGCCAAAATGCTCAGACGCCGGCCCAAGAATGGAAATCCCTCCAGCGTGTATCGACAGCAGACTCCTAGATAACTCCAGTGGGGGTGTGTGGGTCAGGCAGAGCTCGTCCGTCCCCCTTCTGCACAGACGCAAACTCAGCCCTTTCCAGGAACCACTGCGATGATTTGCTTACGTCTGTTTTGCCTGCTGGCATGAGGCCTGCAGCAGCCGAGCCATGAACACACACGCACAACTCCCACGTGGGCTTCTGTTCCGAAGGCCGGACGTGCTGTCTGCTGTCTAACACTCTCAGATCAGGGGCCACTCTGATCCCATTTCACAGATAATGAAACGGAGTCACAGAGAGGTTGCGTAACTGCCCAAGGCCACACAGCTATGAAGTGGCAGGACGCTGGTATTGCTCAGGTGTTTGGCTCAACTCTGCAGTACCGTTTCTGTAACAGTGTGGCACACAGTAGGTGCTCGCTGAACGTTGGCTGAAAGATGAGCGTACTGAGAACCTGGATAATCCCTTCCGTTCTTCCTGTCTGGAAATTTCCGGCTAATGCTTGGGCCAGAGTCAGCTAAGGATACGTTTCTTTTTCCCTGCATCAATATCCTGCTGGCAGGATAATAATTAAATAGAAAGAGAAGAGGAAAAGTCTTTCTCTCTGATGAGCATCCATATCAGCAGCTTGATCGAATGAAAACCCGGTTCAAAGAGGCGTGGACGGCAAACCAGGAAGCTTGGGGCGCGGGCTCGGCGACGCCATCAGACAGGGCGGGCTCCTCGGTGAGTCAGCAGCGGGTCCTTTTCTTTCATAACATCTGCCTAGCTTTCAGCAGAGGCAGAAAAGGGGAGCTCGTGTACAGGATGGGAGAGCACATACCACGTTCTCCGACGGCTGTGTGCACGGGGGCGTTGTTAACATGCACCAGTGACTCGGGTGTGGGGGAGGTCCTGCCCTCTACCCAGCTCTCAGGTGGTGCTGAGGCTGCTGGGCGGCAGACCACACTCTGGAGGAGACGGTTTGAGGAGAAGCAGCAGGAATCCACCCTGGCTCCTCAGGACCTGCTCTGAGGGTCTGAGGAGCTGAGTCAAGGCGGTGCTGGAAGTTTCTGAGCCAGGAGTCACCTGGGCAGGTGCACAGGTCTGAAATGTAATGCGTGAGTCCCCCAGGTCAGAGGAAGGGGAGATGGGTGCACAGTGCCCTGGGCCTTGCACACAGCAGGGTGAGGCCAAAACCTCCACAGAGAAATCCCCCAGTGATTAGGGTATTACAGGTCACCGAGCACTTCCCTGGGTCTGTGACAACTCCTAGGACCACTCTTTCATAAATAGAGTAATTGGCCCTGGCCGGTTTGGCTCAGCGGTTGGGAGCGTCGGCCTGCGGTCCAGAGAGACCCGGATTCGGTTCCTGCTAAGGGCATGTACTTCGGTCGCAGTTTGTCCCCGGCCCTGGTTGGGTCGTGCGGGAGTCAGCCACTCGATGTGTTCCTTTCATGTTGATGTTTCTCTCTCTCTCTCTCTTCCTCTCTCTCCCTCCCACTCCATCTGAACAAAAAATGGAAAAATGTCCTCCAGTGAGGATAAAAAAACAAATAAATAAATAAATATAAATAGAGTAATTGGAACTCAGAGAGGTTAGGTAACCAGTTCAAGATAACACAGCTCCCAGTGTCTGGGCCCAGATTCAAAGTCGGATTTGCAGCTTCCTCTACACGGATGGTTTGCATCCTAGCTATACCTCAGAACTGTTTGGGGAGTTTTAAAACCAGCAAAACCAGGGCCTCTGCTTCAAACCAATCAGACTGGATCTCTGGCCATGAGGCCCAGGCAGAGACATTTTTAAAAGCTCCCTGGGTGATCCATGAAGCAGTCGGGAGAGGAAACCAGAGCTCCATCCCCATCCGTGGGCGTCAACTACGACTGCTCACCACGGTCACCTGGAGCTCTAAAAACCCCAGGCTGATTAGATCGGACTCTCTGGGCAGGGGGCTCCTCCGGGACCCAAGCATCAGTACTTTTTAAAGCTCCCCAGATAATTTCAATGTGCAGCCAGGGTTGAGAAATAGTGCTCTATGCTGCAGGATCGTGGAGCTGGCCAGCATCTTCACACCTGGGATGGAGGGATGGAAGGATGGATGGAAGGAAGGATGGATGGGTGGATGGAAGAAAGGATGGATGGATGGATGGATGATGGAAGGATAGATGGAAGGACAGAAGGATGGACGGATGGAAGGATGGATGGATGGATGGATGGATGGATGGATGGAAGGAAGGAAGGAAGGATAAGTGGATGATGGATGGATGGATGGAAGGATAGATGGAAGAAAGAATGGATAAATGATAGATAATGGATGGAAGGAAGGAAGGAAGGAAAGGAAGGAAGGAAGGAAGGAAGGAAGGAAGGAAGGAAGGAAGGAAGGAAGGAAGGGCTAGAGGGATGGATGGACGATGGATGGATGGATGGATGGATGGATGGATGGAAGACAGGAAGAATGGATGGATGGATGGATGGATGGATGGATGAAAGGAAGGATGGATGGATGATGGATGGATGGATAAATGGATGGAAGGATAGATGGAAGGACGGAAGGACAGAAGGATGGATGGATGGATGGATGGATGGATGGATGGATGGATGGAAGCATAGATGGAAGGATGGATAGATGACAGATAATGGATGGAAGGAAGGAAGGAAGGAAGGAAGGAAGGAAGGAAGGATGGAAGGAAGGATGGATGGATGATGGATGGATGACAGATGATAGATGATGGATGGATAGATGGAAGGAAGGAATAATGAGAAGGAAAGAAGGAAGGAAGGAAGGAAGGAAGGAAGGAAGGAAAAAAGGAAGGAAAAAAGGAAGGAAGGAAGGAAAGAAGGAAGGAAGGGCGGGCTATAGGGATGTATGGACGATGGATAGATGGACGGACAAATGAAAGGATGGATGGATGGAAGGAAGGGTGATGGGTTCATTGCTTTTGTCTGGGCTCTCTCCCCCCATCTACAATAGGAAGGTGTTTAACCTAACGATCTCTACAGCACTTCAAGCTTCCTGACCCCACATCTCTAGTTCAGATCCGTTCCCTCCCCGCCCCCCAGCAGTACCAGAGCCTGCAGGTCCTGGGAGTCACGCAGCAGCCCTTCCGCCGAGATCATTCTTTCTGTCACCATCATCCCAAGCTGCCGGGCTTTGGGGCTGGAACACTTCAACTGGTCCACGAGACAGTGCTGGATGTCTTCCATCTGCTTCCAGAACGCTTCCATCTGTGCAATGAGAGGGAGGAGGTGGAGGAAAATGCATCTAAGAAAGCCGTATGGTTCCGGCTTGGGGATTACAATTCACGCCTTATCACAAACAGGTTCCAAACAACTGTGACCTCAGAGCCAGTTTATCTCGGCAATGAGCGTGCTCTCTGGAGGCCCCTCCTTGTGCCATCCTGGGTGCCAGTCAGTCTCCACGCTGCTCTCCAGCAAACAGCAGGGAGCTGCTGATAAGGCAGGAGATCTCGCAGCTCAAACAGCTAAAGGCTCCGGCAGGCTGTGACTCCTGCGTGGGGGGTCAGGGCGGGGACATGATTTTCCACAGTGTGCTCCAGGAGGCTTCCAGATCTTTAAAAGGATTCAATGTATCCTGGAAATGAAAGCGCGAATGACCACTTTAATATTATTGTCTCAAGAGTACAGAAGAGCCCAAGGCAGAGACGATCCTGACCGTGAAAACACTCTGCTTGGAAATCCGTGTCCTTCCCGTCCCCCGAGGAGCGGAGCTGGGGCTCCTGGAGGCGCCGGGCTGCACTGTGTGCGGCCTTGGGACCAAGAGCCCCGATACCTGGAGCCTTCACGACTGTCTTTTGTTCTATGGCACGCGGGATCTGTGCGTCACACATTCCACTTCTAGGTCAAATATGGACGGGGGGACGAGGAACAGGCTCAGAGAGATGGAGCCCTTGTCCCAGGTCACAGAGCTAACAGGAGGCGAGGCAGATTTGGTTCAACGCCCAGCTGCGAGCTTCTCCTTCTGGGCTCCGCCTCTCTGATGCTTAAACGGACACTTCTCGCTGGACAGGCACGGAGGGGTCAGCGTGGGTGGCACCAGAGCCCACTGCAATCTTGCCGCTCTGGCTGAAGGTGGAGGGAAACGACAACCCGAAACTGATGACGTCCGGCCACCTGCCTCCCAGAGCTGGGCACCGCCAGGAGGACGCCCCCGCCTCTTCAAAAGTTTGGCCTCCCGCCTCAGGGCCTCCGGGCAGCTCAGTAAACCTTTACCTGAGCCAGGGCAGCAGCTCAGCCCACCAAACCCCCCACCACCTGCAGGCTCACACCTGTTCTTGTGCCCCTCGCCCATCAGACGCCCTCCTTTCCGGCTGCTCTCAGAGGGTGTGGACCCTCGGTCACGACCTCCTGCACACCCAGACACAGCTCACACCCAGACACAGCTCACACCCAGACGCAGCTCACACCCAGACGCAGCTCACACCCAGACACAGTTCACACCTAGCAGCGCTGCGGCTACTCCTTCAGCCCCAGAGAGCCAGGATGCTCCGTCCATCCTGAAAATCTCGGACTTCCCTTGGCATCCATGACAAGATTTTCTTCTGGTTCCTCAAGTCCCTGCTCCACCTTCTTACCTTGATTCTCCTTGCCCCTTGCTCGCTAACTGCGGGCTGGGTCCTTGACTCTCCTTGCCCCTCGCTCCCTAACTGCGGGCTGGGTCCTTGATTCTCCTTGCCCCTCGCTCGCTAACTGCGGGCTGGGTCCTTGACTCTCCTTGCCCCTCGCTCCCTAACTGCGGGCTGGGTCCTTGATTCTCCTTGCCCCTCGTTCCCTAACTGCGGGCTGGGTCCTTGATTCTCCTTGCCCCTCGTTCCCTAACTGCGGGCTGGAACCTTGATTCTCCTTGCCCCTCGCTCCCTAACTGCGGGCTGGGTCCTTGATTCTCCTTGCCCCTCACTGCCTAATTGCAGGCTGGGTCCTTGACTCTCCTTGCCCCTCACTCCCTAACTGCAGGCTGGAACCTTGATTCTCCTTGCCCCTCGCTCCCTAACTGCGGGCTGGAACCTTGATTCTCCTTGCCCCTCGCTCCCTAACTGCGGGCTGGGTCCTTGATTCTCCTTGCCCCTAGCTCCCTTGGCTGGGTCCAAGACCTGGCACAAGCTCCTTTCTCTGCCTGTTCCACACACCGTGGGCCAGAGTGTCGCCTTTGTGGGAGGTCACCAGAACTTTAGAGAACCCTCCGAGAACTGTGAACTCTCTGCCTGAGATATGCAGGCAGGGACGAGATGTCACTGCCTTGGGGTGTCTGTGGACCCCTGAGCACCCTCCCTTCACCATCTCCTCCCAAGGACATGCTGTCCGTGGCCTCCTACCTGAGCTTGGTGGAGGTCCGTCCCAGGCATCTGTCTCCAGGTCAGCAAGCGGAACTCACCCTCTCCCCTCCCAACCTGTTCTCCAGCTGGGGCCCTCATGGCCGTGGCACTGATCCTCTGCCCCGTCTCCCCCTTCACTGCACCCTGTCAGCTCCCACCTGTTCTTACCTCTCCATCCCACGGCAAACGCCTTCCTGAAATTCCTACCGCACTAGCCCAGTAGCTCTTTTTATTGTGTTTTATTTTTTCCTCTATTTTTTTTATTAATTAATTTATTTTTGTTACAGATCTTTCTCCTTTTTCCCCCCAGACACCCTCCTCCCGATCCTGCACCCCCCCCCCAGCATTATTGTCTGTGTCCATTGGTTACGGATACATGCATATAAGTTCTTTGGTTTAGTTCATCCCCCATGCCCCCCCCACCCCCCGCCTGAGGTTTGTCAGTCTGAACCATACTCCTTTCTATGTCTCTGGGTCTATTTTGTTCATCAGCTTATTTTGTTCATTATAGTCCACAAATAAGTGAGATTATGTGGTATTTGTCTTTCTCTGATTGGCTTGTTTCACTTAGCATAATGCTCTCCAGGTCCCTCCATGTCGTCTCAAAGGATGAGATCTTTCTTTCTTACAGCTGCATAGTGTTCCATTGTGTATGTGTACCACAGCTTTTTTATCCACTCATCTACTGATGGACACTTGTAGCCCAGTAGCTCTTAACTGACCTCCACACAGCAGCCTGCGTGGTCCTTCTAAACCAGAGAGGGACCAAGCCGCCCTCTGACCTCCACACAGCAGCCTGCGTGGTCCTTCTAAACCAGAGAGGGACCAAGCCGCCCTCTGACCTCCACACAGCAGCCTGTGTGGTCCTTCTAAACGAGAGAGGGACCAAGCCGCCCTCTGACCTCCACACAGCAGCCTGCGTGGTCCTTCTAAACCAGAGAGGGACCAAGCCGCCCTCTGACCTCCACACAGCAGCCTGCGTGGTCCTTCTAAACCAGAGAGGGACCAAGCCGCCCTCGGCTGCACACCAGGTGACTGCCGCTCCCTGGCATGAGATGAGGATCGAGGGCCAGGCTCTGCATCCTCGCTCTGCCTGCTCCTCGCCCTCCCTGGCTGCCTTCTCTGCCGCCCACTGGCCAGCACCCATACTCCTCCCAAACAGCCTCTCCATGGTCCTTTCTTCTACGAAGACTTTCCTAACCCTGGGGTAAAACGAAGTCTCTCTCCACTGTGCCTCAGCCTTCCAGTGCTTCCCTCTGTCACACTTGTAACCCAGAAAGTCCTCCGGCTCACCTGGGGCTCCCCACCGGCCCCTGCCCCGACCCGGCTGGCCCGAGCATCTCTGGGGCGGGGCCAGGTCTACGTTCATTTTGAATCCCAGTTGCCAGCACAACGCCTGGGTGCCAAGGAAACGTATGTTTAATACATAATATATGAACAACGGGCCGTGGAACCCCAAAGCAAAAGAGAGAGCATTGAGGGGAGCCATCCTCGTTGGATGTGGACCGTGCTTCTAGAGCAGTGCCTGGGGTGGGAGGAGTCAGCAGCTGGACCCTGCTCCACCCACCCACAGGGGTGGGGTGGGGGCGTGACACAGGCTTAGAGCAATCTTTGCTTTGAATGTTAAAAAGGTCTATCTAAAATTTAAACAAGGGGAATTGGTTAACAAAATAAAAAGCCTCCCTCTGTAAATTCTGGCCCTTAATTATACCTTCTCAATAGCTTAGTTCAGAAACTGAATCCCTGGCTCCTGGGCAGAATTAAACACATTTCCAGGTGCCACCCACTTCCTTTTCTTTTTATCGTTATTGTTGGAAGTGTTACAGATGTCCCGTCTTTTTTCCCCCATTGCTGCCATCAACAAATCATCCAACAACAACTGGCGAGGGTGTGGAGAAAGGGGACTCTAGGACACTGCTGGTGGGAATGCAGACTGGTGCAGCCACTATGGAAAACACTATGGTGTTTCCTCAAAAAATTAAGAATGGAACTGCCATTTGACCCAGTGATCCCACTTCTAGGAATATACTCCAAGAAGCCTGAAACACCAATCAGAAAGAATACATGTACCCCTATGTTCATAGCAGCACTATTTACAATAGCTAAGATCTGGAAACAGCCCAAGTGTCCATCAGTGGACGAATGGATAAAAAAGCTGTGGCACATATACACAATGGAGTACTATGCAGCTGTAAGAAAGAAAGATCTCTTATCCTTTGAGACGACGTGGAGGGACCCGGAGAGCATCATGCTGAGTGAAATAGGCCAGTCAGAGAAAGACAAGTACCAGCGATCGCACTTATTTGTGGAACCCAGTGAACTAAATAAGCTGACCATCCACTGCTTTAGCCTCACCACTGCACTGTCCCCACCACGGTTCCTATGCAGGAGAGAAGCCCCATCACATACGTTATCTATGAGCTGCTCAGAGTATTCCCGCTCCTTCTTCTCCACTTCCGCCAGGGTGACGTACTCAGAGTCCCCAGCGCCCAGCATTTCCGTGTTGGACAGTCTGACCCGAAGTCCCTTTTCTAGTTCCTCTAAGTCCTGAAAAAGGCAAAAGAAAGAAAATAAAGCACAAGAATCTAATGTTCCTTGAATTCTAGGAAAAGAAATGCTTTACTTTTCACATTATCAAGCAATATTTCTGAACCGTAACTAGGTGCTCTGGCTGTTGCCCTATTTCAGGTTTGATGATGGAAATCTATTTTTCTCACTGAACGTGGAGCCTCAAGAATAATGGATTATTTTCTTCTATAGTCCTCATCCCCACCCCGCAAAATAGACCAGACTTAGAAAACGATGAAACAGTATCTTTCCATGCTTCTGAAGTCCTGGAAAATGATATATTTAAAAATACCCCAAGCCTGAGCAGGAAATGACATCAACGGTGACGCTCTTAGACAGTGAATACGACCGACATTCTTCTCTTTTCTCTGCTTCCAATACTTTTTCACATTTTAATAATACACGTTGTGCCCGCCGGTGTGGCTCAGGGGCTGAGCGTCGACCCTGCACCAAGAGGTCGCCCGTTCGATTCCCGGTCAGGGCACATGCCCAGGTTGTGGGCCCGATCCCCAGTGGGGGCATGCAGGAGGCGGCCAATCGATGTTCTCTCTCATCCATGTTTCCATCTCTCTCTCCCTCTCCCTTCCTCTCTCTCTAAAACCAATAAAGAAAAAATAGCTCTGGTCGGTTTGGCTCAGTGGTCAAAGCGTCGGCCCACGGACTGGAGAGTCCCGGGTTTGGTTCCCGCTAAGGGCACGTACCTCGGTTGCAGTTTGTCCCCAGCCCTGGTTGGGGTCGTGTGGGTGGCAACCAGTCAATGTGTCTCTCTCACATCGATGTTTCTCTCTCTCTCCTCTTCCCTCTCTCCCTCCCGTTCTATCTGAAGATAAATGCAAAAATGTCCTCAGGTGAGGATAAAAAATAAATAAATAAATAAATAAATAATACACAGTTATTTTTATGTATGTACACATACTTTTATATCTCTACATTGTGTTAAAAAGTGCATACTGTAATAAACTATTTTTCAGTTACCTAGAAATACAGGTTGAAGACTTACATTTTCTTGTTTTGAAAGAACCTTCTGGTAGAATTCATCATCAGACTTCTTTTTAGGAAGAAGGTCAAGGAGGCACATTTTAAAAATCTGAATAAACATCTGTTGCCAAAAAGGGAAACATAACAAAAACCAAGGTTTAAACAATGTATCGGCCTCCCCCCACGTCCACCTCCTGCTCCCGCCTCCCCTCTCCCCTCTCCCCTCTCCCCTCTCCCCTCGCCCCCTCCCCTCTCCTTTCACTCTCTCTCGGGTAAAGCGGAGCTGGTGCCCACCAGCAGGCAGGAACTGCTTTTCCATTTTGGGGTCTATGCCTAAGCTTGTCCTCCCTCCCCGCCGCGCTGGCTCCGCCTTTTCGCACACCGGCGCCCGAGGACCCCTGGGACTCAGCGCAGAGGCAGCCTGTGTACCACACTGAGCCCGGAAGGGGTGACGCGCCCCTGCACCTACCAGGTGCTTGTCCTGCCTCAGCGCCGTGTCCAGCTGCAGCAGACCCTTTAAGTGAAGGTTGTAGATGCACAAGTCAAGGTCCGCGCTGAAAAGCGGCAAGAGAAACAGAAAGGTCTTCAGAGTGTTGGAGGTGGGAGAAGTACAGTGCGTGAGCGCGTCCCTGCTTCCGTCCAAGCCATGTGCGCCCGGCTGCAGATTTTAAATTCTGCAACGTGCAGAGATTCCTAACAGCCACCCATGGTTCACGAGAAGGAATCAGAGGGGCTGCATGAGACCCACTCCTGACCTGAAGTCATCAAGGACAAAAGTCATGCCTGGACATCGAGGACCAAACAGGAAGAGACGGCAGGTGGAAGAACTTAACTAACACTTCCTCCGGGTCCCTCGAATGTCTGGTGTCACACGTCACCTTTCTGAGTGCTGTGATGCAGACATTCTTGTGCCCATTTTACAGACAGGAAACTGACTCAGGAAATGGAGGGTCAGAGAAATCAAGTATTGGTCACACGGTCATAGGGCAGACGAGAGGCAGGGTGTAAATAAAGGCCTTTGACCTTTTTCCCCAAGTAGGCAAATGCGTTTTAAATGACTACACTCCGCCCACACTGTTAGAAGTCCTCTGAATCCAAAGGCTCGGGAACAGCCTTTCCCAGCCAGTTGGGCTGAGTCAGTGAGGCTCCTGTCCAGTGAAGTCCACCTTCAGGATCCTCACCAAGCTCAGGGTTCGAGCCCACTCCTTCCATAGCCCTGGGCCGTGTCTAGGGCCCCTTGGACTCACCGAACTTCAGAGCAGACAGGCTGAGTACCCACAAATCTGCCAGACTGAGTTTCTGGGCACCTACCACATGCTGAGCCCTGCCCAGGCTGGGTAGTTTGATGATTTTGAGCATGGGTGTCAGAGATAATGTGGTGGGGTCAAACCTGGCGCCATCACCACCTGCTGTGTGACCTTGGGCAAGTCACTCAGCCTCCCTGAGACTCGTTTTATTCTTCGTAAAGTGAGGACAAAAACAGCCCCTACCTGATAAGGTCGTTAGGAGAAATTAATTCATTGACTGATTAATGGTTATTCGTCACTGAACCTGTCCCAGGCTCCCAGTGGCAGAAGGGACAGGGCAGGGACCTGATCCTGTGCTCAGGCAATAAGTAACCCCGGCAAAGTGCGTAGCACTGCCCAGCACACGGGTGCTTAACCAGTGCCGGCTGCTGCTGTGCCAAGCCCAGGGCACGCCACTGATTCAGGAGGCTGCCCTGATGTCTCTCCCGAGGCCCCAGTCTGACTCCATAACCCCCATGTGGTCCACGCCACATGGCAAGTGACAGAGGGATACAGGGTCCCACTCAGACACTGGGTGGCTGTGTGTCCCTGGCTGAGTTGCTTAACCTCTCTGGGCCTCCGTTTCCTCCTCTGACAATGATGCTCATGGGTCTGAGTCCTCCATCCGCCGCCACCCCTTACCTCTCACAGGTCAGTGCCTCGGGGAAGCTGCTGACCCGGAGGAAGGTGCGGCTGAGGAACCTGTCATCGCTGGTGGCCGAGTGGATGCTGGACGAGGAGCTACACTCGCCCTTCTCAGCCTGGCTCAGGCTCCCCAGGCTGCTGGAAGGCGACGCCTCCACCGGCTGGTTGGGCAAAACAACCTGCTTTAAGTTTTCGTGCAGAGACGGGTTGGAGGAACCGTCGGCCAGAGGCTGGGGCGGCAGAAGAGAAATCGGACTCTTAGTGCTCGTGACCATCAGGGGTGTGGTTCGGTAATTCTCTGCCCCCCATGCATCCCCCCACCTCATGCACCCCCCGCCCCCCATTCATCCCCCCACCCCATGCACCCCCTGCCCCCCATGCATCCCCCTGCCCCCCATGCACCCCCCCACCCCCATGCATCCCCCCACCCCCATGTCCCCCTGCCCCCCATGCATCCCCCACCCCCATGCATCCCCCCACCCCCCGTGCACCCCCCACCCCCCATGCACCCCCCACCCCCATGCATCCCCCCACCCCCATGCACCCCCCACCTCCCCATGCATGATGGCAGTTCCTAGGACAGCCAAGCGGGGCAAGCTGGGGGAGGGTGTGAGTGGACCTGTGTCACAGCTCTCTTGTCCTGAGAGGCCAGTACTCTGCACCAGGCTCCTGCCCCTTAGCTATGAGTCTGCCTCTGTCCCCTGATGTCCCCCAGCGCCCGACTGCCCACCGGACCTCCTCCACCTGTCCAGGCCACCTTTCTCACTGCTTTCTCAGACCCTGGGGCCTGCTCTGTCCACTAACCTGCTGACCACTTAGCTCTTCTTCACCTCACCTTCTGCCCCCAGGCCTTCCGGGTGGCACCCCATGGCCCTCAGATTGGCTCAAAGAAATGCAGTTCCTGCCATGACCACAAGAGGTCGCAGCCTGGTACAGCTGGAGCAGGACTCTGTCCCCCAGGCTGGGACACCCTTCCTCTGCTGGGCCGAAGCAGCCCTTCCCCCCCACACAGACCCCAGAGCCTTCCTTCTCTGATGCCCAGCCCACACCAGGTTCCACGAGCTCCTGGTCCTTTCTGTCTAGCCTGACACCACACACTGTCCCCCACCCAGACTGGGACAGCCTCCAGGGTGGGCACGATGCTCCCCTGACCCCGGGTCGTCCCCAGTGGCCACCCCGGAGGCTGCCCAGCAGCGGGTGTGGATGATGAAATGCCCCTGCTCTGGGAGTCTGCCCCTCCATCCACCGCCCAGAGAGCTGAGGGAAGGAAGGGTTCCCAATGTGTGTTCCGGAGAACAGTGCCACAAACTGTGTCGTTTCTGTTCATTGTAAGGGTTCCACAGAGAATCTAATTTGAGAAAGTCTGTGTTAAACAAAATGGAATAATTTTTTGGTGCAGGAATTCTCAGAGCCTTCGATATGCTCCAGCTATTCGGGAGTGAGTGATAATCTAGAAAACTGAACAGGTACTGAGTGAGTGCTTAGATGTCACACACTGCCCTAAGTCCTTAAGTCTGTTGTCTAATCTAACCCTCAAAGCATTACTCCCATTTCACAGATAAAGAAACCGAGGCCCCAGAAGTCAGGAAATGGCCCGCAGTAAACGGCGGGTGTGGGAGTTAGGACTGAGTCAGTGTGACCCCAGGACAGCAGGCGGCATTCTCCTCAACTTTCGTGACCAGGAAGCTTTTTTTCCCAGAGCGTCTCACCGGCCAAGGGCTCCTTGAGGCCCATGAGGCACCATGGGACCCCATGGGACCCCACGGGACACCATGGGACCCCACGGGTCACCCTGCTCTCTGCAACACTCCCGGCGCAGGAGAGAACTCCTGCCTTCAGGTGTAAGACCTGCAGCCAGGCTGGGGGGTGACTCTGGCCCTGCCACATTC
The DNA here is from genome assembly GCA_030848825.1 of Tadarida brasiliensis. Classification (NCBI taxonomy): domain Eukaryota; kingdom Metazoa; phylum Chordata; class Mammalia; order Chiroptera; family Molossidae; genus Tadarida; species Tadarida brasiliensis. The sequence continues at coordinate 4,334,320 of CM061257.1, forward strand.
TGTACTGTGACCTCAGGCAGGTCATTAGCCTCCCTGGGCCTCAGTTTCCTCCTGTGTAAAGTGGAGATGACATTATTATTTATCTCACAGGAATATTCCAAGGTTGAAATGCCGGATGCAGGGCAAATGCCTAGCACCATGCCCGCCCCACAGTGAGTGGCAGTAAGTGTCAGGTGCTGGCCTTAGCCCCAGGGACTGTGACCGGGACGTTGGTCACTGTCAGTACCGGTGTGTGTACTAGTGTCAAGCGAGCAGGGTGGGTGCTGTCCCCTAGTGTCCCTGGGATACAACAGCCTATGGTAACTCCTCACCGTGACGTGCCATGGGCAGACCCTGACCCTGGCCACGCTGTCATCGAATGGATCGGCCCCAAAGTGTCGCTGTTACAAAGCCTCACATGTATCCCTATTAAAATGTCTTGCCACAAAACCCTGACGTAGAACCCGAATTGGACATTTAATCCCGACTCCTACCCCAACCTCTAGCACATCACTGGATAATTGCATTTCTAAGACGGAGCTCAGGACTCTCACCCGGAACTTCTGGTTGATGGGATAGACGACCTTGGCCTTCAGTGCAAAGGCGGTGATGTTGCTGTTGAATGACGGCTCACGCTCCTGGGAAGGAAGAAGAACGGATGGCATGGGGGGCTTTCCGTAAGATGATGGATAAACCATCAAGGGTTTCCAGAATGCCACATCCCATCTGTAACAGTGGCCTGGGACAGGGACAACAGGCACATTCTGAGCTAATTACTCGCTTAGTAGGAGGATGGGTGATGGATGGGTGAATAGGTGGATGGGTGAATGGACAGACAGACAACAGGTAAATGGATGGTAAATGCACGGATGGACAGATGAACAAACAGATAGATGGCTAAAAGGATGGGCAGGTGAATGGATGGATGGACAGATGGATGGATGGATGTGTGGATGGATGGATGGATGGATAGATGGATGAATGGAAAAAGAGGTGGATGGATGAGTATACAGATGAATGTACAGATAGATGGATAGATGGATGGGCAGATGAATGAACAGATGGACTGATAGATGAACGGATGAATGAATGAATTAATGGACAAATGGGTAGAGAGAGGAATGTACAGACAGCTGGAAAGATAGATGGGCAGGTGAATGGATGGATGGATGGATGATGGATGAACAGACAGATGGACAAATGGTTGGATGGATAGATGGACAGATGAATGGATGGAGAGATATGAATAGATGGATGGGGGAGGGATGGATGTACTGACAGGCTTTGGACAGACAGATGTTAAATAGCACATTCATTTAATTCCAAGTCTTCACCTTTGGAAGAAATCAGGATTTAAGTAACATGGCAATACTCAACAAGAGTGTTCCTAAAAACTATGAACCATGTTTTGGTGGGAAAGTCATACAGAATAATTTCAGCATTGCCACTGGTATGAACACTACACGTGGCAATATACACACACGACTTCGGATTAGACCCCAACACAGAGAGCGGTGGTCAGGCAAGTCTTTCCACTCCTCCGAGCCTTGGTCTTCCAGACAGTGCCCAGGCAATCTGTCCCCAGGACCGAGCAGAGTGGCTGGGACAGGACAGAAGTGAGACCACCGAAGCCGTCAGTAGCAGAGAGGAGCCTGAGGCCCTGCTCAGGACCGCCACCCCGGGAAGCCTTCCCGACAGCTGGACGCACTCATTCCCAGCCTGCGCTCCGCCCCCACATCTCTGTACCTCTGCCCGGCCGGGTCAGCCCCTGCACCTTGCAAAGTCGGTGCTGAGTGAACGCTTTGGGAACAACCAGCAAGTGGGCAAAGGCGAGCAGGCAGGAGCCCAGCGCCCAGACCTCGAGCGATCTCCACCGACAGTTCCGGAGAGGCTGTGGGTGACCGCTGCACCCTCCTACGGCAGGGCTTTCCAGCTAACGCTCGTAGAGAGGGCCCGTGACAATGAGCAAAATGTGCAGACCTGTCACTTCCTCACGACGTGGAGGTTGACACGGCGCCCGAGCGAGCCAGCATCCAGGCTCCTGCATGTCTCCACAGGGTTTCCCGTGATGCCCCACGGAAGGGCACGGAGGGGCAAGAACCCCGGTTCTCGTCATTTCTATCCATCCCTCATGACTCACAAAAATAGCCTTGGACGACAAGAATGGGAAAGACCACCAACATGTGCCACCTCCTTAAACTTCCAAGGGTCCGGCCACAGAGGTTACCGTCTGTCTCCATTTCTCCCATAGAGCAGATGAGGCACAGAGAGGTTAAGCCAGGTGCCCAAGGTCACACAGCTAACCAATGCCAGAACTGGGGTTTGAACTCAGATCCTGGTTCCAGGGCAGGCAAACCAAGGCTTAGAGGTGGACACCTTCCATTTCATCCTCCACGGGGCTATCAGATGATCTTTAAACACGCAGTTGCCATCCCTGCCCAGCCTGCAGCCTTCTGGCTTCCCTTTGACCTGAGCGGGAAGACTGCCCCCAGCCCCCAGCGTCCAGTCTCGCTCTGCTTGACGCTTTTTTAGTACAAGAGCGACGAATGGCAGTAAGATTGAAGGGCTCTCTTCAGAACTGGCCACGTAATCTGCGGGGCTCAGTACAAACGAACACAGGCGTCTCACTCAAACGTGATTAGGAATTTCGGGACGGCGGAGTCCGGGACGCAGGGCAGCCCCGACGGAACGCAGCCCGCGCGTCTTCACAGGTCGCACGCCCAGGCGCTGCCCTGGCTGATGCGCCATGGACATACGTACCCCGGAACACGATGTGAAAGCGGAAGGGCACGGTCTTTAGACTCCTTGTGAACAGAGTAAAAGGACGGAATGGAAGGGGTGAGATAAGAGGAAGGCAGGTCCCTGTTTTCTAGGGCTTCATCTCCAACAGGGGAGACACTGAACATGGAAAACATAATGATGAGAAGAAAGGGACGCAGAGGCCGGGGTCCCCCAGACACCGATGCAGCAGGACCTGGGCGGGGCACCTGAGCCTGTGCAGTAAAATGCAGTCCAAGCTGATGGCGTCACCCCAGCCACGTGGGAAACCTCGAACTGCCCAGGCTCTTCCATCCGACTGCCTGGAGAGTGCCATCCCCGGGAGGGCAGGCCCCAGGGATGATCATGGCACTTGTCAGCGGATGAGGGTCCCAGAAGCACCGAGCACGTGGGACCAGGCAGTGACCAGGCTTCCGCCACGGAGCAGGACCCGTGCGTGGGGTTCCACAGCTCTCCTGCAGTTTAGAGGTCCTCCCAGTTCTGACAATCTCCCCAGCTGCAGCTGCAGCTGTCCAATTATTCAGGGAACTGGATGTAGCACCGATCTCAGTGGAAAATTTCTGCAGCTGAAGCAATGCAATTATTCAGAAAACTGGTGAGAGCAACTGTAGAAGAAGCGAAGTCATTTCACGCACGGACACAGTGGTGTTCTTTCAGCAGAGACACCCAGACGTCCACAAGGCAGCCGGTCCTCTCCGTCCTCCACACACGGGGCCGGGACACAGAGGGCTGTCCCCCCGCACACGGGCCGGGACACAGAGGGCTATCCCCCCGCACACGGGGCCGGGGCGCAGAGAGCCGTCACCCCGCACACGAGGCGGGATACAGAGGGCCATCCCCCCCGCACACGGCCCAGGACACAGAGGGCCATCCCCCCGCACACGGGGCCGGGGCGCAGAGAGCCGTCACCCCGCACACGAGGCGGGATACAGAGGGCCATCCCCCCCTGCACACGGCCTGGGACACAGAGGGCCATCCCCCCCGCACACAGGCCAGGACGCAGAGAGCAGGGGCCAAGGCTGGGGAGTCGCACACCCCAGAGCCTTCTGGAATGTCCTGCTTATTTTCGGCTGACCTAAGCTGTTTATCCAAACAGAGCTCATGCAGGGAGCAACACAGAACATGCTGCTTGGTTCTTCTCTGCATCAGAGGACACGGGAGTCACAGGGCCACCACCTTGGCAGAGCAGGCCCCTGCACATTCTCTGACCAGCTCGGTCTGCAGAAGGCAGGGGCATCCGGGCCAGCCATTCACTGGAACGGGCTGATCTTTAACTGAACTCCTGGCAATTATTAGCTTGATCATGGGCATAGCCTGGGCGTAGCTAAACAGTTCACAGGGAAAGCATTACTAGGTAGAAAAAATGAGTTAGCCTCCTGGGAAGGCAGAAGGACCTGGCTCCCTGCAAACGCTGCTGGCACACTTATTCTGTGGCAGGAATGGTCACCGAGTTAACTCAGGGGTGACCTCGAGGAGCTGGCTGATCACTGTCATCATAACGCTGGGAAACCTGAGGCTCAGAGAGGTTATGTTTCTTGCTCAACATCACACAGCAAACAGGTGGCAGAGCTGGGACTGGGTTCCAGGAGCCTGGATTCCGAGCAGGAAGCGATGCCCCATGGGCAGGCTCAGGCTGGACTGAGTGGCTGGCTGGGCAGGAGGTACAGGAAGAACCCATCTGTTAACATCTCTGTCAGAGGCTCAGGACTCCTACTCCTAGATATTTACTTAAAAGAAATAAAACAAATAAGCAAACGTATATGCAAACATACACAGACGCCTTATTCAGAATAGCCAAACACTGCAAGTGCGACGCCCTGGCCGTCCCTGGGACGGGCTAAGCAATTAGAGGAAGACTTACTGACAGGTGCAAGGGCATGGATGAATCTCAGCAGCAACACACTGAGGGAACGCAGGCACAAGAAAGCACGGGTACAAGTCTAAGCAGCAAAGCCGATCACAGCGCTGGAAAGCTGTGGCTGCCTCGGGCAGGGGCTTGGGGTGGGGCGTCAACCGGAGAGGGGCACAGGGGCACTGGAGAACTTTCCAGGGTGATGGAACGTTCCAGACCTGTGCATTTTATTGTATGTAAATTATGCCACAAAAAAGAAGCCTACTGGGACGTAAGCTCTACCGGAGGCTCATCTGGATGACATCTGTGCTGCCAGGTGGGCAGACAATCCCAAGCACCCCGCTTACGTCCAGAGCCTCCGCATCCTTTGAAGTCCGCGCTCCTCTCTTCCTCCTCCTGGACGGGGAGCCGGTTTCCGAGGGGGTCTGTACATTAGACTCCAAATTCTTGAGCAGACTTTGAGCATCGTCTACCTAAAATCCAAAAGTGGGGGGACACACTGAAGTCAGGCAGCCCACTGCCCCTGGGACTGTAGCCATCGGGTTCCCACCCCAGCGGTTAGGTCTGCTCATCTCTGGGCTTCTGCCTGGCTGTGTGTGCACCGCCCTGCCTCTCACTCCCACCTGGGGGCCGCTACACCTCCTTCCAGACTGTCCAGGGGTCACCCCTGAGAAGCCCCGGAGCCCCTTTTCAGCGTGTCCTCAGGCCCTGGAGGCAATAGTTGGGTCAAAGCTCATTCGTGGCCTGGGTGCTCCTCAATGCTCAACAACTTAACTCGAGAAATGGCACATAAATATTAATTCTGCCATTCCCAGCAACGTCATTGGGCGCTTTTTCAGAAAATACGTTAGATTACCTTATATTACAGAGTGGCTCTGCTGTGAACCACAGGTGATCACGCTGTGCGGATTTCTGCAAACTCACCTGCTCGCTAAACTTCATTTACCCCCCAGAGCAGCACCCGGGGCACTGCTGTGGTCACTCCTGGGCGCTTGCAGAACGGGGAAAAGTTCGAGACACCTCATGTGCAATGTCCGCCTGAGAATGAACCGCCCCTCGTTCAGCTCGGACCGCAAACAAGTGTAGTTTTTGTATCCTATTTAGAGCCTTTTCTGTGTCCGTGTGTGCTTTTTGTAGGTGATTCTGTTGTTTGAAATGACCCCTCGGTGCAGTACTGCAGCGGGGCCTAGGGGCCCAAGCACGGGGAGACTGTGACGTGCCTGGGGAGAAAGTGCGCGTGGGCGATGAGCTTCGTGCAGGCCAGAGTGCAGCGCGGTTGGCCCTGAGTTCAAGGTTAAGGAATCAACAATACATATGAAGCCCTGGCTGGCGTGGCTTAGTGGATAGAGCATTGGCCCACACACTGAAGGGTCACAGGTTCAACTCCCGATCAAGGGCAAGTACTTGGGTTGCAGGTTCAGTTCCTGGCCCTGGTCGGGGCATGTGTGGGAGGCAAACAATCGATGTGTCTCTCTCACATCGATGTCTCTCTCTCTCTGTCTCCCCCACCCCCTTCCACCACTCTCTCTAAAATTCAATGGAAAAAATATCCTCGGGAGAGGATTAACCAAAAAACAAAACAAAGAAAAACCCCAATACATGTTAAATACTGTGCCTTTAAACAGAAGCACACATAAAACAAGGCTATGTATTGATCAGTTAATGAAAATGTTGTGACTAGTCTTGCAGAAACCTAGCCCCGTCCTTCCCCTCAGGGCAATGATTCAGTGTTTGCTAATTCTCTGTTTGCAGTGAACATAATTATCCACTGTATTTAAAATCCCATTATGCCAGAGACACATCGATCCTCTTTTGGACCACTGGCTGCTCATGATATCATCTCTGAACTGAAGAAACAGCAGCCGTTTGTCAAGGAGTCAGTCAGCAACTATTATGGAACATCCACTAAGCGTTAAGCCTCATTCTAGTCCCTGGGAACACAGTGAACAAAATAAACAAAGCCCCCGCCTTCGTGGAGCTTACCTTCTAGTGACACAAGAGAGATATAAACAAATAAATACATAAATACAAGGTATGTCAGAGGTGACAAGTGCTATAGAGGAAAATAATGGATGGGTGAATGGAGAGCGTTGGGAGGGGACGTCTTCTTGGACAAGATGGCATTTAAGAAGAAACTTGATGAAGTGAGACAGAAGCCATTCAGATATCTTGGGGAAAAGCTTTCCAGAAAGAGGGCACAGCCAGTGCAAAGGCCCTGAGGCAGGAGCATGCTCAGATGTCCAGGGAAGCTGTATGGCTGGAGCAATCTGGGTGGAGTGGAGAGGGGTAGACGATGAAGCCAGAGATTTAGGGGCTGTTTGTTTAGCATCATAGCTGCCCAGTGCAGGGGTTCTGCAGGGAAGGCCCCAGTCGGACCATCCTACAGTAGAGATTTCAGGAGAAAAATCTCACCCCCCCCCCCCACAGGGGAGCATCAGTTTTTTGCTCCCTAGTTAAAAATGACCAGGAGTCCAAAAGTCACCAGCCACTGATTACAGACACTACTATGAAAGTCAAACACAAAACAAGCAGAAGAAAAAGGCAAGCAGGAAACAGATACTGCATGTGGAAAAGAAAACTTCAACAAGTATACAATCCTCAGAGACATAGGAAAATATTACGGTCACGAAATAGAAACAGGATGATATAAACAGAACATTCTGAGGACAAGAAGGAACACAGTCAGCACTCAGTAAGTGCTGGTATTATTTCCCCATCACAGAACTCTTGAGGCCGTGTTATAATGAAATGTTTACTGTAATCTGTCTCCTGGAGGCTGTGACTCTCTATCCTGCTCATTGAGGTGGCATCTAAGACCCCTGGCCCGGGGCTAGGGGTAGAAAGGTACTCCGCAAACTTTTACTGCAGAGATGAATGCATGAGGGCATGAATGCAGCCTGATGCAGCAGCCGGGCTCAGGAAAGGCTAACTAGGTGATGCACAGAGCAGGGAAGCAGACTGGACATCCAGGGGTGGGGATCCCCAGCCCCCCTGTCCACCACGCTGAGCTGGGCCCCTGCCAGCTTCCAGTCCAAACCCCTGGTGCTACAGATGAGGAGGCTGAGGCCGGGAGGACTCTGGTGGCTGTCTACATCACAGGGCGGAGTCGGAAGGGAGGAGCAGGCACTTCTGGGGGACCCCAAGACAGTGCCCCTCTGTCACTCTGCTGCTTCCCTCTGAAGTCACTATCTCCAGCCTCCTCCTGGAGTACAAGGGGAGCCCGGGGCAGGACCGGCTGCGCGCGAAGCCCGCGATCACGCTCCAATGGACGCAGAGTCCGGGCTTGCAGCCCGACTCCGGTTCGAGGGAGACCGCTTCCCGTGCGCCCCACACCCCGGCTGCCCGCTCGGCCGACCCACCTGGTGTCGTGGCCGCGGGCGGGCGGCGCGGCAGCCGAGCCAGAGGCCGAGGCCGAGGCCGAGCGCGGCGCCCAGCAGCACGGCGGGGGCCAGCAGGGCGGGCGCCGGCCGCACCGCGTCCCGGCCCAGCAGCAGCCGCGCGTCGCTCCCGCAGGCCGCCCCGCTGCGGGCCATCGGGGGCGCTCAGGCCGCGGCCCGGCCGCATCCCTCCGGCCGCCGCGCCCCGCTCCCGTGCAGAGTCCCCGCCAGGTCGGCGACGCCGGACTCGGAGCCCGGACGGGCCAGGGGCGCGGCGCGCTCCGCCGACTTTCCGGCCTGTGCCGTCTCCTTCCTTCGTCGCCTCTCCGGGGTCCCTGCGCTGCCTGAGCCAGAGGGAGGAGCCTGGATCTTCCGCCCAAAACTTTGAGCCACCCCCGCCCCAGCCCTGCCTTTGTACTGAGCATGCCCGGCGGGAGGCGCGTTTTTCAGCGGGAGAACTTTTCGGAGGATCCTTGGGTTACCCCGGGCCTCTGGACTTCCAGCAGAGAAGGGGTCCCCAGCAACGAAGGAGGGTGTTGCTCGGATAAGTTTATCGATCGCTTGCGATATGCCAAACCTTCAGCCTGATGATCTCAGTAACTTTTTCAACAACACTCTGAGATGGGTACCATTACCCGCCCATCTTTCGGATGAGGAAGCTCAGAGAGCCAAGTGACTCCGCCAGGTCCGACCCAGCCTTGCCTCTAACCTCTGCCCTTGCCCATCCTTGGCTGGAGCAGTCCACCCACCACTGCCTCAAGGTCAGAGACAGGGGTGAACTGGTCTCACTTATTTGTGGAATATAATGAACAAAATAAGCAGATGAACAATATAGATACAGAGACATGGGAGTAGGGAACAGACTGACAAACCTCAGAGGGCAGGGGGGTGGCGTTGGGGAATGGAAAGAGATAAACCAAAGAACTTATATGCATATATGCATAACTAATCGACACAGACAACAGTGAGGTGAAGGCAGGGGGTGGGGTGTCAATGGGGGAAAAAGGAGGGACGGCTGTAATACTCCTAACAATAAAGAAAAAAAAGGGTCCTGTGTTAATGCCTTTTCTTCTGTGGATGGTCAGTGCTTTCTCTAAGACAGTGTATAGAAAGACCGTTACACCCAGCCCCAGGAGAGACGAAGCCCTTGGTGGTCATTCATTCCCTCAGCATTTGCAGAAAACCTGCTGATCCAACCGGCACCAGGTCAGCGAAGAACCAGACAAGGTCAGGCATGGAGGATCTCAGGGCTGTTGGGAGAAAAACAACCAATGAGTTCAGCATCTGTTCTTCCTTCAAGGAAACATTTACTGAGCAGCTACTAGATGCGCTGTTGTCCTGAGTGCTGAGGGTACAGCACTGAACACACCTGTGTACACACAGGTACACACCCTCTTACTGCTTGGAGCTCAATTCCCTCTGAGGGCCGGGCAGGGGGACCATGGGGATCGGCTCCAACAGAGAATGGCTTTTGTGTTCTTACCCTGGACGTGCAGCTCAAGTTTCTAGTTTTTCCATCCTTTCCTCATCAACCCTTCCAGGTGGGCAGGATGGGAACTGTTATCCAGATTTAGTTTTTCTAGATGAAGAAACCGACAGCTAAAGAGGAAAAGTCACCAGCTCAAGGTGTTGCCACGAGGAAACGGGACAGCTACATCAATGCCTGTGTCTGCGCGGCGTCAGGGCTCACACTACGCTAGGCAGTGCTCCTTAAAGGGTTCCTCAGAAACATCTCCAAGGCTCCTGGCAATGTCTGTGGGGGCAATAACCTGGAGTCCTTGCTTTATGCTGCCTATTTCTTTGGTTACTCAAGCTTTAATTTAAAAAATGTAGTGCTGTTTGCATTTTACTGTATTATAAAGTTGTTCGAATGTTAAAATTATCTTTTAAATTACTCATTGTCAAATAGAATGGATGGTCCAATAATATGGTAGGATTTAGCCTTTGGCTTGTCTCACTCCTGGCACACTGCCAGGTACCCTCTGTAGGAAGCTTAGCTCATAAATTCTCAGATTCCCAAATCCCATCATCTTGTCCCTGTCAAGTCAGGGAAGGCCTGTCCTTGGAGGGGGAAAGGGGGCTGACAGTAAGTAGCCAGGCTTCCTGGCCTGAGGCTGCCCTGCAGGAAGGCAGGAGGGCTGCAGGAGAGGAGCCTTCTCCCCGCCAACAGGTGGGAACTGTACCGAGGGCCCACAGGAGCAGGAGAAAGCAGAGAAAACGATCTACCAGGCTTGCTCTCTCTATTCCCCCTCTTCCCTCCAGGGCAAGGCCCAGCCCTGTCCCCACGGAGAGTTCCGGGAGTTTGCTCAGCTGCTGCCTCCTGGCTCCAGACACCAACTCCCCTCTCTGGTCCCACTTGCCCCCTGGGAGTGTGTGTGTGTTTGGGGGGGGTCCTGGGCAGGTCCAGGGGCTAATCCTCAGCAAGGGCTCAGACAGTGGGTGCCCAACTAGGCTGAACTGAACCCAACCAGAAATGATTGTCACCTTTCTCTCTGCGCCCCTGGGCTGCCAGTCTCCCTTCCAGCCCCTCTCTGTGCTGTGCTGTCCCCTCTGGGCTCTCCAGGACACATGGCCTTGCCTCTCCAAATGCTTCTACTGGGGAGCCGGTGGGCCTGGGGCAGACTCGGGTTTCAGCCCGGGGTGTGTCAGGCAGGCTTTCTGGGAAAGGTGGGTCTCCGCTAAGACAGAGACAACAACGTAGGCACTAGTGGAGGGGCGCTGGGAACCCTGACATCTTTGGCAGCAAGGGAGTCAGGGATCTGTGTGGGTCGTGCCCAGCCCCGGGTGGGGCGCGAGCTAACTCAGTGCGGCTCCCCGGCGCCGCCGCGCCATCCCGCCTCCTCCCTCCCACTCCCGGCCTCGGCCTCCGCGCCCCCGGCCTGCCAAGCCCCAGACGCCGGTGCCTTCCAGAAAACTTTCCGCGGCGCTCGCACTGGGCATGCTCGGGGCGGGGCGGGTCTGGGGCCCGGAAGCGACCGCAACTCCGCCGCGCCCGCCACTTCGGAGCCGCCGGCCTGGGGCGGGCGATGGGCTCGGCGGCCGCGCCAGGGCGCGCCACTTGGGTGCTGGCTGGGGGCCTCCTGGCCGCCACCCTGGCGCTGCCCGCTGGGCCCGGGGGCCGAGGCTGGCTCCCCGTGGGCCCGAGTCCCCTCCGGCGACCCCTCGGCGCGCAGGCGCCCCCGGACCCCCCCGCAGCCCCCGGGGCGGGGCCCGCGCGGACCGCGCAGGTAAGGAGGGGCGGCCCCGGTCTCGCCTGACTCGGGCGCGTGGCTCCGTGTCCACCGGCCGCGGGAGGCTCCGTGGGGTTGGGGAACTTATCAGAAAGGGAGGGCGCAGCGGTGGATGTGGGAGTTTGGTGAGCTCACGGACGCAGAGCGTCTCACGGAGGGGAGCGCTCCGGGAGAGCAGCAGTGGGTTCCAGGTCCAGGGCGCGTGCGGGCTTGCAGCTTCCATCCCTGCCCGCCCGGGACTGCAGGGGAAGTGCGGGATGCAACCAGTGGCTGTGTCCCTCTCACATCGTGTTTCTCCCTCCTCCCTTCCACTCTCTCAAAATCAATGGAAAAATATCCTTGGGTGAGGATTAACAGCAACAAAAAGGGCAGTTGCGATTACTGGCTGGAGTTGTAAGTGACTGCAGTCTCCTTCTAGGCTGATGAATCTAGCCATTTCTTTCTTCACTCTGCCCCTCCCTCTGTGGTCCCAAACTGGGGAAGGCACAGAGCCCTGGCTGTCACCCTAGATTTCAGCGTCAGGCTTTGCAGGAGCCCTGGGCTCTGGCCCTGGTCCCCAAACTGGTCACCAGTCCTACTGCCCTTTTCTCCCTTTTGGCTCAGATACCTGCCCCTCCCCCACCCCCATAGCCCCTGGGTTCAGTCCCCACCTCTTCCGCCCCCTTTGGTGACTGTTGTCTCTGGGTCTCCCCCAGCCCCCTAATTTGTGCTCTCTCCCAGCCCTTTCCCCAGATCTCCAGGTGATCTGTCCAAGGTATATACATCTGACCGCTTCCTCCCCCCGCTTACTCCCCCTTAAGCCCCAAGACCCCTGGCAAACCCAGGCTTCTGTCCCAGGAATGTCTGTCCAGTGGTCTGGCCTCTCACCACCCCGGGGGCCTCCAGTCCCCCCCCAGGACCCAGGTCCCTGGTCCAGTAGATTCTCTACCTGCAGCCCTCAGGGCACCTGCCACACTTGATCTAGATTTTCAGGTTTCTTGAATGGTATCTCCTTCACTTTCTATTATTGGTTCTTAGGTTTTTACCAGATAAGACAAAAATAATACTGTCAATTTACTGAGCTTTCAAAAAGCACCCTGACAGGACATTTCACAGGGTCCCTTTACCTGCTCCTGCCACCCGAGGTGGGAAATACCTGGCCCGGCTTTGTGGGAGCCCCGGCCCCCCCGTTCAGAGCCCACTCCCTGACCTCGCCTGCTCTGTTCGTGCTCCTCCCTCTGGGAAGCCAGTGCCGGAACATTCTGGTAGAAGTTTGTTGCTAGGCTCTACAAGAAAGTGCTTTGTGCCCTGGCCGGTTTGGCTCAGCGGTTAGAGCGTCGGCCTGCAGACCAGAGAGACCTGGGTTTGGTTCCCACTAAGGGCATGTATCTCGGTTGCAGTTCGTCCCTGGTCCCGGTTGGGGCCGTGTGGGTGGCAACCCTTCGATGTGTCTCGCTCACATCCATGTTTCTCTCTCTCTCTCCCTCCTGCTCTATCTGAAGATAAATGCAAAAAAATGCCCTCGGGTGAGGATAAAAAAACAACAACAAAAAGTGCTTTGAAAACCTCAACATAAGGGCTCAGGGCTAACTTGTTATCCGTCTCCTCCTGCAAAGGGGGAACCAGTGTGCAGGTACCTCCACTTCCCAGGTGGCCTAGAGCTGCTCTGTGCAGTACAGTACCCAGAGCCACGTGTGGCTGTTAAATGTACACGTCGAGTGCTCAGTGGCCCCTGTGCGAGTGGCCGTTGTATTGGACAGCCCAGCCTGTAGAACATTCCCGTCACCGTGGAAAGTTCTGTTGGAAGGAGAGAAGCAGCAGAGGGTGGTGTGGACAAGGGGCTTCTGAGTGGGCCGCTCATCACCAGTGTGGATGGAGGGTCCTCCAGGTGCCGGGCCGTGTTCTGGGTGCGTGGGATACAAGAGAACACGACAGTCTCTGCTCTTTTTTTTTTTTTTTTATCCTCACCCGAGGACATTTTTCCATTTTTTGTTCAGATAGAGTGGGAGGGAGAGAGAGGGAGAGAGAAACATCGACGTGAAAGGGACACATCGAGTGGCTGCCTCCCGCACGACCCAACCAGGGCCGGGGACAAACTGCAACCGAGGCACGTGCCCTTAGCGGGAACCAAACCCGGGTCTCTCTGGACCGCAGGCCGACGCTCTAATCGCTGAGCCAAACCGGCCAGGGCAGTCTCTGCTCTTAAGACCTGCATTCTTGGGGCAGGGAAAAGACCCTGAGTGATGGTGTCACTCTGTGGTGTGGCCGGTAGTGGTTCAGGCTGTAGAGAGACATACAGTGGGCGAAGGGGACTGAGAGAGGGCGGTGAGCTCCCTCTCGACAGGGTGGTCAGGGAAGGCGCTTTGGGGGGAGACGGCTGAGCAGAGCCCTGGGTGGAAGGAGTGAGGGCAAAGGCATGTGGGACAGGAGCTTCCCAGACTGAGATAATAGGGGACAAAGGCATTGGCGGGTGTGCTTGGCGTGGTCCAGGACCAGCAAGGAGGCTGTGTGGCCCAAGCAGAGGGTGGGGGGAGAGGGGAGGAGTGGGAGGGGTGAGGCCAGAGGAAAGGCCTCATCGTGACCTCAGTGGTCAGGACTCTGGCTGTTACTCTGAGTGAGAGGGAAGCCCTGGGAGCAGGAACTTGACGTGCTCTGAGCCGTCTTAGCAAAGCAACCCCGCGGCAGGTGTGGGGACCGAGGACAGGGCAGCGGTGGAAGCCAGAAGACCAAGGAGAGGCAGGTGGCCGACCAGGCGGGAGATGGAGACAGGCAGGACTGGGGCGGTCGGTAGCTGCTGAGAAGCTGTGGGGTTGTGGATTTATTCTGAAGGCAGGGTAAAGCCAGTGGGATTTGCTGGGAGTGGGTGTGAGTGGAGAGAAAGACAGAGAGGAGTCAAGGATGAAAGCACAGACCGGGCCTGAGCAGACGAAGACTAGGGATGCCCTGAGCTGATGCGCAGAAGCCCGTCACGGCGCACCTCGGTGCTCCGCCGCCCCTCCCGCCTGTGTTTGCTCCCCAAGCTGCATTTCGTAGGCGGGTGTTTGCAGGTAGCTGCGTGAGCGTCCGAAGACCAGCCACCAGGCCCCTGACTCTCAGAGACTGGCTGGGGTCCTGGCGTGCCAAGGAGCATGAGGGTAGGGTGGGGCGGAGGTCTGGGCGGGCTGATGCTGCCGCGGTGTCCGCATGGCCTCGAGGACTGCGCAGTGGGAGGGGCACGCGCTCGAGATGGATGAGTCTGTGGAAGAATCATAGGATGTAGAGTCACACAGGCCGGGGTGGAGTCCAAGCTTCTTGCCTGTGTGACCGTGGGCAAGTGAGGTAACCTCCATGAGCCTTAGTTTTCTCATCTGTAAGATGGGAGAAATAGAATTCGGGTGTGTAAACTGATGGGCATATGCCTGGCGCTTAGCAGATAATAGCCATTGTTATGATCACTGATGTCCCCGAGAGACGCCTGGTCTGGGATTCAGAGTACGGTAGGTAAAGGGTGTATCCGTCCCGTGGAGGCCAGGCCCTGGGGTCAGAGGGCATGTGGCAAGGACAGAAGGAACACATTGTGAGGATGAGGGGCAACGGGGGCTGGCGTCTGGTGGGTGAGCCCTGGCTCTCCATTGGGATCTTTCCAGGGGAGCTTGCAGGGCTGAAGGAGGCCAAATCTGGGTGTCTTCTCGACGCTGCTGATGGACCCAGCTCAGGGGAGGCCACCCACCTCGATCCACGTTCCCTCCATCACTGCTGTGTGGGGCTGGTGTGCCCCGCCAGCCGACACCCAGGCCGTGTGCGCAGCCGTGAAGGATTTGTCCACGGCTCTGCTCACACGCCTCCTGCTGAAATGTCAGCCCTGGTTTGTGGCATCCCTATGACAACGGGTGTCGTTCATAGGCACCCCCAGACCAGGAAGAGGCTCCATGGTCCACATCCACATTCTTCTTTCCTCATAGATTTTAAATTCCAATCTTTTAATATTCTTCCTTAAAAAGTCTTCGAGAGTGGCCCTTATCGAAGCTGCAGCTGCTTCCACATAGCTGCTGCGGTCAAAAAGGAGCCCAGAGTGACAGTTTTCCTTGACGGTCGCCGTTCTGTTTGTTGTAACTGATCTGCAACATTTCGGGAAAAGACAGTTCCAGTTGTACGTGCTGTTTCTCAGATATAAACAGAGCTTTGCTAAAATTGACGTTTCCAGAGGTCAGCAGAAATGTTGATAGGTCAGTGATAATTAGTTCATGTGCCATGAGATGAAAAGGTTGAAAATCGCTATGATGTAGGAACTTGCATATAGGGTTAACAGAACAAGGCTTTTAAGAAGTAGGTTGTTGGGGCCAAGATAGTATAGAGGGGCAGATGGGAGTGGGTTAGACATCTGTTTGGGGAAATTAAGTGGCCAGTGGCACAGATCTTGGCGATGCTTTGTGTCATTTCCCTCAAAAACTTAAGGCATCAGTACCAGGATCAAAGGCCAGTTAAACCTTTATGATTCTGAAGACCAAATAAGATCATTCAGGACAATTGTGTTCTCATCTTAGGAAAAAAAAAAAAAAGTCTTCGAGATTACTTAAGGCAGTTTCTAGACTAGCAGAAGTAATTTCTTCATCCCCCTTATAAGTTCATCTTGTACTTTTATTAGATGTGTGTAGCATGAAATGTTTTCCGTTTTCTGATCATTTCTGTATTCTCTTGTAGTACGGAGACATTTCAAGAGACAGTCAAGGAAGTGCTGCCCACGGAGTGATTTTTCAGAAGTGTGCGGTGGTGAGTGTCCCTAGGTGGCCTGTGCTAGAGGGAAAAAGCTGGATTTTGCCCGCGTCATGTAGTAGTGAGGTTATGTAGTTAAGAACTGGCAGGTCACAGGCTTATCTGCCAGGTCTGGACACGAGTGTGACGTGACCCACGAGGGATTTATGTATTATTTCACCAGGGCTAAGATTTTTGATAACAATTAAATTCTTGTTAGTGAAAACCCACTGTGATCGCTTAGACTGCGTTTCCACATTGATGTGGTGCTTGACAGTTTGACGAGTTATTTAATGTCTTTTAGGTCTTTAGTCCCACGAGCTGGCTTTTCACGGTGTCCCCGTGGTGGGGTTCCCAAGCCCACCCTCAGGTTCCGTGATTCACTGGGACTCAGGACTCAGCAAAGCGGTTGTGCTCAGAGTGACAGTTTATTACGGCACAGGACCCAGGTTGAAGTCAGCAAAGAGAGCACCCACTGCCCGCTGTCTTCTCCTGGTGGAATTGTGTGCACAGCGTTTCATTTTCCAGCGAAGTGTGCTGTCAACCAGGGACGCTCCCCCGAGCCCTGGTGTCCAGGATTCTTACTGTGGGCGGGTCACGTAGGCGCGGAGTAGCCGTGTGACTGCCTGCGTCACTCAGTCTCCAGCCCTCCAGAGGTCACCTGACACAGCTAGGCCCAGGGCCCCCACCAGGAGTCACCTTAGCACAAGCTACCTGGTGTGGCCCCAGGCCACAGGTGTATGGAGACGCTCTTACCAGCAGGATGTTCCAAGGGCGGGTCAGTCCCTGGGGCTGGTGCAGGGCCAGCCCTTGCTCTGGAATTGCAGGGTTTGGGCAGCCCACGCCTGCTGCGTGAACCCTTGATGCACAACCTCATCTTCTCCCAGGCCCTCAGGGGTCTTCCCCTTCTCGGATGCAGCGAGTCCTCCCTTGTCCCCTGTGTACTTCTAGAGATGTTTTCTGCCCCGTGCATGCAGTCAGGAGTGTGTGTGTGTGTGTGTGTACCTGTGAGTATCCGTACGCGTACCTCCCTCTTCCCTGCTCACGTAGGTGGCGGTGCACTGTACCCAGTTCTGCTAACTGCCTTTTGCACTTGTGCTCCAGAGCCACTTCTCTTGGGACCTGCTGAGTGAAGGAGGGGTAGGGAGGGGGGCAGATAAGTTAGAGAGGGGGCAGGGCGAGGTTGCAGAGGCCGGGTGCGGATCCAAGCTGCTGGCCACTGGGCGGCTTCCAGCAGCCAAGCGTCAGACGGCCGGGCTGAATCCGAGGGGCCGGCCTACAGGCCGGAGACCAGCTCAGGCGCTGCTGCAGACCAGATGGCAGTCAGAGGCCCTGGGCCGGGCTCTGGGGCCAAATCTTCAAAAGGAGGGAGTAAGGAAGAACCGTTGTTTGCTTTTCTTGGTGGCACCAATTTGTCACACTCTCCCCAGCCTGACATTGGTTCTGTGCTTGGATGTGTTTTCTTCAGCGTTTCTCTGCGGGAATGATTTCACTGCATCTCAGGGTCCCAGTTACTCTGAAACTGTCACCAGGCAACAGCTTGGCTGTGTCAGAACTCTCCTGGGGCCTTTGCAATCAGACCTGATGAGTTCTCAGAACCTTTGGGAGACCACAGTGCCCTCCTTTGTCCTCCTAGAGACATGTGCATGCAAGTATGAGTGTGTGCACACATGCGTGTGCCCCTACCATATGCAGACACGCATGCATGCATGCACGGACCTTCTCTGCCCAGAGACCGACCGTGCACAAGTCGAGCTAGAGTGTCACTGAATCTGCCCTCGTGTCCCCTGTCCTAGGTGTCCGGGCTGAGCGTGTCGCAGACGGCTCAGGTGCGTCTGCTGGTGAACAACACCCAGACGCCGGGGGCAGCCAACCTGTCAGATCTGCTTCTGCTCGACAACGTCACGGGCCTCGCCATCGGGGAGTCGGCTGCAAACCAGACCTCGGCAGGATTCCAGGCTTTCAGGAAGGCGTTCCTGCCAGGTGAAGGCACGGTGGCCCAGGTCAGGGAGGGGGACGGCGGCCATGCTCACGGGGCACGTGACCCGCCACAGGCGTGTTCTTAGACACGTTACGTGTGTTCACTGTAATCCTCACAGTGGACTTACCGTGGGGGCGTCAGGGAAGGACCACCTCCCAGTACCTGCACCCAAAAAGCTGGATTGGTTAGCTAAATTACAGAGAGGGGGGGTTGGGGGAAAGTGTTTTTTAAAAATTATATATATTCCATTTTTCTTTTTTTTTATCCTCACCTGAGGACATTTTGCATTTGTCTTCAGATAGAGCGGGAGGGAGAGAGGGAGGAAGAGAGAGAGAGAAACATTGACATGAGAGGGACACATCGACGGGTCGCCACCCACACGACCCCAACCGGGGCCGGGAACGAACTGCAACCAAGGTACGTGCCCTTAGCGGGAACCGAACCTGGGACTCGGTCCACAGGCCGACACTCCAACCGCTGAGCCAAACCGGCCAGGGCCAATTTTTCTTTTAAAAAATTTCAAACATAAACAAAGGTAGAATTTACAGTGAACCCCAGCATGTCTGTCATCCACACTACCAACATTGCCTCACTTAGTAAAACACGGAACTCCTCTTGGGGTGTGTGGACGGAGGTCCGAATACACGAGGGACGGGGCGCATGCGAGCGTGTCAGGCGCACAGCCCTGTGCACACCCTGGGGAAGTTGGAGGAACAGTGTAGGCACGATCACACGGCCGCTGACCCACCCGCTGACCCCCCGGCCAAGGCGATCGGCTTGGCACCCCCCGGCCTGTGGGCAGGCGCCCGGTCCCGCAGGAGCTGTCCTGCTTTCTCCTGGAGCCCACTGTCACGAGCAGGGTGGGCTGACTGGCGGTGCACTGCCCAGGGAGAAGGGCAGGGGGGCGGCTGGGCCTCTGGGGAAGGGGTCAGCCGGCGGCCAGGACTCAGGATAGCCCTGCTCCCCTAAGCCACCGCCCACTGCCCCTGGATGTGTCCTCGGGGAGGGCTGGTGCGGAGAACAGTTCTCTCTCCTGCCCTGTAAAGGCTCTGGAGATGACTCAGAGTATTATTACACATTATTGGAATAGACTTTAAAGCCCAGGCTGGAAAAGCTCCCTCGTTCTGACACCCACTCTAATCACATCCAGCCGCGCTGTTCAGCAAGGTGCATCGCGGATTTGCAGCGTGTGAAAAGACAGCCCTGGGGTTAGTTGCATAAAACCCTCCAACAGTGACGCGTCCCTTTTGCAGATTCTCAGGGAGAATGGAAATCTCAGGAGTGAAGCTCCCACACATTGAAATTCAAATATATTCAAGTCCAAAAGGAATTTAAATCTGAGACCAAGATTCTGGCCATTGTACGTTTTTAAAAGTCCGGAGTCCAGAACTCTTAAGTTAAATGAGAAATCCTGGGACCAGCTTCTTCCCAGTATGTTCTTCTGCCCAGACCCCCCCACCCCCGCCCCACGGTGAAGCAGTGGGTTCTTCCAGCTGCGGAGGGTGCGGCTCCTTCGTCTCAGAAGCCGAGTTAGTTGAACGTCACGTTTTCACGTGCCTTGCTTTTTACAAAGTCCACAGAGTTCAGGGACAAGAGTATCAAGTCAGGAAGGTGTGTAGCTGCGGGTGGACTATTACTTGGCAATGAAAACGACTGAAATACTGGCCCGTGCTCCAACATCGGTATGCCCCCAAAAACATGTGCAGAGAAGGAAAGCAGGCATGAAGAACGCATATCGTGGGATTCCGTTCCTGTGAGATGTCCGAAAATGGCAGATTTATCCCAAAGGAAGTCCATTAGTGATTAGGGCTGGGGTGGCAATGACAGTGATTGTTGTTGGCATAAGGCTTTTTTTAGGGTGATGGAACATTCTAAAATTAGATTGTGGTGATGGTTGTCCAACTCTGTAAATATACTAAAATTCCTTGAATTTTACATGTGAAATAGGTTAACTGAATGGTATGTAAATTTTATCTCAAAGCTGTTAAAAAGTATACATATACACACACATATATATATGTCAGTATCTCAGCCCTGCAGTCACCCAGGTCAGTCCCTGGACGGGCTCAGCCATGTCCCCAAACCTCACTCAGCATTTCCCTGGGCTGTGGCAGCTGCCACAAAGGAGGGGGGACAGAGACCTTCCTTTTGGTGCTTGTTTACAAAGTGCCCTCGGTCTGCGAGGTGCCCGAGCCCACTGAGTGGCAGGAGTTCCTTCGTGGGTACAGCGACTCCATCCACCTGCACCATCGGATGGCAGGCTCCCGTCCACACCGTCTCCCCTCCAGGAGTGGCACTGAGACATTGTGGCGTCCGGCAAACACAACAGACCTGCAGTGGTGGCCGCTCTGTCACCCAGTCTCGTGTGGGTTCCTCTGTCCACTAGGTCTTCGGAAACTGATGGCTCACCTCGGGTGAGAGTATGGCCCCGCCCGTGGCCGAGCTGCCTTCTGCTGGGGGCAGGCGTCTTCACGCTGACTTCTTCCCACGGGGAGCTCTGAGCCAGGAACCAGTCCCCCGGGGACGCTCTCCCTTCACTGCGAACAAACTATGTTTGTAATTAAGGAGTTGAGGGCCAGCTAGAGACCATGGCACTGGGGACCCTGCCTGAGCCCCGGTGACCTGCACTGCCCCCTGTGGGCCCAGGCCGCTTGCTGTGCTCACAGACCCGGCTGCCTGGAGGTGGCTAAGCAGCAGGTTCTTCTGTCACCAGGCCCGAGTCCTGCAGAGTCCTCTCCTTAGTTGTGTGGATGGGATTGCTGGGAATAAACAGATCCCGCCTGGGTTCTGAACAACACAGAAAGGTTCTAGATTTCCTAAGAGAGTGAGCTAAACACACCCTGCCCCGGGGGACAGACCCCCGCCCCCAGGCCCAGGCAGTGATGGGTGGGGGCACCAGGTATGACGAGGGCAGAAGGGGGCTCCTGGCTCCTGGCACCTGCCTACGGCCCCTTCCAAGGGAAAACCTGGGACACAGAGTGGCACGCTCGTCCCGCTCACAGGCTAACAGTAAAGGAATCTGAAAGGCCCCCCTGCTTCCGACCTGGGCCTCGAGGGCCCCCTCCTTTCTGTGGCGTTGCTATCTGGGGGTGGCAGGCGTGGCTGCGTGGCCGAGGCCCCTGTTGTGACTCCCATGTGCCTTCTCTCTGAGCAGTCGGAGACTCCTTCTCAGTCAGCTACACAGCCTCGCTGGAGGCCGGAGCCGCTGGGCGTGGAGAGACCCTGATGCTGCCGGCCCTGCTCACCTTTCAGAGCTCGTCATCGGTGGGTACTACCTAGCTGCCTTCACCTTGTCCTCGCTGCCCGGGGGGCGGTTTTAGAAACATCCACACTTAGGGCACCCGATCTGTCCCTCTCCCCTCCTCCTTCCTCCCTCCCTCCCTCCCTCCCTCCCTCCCTCCTCTCTCCCTCCTTTCCTTCCTTCCTCCTTCAATGATACCAAATTCCCGAGAAGTGCACAGTCCCAGGCATCTCACACACTTTGCCGTGAACCTGGGTCCCTCGGCTCATCGTGACCTTGGGTAGTTACTTAACCCCTGTGGGCCGGACACAGGGCTGTTATCAAGGTGACTAGAGTTGGTGCTGGTCTCTGAGGCTGCCCCTCACACAGAGTGAGCATCGGCCAGCAGCATCCGAACTGCTGGGCGTGTGGAGCGGCCGGGACAACGCACCAGGCGTCAGACGGTGCAAAACAGCAGAAACGTACTTCTTCACACTCTGGAGGCTGGAAGTCTGAGGCCAGGGTGTTCGCAGGGTGGGCTTCCTCTGAGGCCTCTCCTGGGCCTTCACAGGGTGGGCCTTCTGTGTCCTAACTCCCCTTCTCTAAGGACACCAGTCACACTGATGAGAGCCCACCCTATGGCCTCAGTTTCCCTTAATGACTTCTGTTAAGACCCTCTCTCGATACGGGTAGGGCTTCAACATGTGGACTGGGGGGAGATGCTATTCAGCCCATTCATTCACCTTTTTTTTATTGTTGTATCCTCACCCGAGGACATTTTTCCATTGATTTTTAGACAGAGTGGAAGGGAGGAGAGAGAGAGAAATATCAGTGTGAGAGAGGAACATCAATTGGCTGCTTTCTGCACATCCCCGGCTGGGGCTGGGGATCGAACCTGCACCCCAGGCACGTGCCTTGACCGGGAATTGAACCTGAGACCCTTTGGTCCAAGGGCCGAGGCTCAGCGCTGAGCCATCCGGCCAGGGCTCGTTTGCCTTTCTATTGATCCCCAGAGCAGTGAATGCAGCGGTCGTTGGCGTGTGCCAGGTGCTGTGCACACCCGGGACGCGGGAGGAACAGGCCCCGCCCTTGTCCCCCAGCAGCTCACGCGTTGGTTGGGTCATTTAGTTCCGACGTCAGCCCCTGGAGAAAGTGCTGTTCCTAGGTGTGGGAAAAGGCTCAGACCAGACTGCCCCGGTCACAGGACAGCATCGGGCTCAGACCCCGCAGCTGCCGGCCCCTTGCACCCCTGGGCCTGCGTGTGCTGTTAGAATTAGAGTCCCCGATAAAATGAGATCAGATGGAAGATTCCAGAAGGGAAGGACCAGATACAAGAAAGCAATATAAAACTGTCGGAAAAGACAAATGTCTCAGGAAATAAGTACAAAGTCAAGAACGGAGGACAGAGGAGAATAAGAGAGAGTGGCCCAGAGGAGCCTGGTCCCCTCACGGAGGACTGGACGCCGAGTGAGTGCAAATCGAGTGTGAGATAAAGTGCATGTTGGGAACCAGCGAGAGCGAGCCTCCCGGGCCCTCAGGGCATGGGGACCTCTTTCCTCACCCCGTGCTGTGACCAGAAACACGTTCCTCAAGCCTGGGAGTGTCTGCAGCGACCACGTGAGGGTGTGTGCTGTGCGACCAGGGCCAGCCCTGGGTGCCCTGGAGCTCCCGGCTGCTTAGACCCGGCTGTGGGAAGACGAGCGGGGACCTGAGGGCGAGAAGAGCACGGACCGGTGACCCAGGAGTGACGGGGCAGTCTGGCCTGACCCCAGCGCTGAGCCTCGCACCGGAAGGTGCCACTGCTTTTTTCCGCTAGGAAAACGGGTGTTAGGGTCCCACACAGCTTTTGGGAGAGAAGGGGGCTTCGCAGTTCCGACCTCTCCCCCGAAGGGGCTTTAAGACCCCCCCGAGCTCCCACCCCCGCAAGCTCCGACCCCCCGAGCTGCGACCCCCCCGAGCTGCGACCCCCGTGAGCTCCGACCCCCGCAAGCTCGGATCCCTGCACTCACGGCCCCTCAGAGCTCCAGGCACAGAGGGTGGGAAATACACCGGATGTTCCCCGTGTGCCAGACTCCAAACCTGTTGACGGACACTTTTTCTTCTTCTAGAACAGAACACAGCTAAAAGCTCTCTTCACCATCACAGCAGAGGAAAAGGTAAAGGTAAGAGTCAGTGTCCAACCTGGACACCCCCTGATGCCCGTGTGTGTTTTTAGGTCTGTGCTGTGCAGTGTTCTGTTCTCAGAGCCAGGGACACACTGGGCCGGGGGCTGCGGCAGTCCGGGGTCCCCTGATGTGGCCTGTGTGGCTAGTTTCCCGGATGGCCGCCCTCACAGCTACCCTGCGGTGTTTGCCACTGGGCTGGCTGGTGGCCGTGGTTTGTCTTCTCGGACCTTCCTGGAGCTCTGCAGACCGGGGCCGGTCTCACCGCCTCTGCTGGTCACCGTTCGCACGTTGGCGTTTCTGTGGGTCAGTTCGCTCCCTCACAGCTCGTGCGCTGCCTCCTTCAGGGAGTCGGCAAGGGTTTCCTCTCCTCGCAGCCACCCTTCCCGTTCCTTAAGCACCTACTGTGCGCCAGGCGTTCTGAGCAGTTTACCTGTGGGACTCCTGTCATCGTCACAGTCTTGGGAGATAGAGTCTATTTTTAAATCACCCCTATTTTGTAGTAGGGGAAACCGAGGCACAATGAGGTCATGTAATGTGCCTGAGGTCACGTGGCCAGTGTGTCAGGGATCCCAAGCCCACCCCAGGTTCGATGATGCCAGGGGCCTCAGGACGGCAGGTGCAGGGGCACTCTCGGCCGAGATGTAAACGGGCAGGATGCGCAGCCGGGTGGGCAAAGGGAAAGGCATGTGGCGGAGTCTGGAGGGATGAGGACGCCTCAGTCCCTCCAGCACGGAGTCAGACACCGTGTGAAGTGTTGCTCACCAGGGGAGCCTGTTACAGACCCAGTGCCAGGGTTTTTACTGGGGGCTGAGCACATGGGCACCCTGTGCCTGGCATGTCCTGAGGTTCCAGGCCCCCAGAGGAAAGCAGGTGCTTAGCATAACCCCATCGTTTGCACTGCAGCGTAGGCACAGCGAGCGCCTCTGATCCGGGGAGGGTGGGCACCCTCCAGGGGACGCTCCCAGATGCCAGCCCAGGGCCAGCCTTGTGCACAGGCCTCTCCAAGGAGAGCTAGTGGGTGTTCGGACCAGGATTTGAACACAGGCACTTTGACTCCACAGCCCTGCCATTGGGTAGTGGGCCACACTGCCTCCTGTGAGCCGACTTCCTGCCAGAGGAGAAGGAAAAAACCAAGTGTGGCCAGAGCAAGCTGGCCATCTGTGGGGAAGGAGGCACCTGGGTGCAGACAGCCCCCTGGCTGGCCTGGGAGCTCCCAGCAGTGGGACATGTGATTCGTCCTGGTGTCCCCCACTGTGCCGTACATTGTAGGTGGCACTCCACAGGTGGATGTCCCTGATTGAGCTTTTTGTCATCAGCGGTGGTGATTGCCTCTCAGTGGGGAAGGTGGCTGGTCATTGTGTGACTGTAATAAGAGTCAGAGGACACGTACTTAATCACTATTTATGAGCCTTCCTCTGTGTCCCAGGCTGTGTCCTTAGGGCTGCCTCCGGGCCACACACTGCCCTCCAGGGCAGCAGGAGTAGGTGTCCCTCCCGGCTGCAGACCTGCCTGGCGCGGGCATGGCAGCAGAGCGGTGGGTTGGAGCCAGCTGACCTCGGGCTGCAGACCTCTTTCAAGGAGGTTTCCATCGAGTGGGGAGACACAGCATACCCATGTGGTGACCCTACAGTGTTGTGGGGACAGCATGCTCTCGGACCTGAAGGCCTGGCTTTGAATCCCTGTCCCTCCACAGGCTGCTTGTGAACTTGTGCGTGTCACTCACCTTCCTGGGCCTCGGTTCCCTAGCTGTGAAACGAGAATGATGGTAGCACCCGTTTCATAGGGTGCCTGTCAGAGTGAGTGAATGCACGTGCAGCCCTCCGCACAGCCTGGCAGGTGTGAGTGCTCGGGGATGTGGACCGCCGTCGGTCTTTCTGTTACGTGCAGATGCAGATGGCGCCCTCTGCACGTGCTCTGTGACAGCCTCGAGTGAATGTCATGGATCAGGGTTTCACACTCAAATGACCACGGGGCCATGCAAGTGCTGTCAGTGTGAGTCAGGCCCATGCAAGATGCTGGGCGTAGTGGAGTCTCGGGCAGCCTGGAGACTCAGATCGCCCATCATGCCATCATCCCTCCCCACCCCCACTGAGACGTTCAGCGAGGAAAAGGCCAAAAGATGCACCGCGGCTATGGCTGAATCCGTGAGGTTGTGAAGTGTAGGTCATGCGCACTGTGGATACTGACAGGAGAAAAGGAGTTGTTGGGTGGCAGGCTTCCTGGAGGAGGTGAGAATTCAGTTGGGCCTTAAAGGAAGGATTTTGTTAGAGAGGGAGGAGGGATGTTCTAAAATACGGGGCTGGGAATCTGACCTCAGGCCAAGCCACTTTGTGGGTTAGATGTGAACGGAGGTCTCCTGGGTCCAGCACGATGCCTGGCACCGCTGAGCGCACATAAGGGGGAGGCAAGGCCCCTCAGTCAGTGTGTTCTGGCAGGGCTGACCGCAAAGAGAACATTATACGAGGGAAGTGTGATAGTGACGGATAGGAGTTCGGCAGTGAGGATGGAGGCTCCCCTGACATTAAAAAAATTTTTTTTTTCTTTATTGATTTCTGGAGAGAGAGGAAAGGAGAGGGAGAGAGAGAGAAACATCGATGAGAGAGAACATCAATTGACCACCTCCTGCATGCCCCCCACTGGGGATTGGGCCCATAACCTGGGCATGTGCTCTGACTGGGAATCGAACCGGTGACCTCTTGGTGCATGGGTCGACGCTCAACCACTGAGCCACACGGGCGGGGCAGCTCCCCTGATAGTTTCATCAAGTAGTTACATAATACAGAGTTGCCCTGGCCAGTGTGGCTCAGTGGTTAGAGTGTCAGCCCATGTACCAAAGGGTCGTGGGTTTGATTCCTGGTCAAGGGCACGTACCTGAGTTGCAGGTTTGATCCCCGGCCCTGCTTGGGGCATGGGCGGAAGGTAACCAATCGATGTGTCTGTCTCACATCGATGTTTCTCTCCACCCACCGCCTTCCACTCTCTAAGAATCAATGGAAAAAATATCCTTGGTGAGGATTAACAACAACAACAATGACATCAGCAATCCGTTGCGGGAGTGGGATTCTGCAGCTCTTGGAAGAGACGCCGCTGTCTCCTTCAGTTCCTGTGACTTTCCTGAGGGTGAGACTGGCGTGCCAGCCAAGAACATACGAGGCCGGAGAAATGGCTTCCCGTTCATCTTCTTACCTTTCTGTGTCCCAGACAGAGTCTCTTTGAAAGGAAAAAGGTCCCATCACGCTGGGCTGGACATTGAGTGCTGGTGTTCTGGTTGTGCTTGACGTCACTACAGCTTCTGGTGTCAATCACATGTGCCCACGGAAGGCTGGCACCATGCCACGCACGGGAGAACCGGGTCTTGGCTTGAAGCCAGAGAGAGACATCGAAAGCAAGTGTGACAGATCTATGGAGTGCAATTCCAATAAGAATTCCAGTGGGATGGGGAGGGGGGTGTGGTCAAAGCTTCACCTGAAAATGTAAATTAATGAAACTAGATGAGAACATTTTGAAAAGGAAGAGTAAGGTGGGAGGATCCATCCTGGCAGACACTAAAAATTTATAAAGCAACATTAAGGCAATACTCACCTCCTACAAGAAAAGTCAGGCCAATGGAGCAAAATGGAATATCTACACAAACATATATATAATAAACTGGTGTTTCAAATCAAAGGGAAAAGAACATCACCATTCATCAACTTTGGGGGCAACTGACTGGATCTTTTGAAAGAAAACTAAACATGAATTCCCTAATCAGATTAATATCTACATACATAAAAAATTTTGTAAAAAAGTAAGTATAGGTTAATGTTATATGCTGTGAAGAACACCATAAAGGAAAACCATGGGCTTGAGTACACAGTTGAAAACTACATTTAGAAACAGCACGAAGAAAGGTAAGTGACACACTTGGGACAATATTTGTAATGTACATAAAAAAGAATTAACGTCTTTAATATATAAAAAGCTCCTACTAACCAATAAGAAAAAGAATACCTCAATAGATAGCTATGTGTAATGTGAGAATTTCTCCAGTGCAAGCATTCACGATGTGTGTGCTTGAGCCCAGTGGAAGGAGCATGTCACTCTGTCAACAGAATCACGTGGCTTTGAGTTGAGCTCAGGACAGGAGGCCCGCAGCCACGCTGCCTTCCCTGGTTTGGGTTACTGCACCAGCCTCCTACCGGTCAAATCCTGCTCCCCTCCAGCCCATCGTCCTCACTGGTGATCCTCCTAAAACACAAACCTGCTGGCTTTCTGTTCTGGAGGGCTCCCCTCGCCTGCAGATGAAGCCCAGTTCCCTGGGGTCAGCATCTGGGATCCCTCAGGAGGGTTGACTGCTGCTGTCCCCGGTGCCACTGGTCCGGTTTCCACATCGCTCTGGTCTTGCACATGCCGTTCTTTGCCTGCCTGTCCTTTGGGCGACTCCTAAACACCCTGCGTCTCCTCCTCTGTGATTCCGGAGCCCGCCCCCCCAATGCCCCGGGCATGCTGGGGGCTCCCTGTACTAGGACCCCGTGACATTGGGACATCTGATAAACGTTGTCACACTGTGACGTGGAGATTATTTCCTTGGTTGGCACTTAATACATTTTTGTTGACATCAAAATAGATTCTTTGCGCTGGAGGAAACTTGAAAGATTAGTTTCACTTCCTCTTTAGAGGGGAAAACGCAGGTCCTGAGAGGCGCCAGGAACTGGCCGAGGTTCTGAAGCTTGGCGGCAGCCCGAGGACAGATCATGCTGTGAGTAGTTCTCTGGCCCACTGGCCGCTTGATCGGCGACCTACCAATGAGCGCGGTGTCTCTGCCTGTGACTGCCTTCGAGCTCTCGCTCCTGCGGTGTCTCTGCCTGTGACTGCCTTCGAGCTCTCGCTCCTGCCCGGACTGTAGGCTGGGAAGACGGGTCTCTGCCCCCTGCTGCTCCTTAGTGGCCATGGGACAAGGGTCAGCACGTCCCTGACCCTCTGCTGCTGGGATCCTTCGCTCACAGTGAAGCATTTCAACTAGCCGACTCCTAAAATCTCTTCTAGAGAAATCATTCTGTATAATTCCCCTTTTATTCAAGCTGGTTTTTTTTTTTTTTTTTTTTTTTTTTTTTTTAATCCTCACCCGAGGACATTTTTTCTTTTTTTTTTTTTGTTCAGATAGAGTGGGAGGGAGAGAGAGAGAGAGAGAAACATCGACGTGAAAGGGACACATCGAGTGGCTGCCACCCGCACGACCAACCAGGGCCGGGGACAAACTGCAACCGAAGTACATGCCCTTAGCGGGAACTGAACCCGGGTCTCTCTGGACCGCAGGCCGACGCTCTAACCGCTGAACCAAACCGGCCAGGGCTCAAGCTGGTTTTTATTGCGGGAGGGCAGACGGGTGGGATTTAATATATGGCCATTGTGGACATCACCTCACGATCCCATCTCCAGAGAGAAGCGTTGCGGACGCGTTAGCTTCTGTCTTCCACATCTATGACTATTTGTCACACAGTTGAAGTCGGGCTGTATAAACAACCCTTCCCGTGCTTTTGTGCCTTGGGGTTGGGTGTTCAGTGTCGAACGCGTTCCTCTGGAAAGGGCTTTTCGTCTAGCATCTTGCTGTGCCTCAGCTAACACGTGGGTAAAGGGGCGGTCATCGCGGCCGAGTCTTTTCCGGACACAGGAAGGAAACTTAGCGGGGCTCAGGGTGTGAGGAAGCCGGGGTCCCTGAGCACTCCTTGTCTTTATTCTTAGGTCATGAAGTTTAAGGTAACCAGGCTCTTTGAAATCTGTACTTACAATGATTATCAGTGGAATTTGGCGGCAAGGGTTTTAGGGAAAATTTCAAAAGTATGATTAACTTTGTCCTGGCTGGTGTTGCTCAGTGGTTAGAGCATCGGCCTGCACAACAAGGGGTTGTGGGTTCGATTCCTGATCAAAGGCACCTGGATTACACGTTCGATCCCTGGCCCTGGTTGGGGTGCGTGTGGGAGGCAACCGATCAGTGTGTCTCTCTCAAGTTGATGTTTCTCTCTCTCTTTCTCCCTCCCTCTCCCCCTCCCTCCTTCCTTTCGACTCTCTAAAAATCAGTGGAGAAATATCCTCAGGTGAGGACCAACAACAACAAGAGTATGCTTGCCTTGGGGCCGATTCGCAGTGCCCTAAGCCGCTTCGATTTCTTTATCTGTCGCTGCAGTGGTGGGTCCCACCAGCACCCAGCCTCCCAAGCAAGACACTGAGGGACGCTCTTGCCCCGCCCACCAGCTCCGCATCCTACCCGGGAATCATGACTCAGGCACTACGTCCTGTTGGCTCTGTCCCCTAAATGCTCCGCTAGTCTGTGCCGTGTCCCCAGCCCAGCAGTGGCAGCACAGCAGCGCAGACCGGTTGGCGTCTCTGTGCTGCAGTTCCGTGCAGCAGGACCCGCGCTGTGTGTGTGTGCGGTGAAGCACTTACAACAAAGTTTCCTGCTATGGATACTTAGTACATTCTGCACCGCTGTCTCGTTCTAGAACACTTTCGTCACCCAGGTGGAAACTCTGTACCCATTAAGCAGCTACTCTCATTCCTCCTTCCCTCCCCCTCCCCCGGCCCCTGGCAACCACTCCTCTGCTTTCTGTCTCTATAGATTTGCCTACTGTGGACATTTCATGGGGCAGAATCGTACGCTCCGTGTCTTGTCTGTCTGGCTTCTGTCACTGAGCCAGTATTCTCAAGGTCCATCCGTGGGGGAGCTCGTGTGAGTACATCATTGCTTTTATGGCTGAATAGTGTTCCATGGCACAGGGAGACCGCCTCGCACTGACTCCCCATCCCTTGACGGACACCGGGGCTTTTGCACCTTGTGGCTGTGGCTGTGTATATATGTGAACACCTGTGAGCGTTCACATCCAGTTGAACGCCTGTTTTCAGTTCTTTACAGTATATACCCAGGAGGGGAATTGCTGGGCTCTACGGTAGTTCCATGTTTAACATATTGGGGAACTGTAGACACTATTTTATCCTCCTTTGACAGATGGGAAACGGCAGCTTAAAGAGCGAGTGCCCAGGGTCCCACAGTGTGGGGGGCAGAGCCGAGCCCCGCTAGGGCCAGAGTCCCTGGTCTTCACTAGCATGTCCCTGGCTTCTCAGAGCCGCAGCCTCACTTCCCGTCCTCGTCATTTCTCCTGGGCCGTGGTGTCCAGTTTTATCCTCCAGGGTTAGCGTTCTAAAATGCTGAGCTGACCCTGTTACTTTCTGGCTTAAAACCTTGCAGTGATGCCCCCAAGCCCTGGGGATGATGTCACACATTCCTAACCTGCTCTTGAAAGGCCCTTTGGGACCTGGGCTGCGTCTCTTGCCACCTGCAGGTCCTGCTCATGCCGACCCTCTGCCTGCCTGGCCCTCTTCCTGGCCCAGTGCGTTCTCCTCTGCCCGTGGGTCACCTCACGGGACGCCTCCTTTGCACTTTGAGCTAGGTTAGGGACTACCCCTCTTCCACACCCCGCCATCCAGGCTTCTCCAGCCTTGTCCCACTCACACGGTGTCACCCAGCCTGCTTGCCTGTCCATTCCTTTGTGCGATTGTGCGCTCCTTGGAGCATGGCCCGGGGTCTGTTTTCTCCTTGCCCTCCCGGCGCCCAGCACTGGGCTCATCTAATCAGTGTATTAACTAGATGTCAGGAACGTTGACCACTGTGTCCAAACACTGAGTCAACCCTGGCAGCCCATTGTGACATGTCCCCTTAAGTAGACAGTTTCAGCCAAACAATTACAGCAAAGCTTGGTTCTGCACACGTGAAATGGCTATAAGAATTCCGACTTTAAAGTGTTCTTTGAAAGACTAAAACGGGAGTAAGGCCTGGCCTGTGGTAAAAGTCAAATAATGATGTTGACAGTCAAGAGTAGTTTGAAGCGATGGTGGAGATTTTGGGGCAGAGACTCAGGGATCCCCAGATCTTTCCCTGCTGTTCACTCACTCCAGAAGGGTGAGCTGTGTACTCAAAGTAGGAATCAAAACGTTCACCGGGACACAGCCCCTGGTGACTCAAATGCAGGGCTTCTGGGAAGAGGCCAGGCTGGAGCCTGAGCCCAGGGGAGGCAGCTCTGGCATGGAGGCTGGGTGTGAATGCCAGGTCCACGGCTCACTAGCTCTGTGACCTTGGGCCATGGATTTAACTTGTTTCTACTTTGGCATTATAATTTGTAAAATATAGACTAAAACAGTGCCCACTTTATAGTGTTATTGTGGGAAGTAAATGGATAAATACTTGTAAAGCACTTGGAACCATCTCTGGTGCTTTGTAGCTAACACGTATGAGCATGGTAGTGGTGCTGATGGTGATGGTTGGTGGTGGTGATCATGGTGATGGTGATGATAGTGATAATGATGAAATGGTGAGGAGGATGGTGGTGGTGGTGAGGATTACGATGGTGATGATGATGGTGATGTTAATGGTGATGGTGATGATGACGGTGTGGTGATGATGGCGATGATGGTGATGGTGATGGTGATGGTGACAATGGTGATGATGTTGATGGTGATGTTGGTGATGATGATGGCGATGGTGATGGTGATGATGATGATGATGATGGCAATGATGATGGTGATGTTGATGGTGATGATGATGGCGATGATGGTGATGTGGGTGATGGTGATGATGATAGTGATGATGGCAATGATGATGATGTGGGTGATGGTGATGATGATGGTGATGATGATGATGATGATGGCAATGATAATGGTGGTGATGGTGATGATGATGATGATGGTGATAAAGGTACATCTTGAGGTCTTTCTCTTCTTTAGCCATCTTCAGGGAGCAGGCAAGTCATGGGGGGGGCAGGACTTGGCTTAATTTAGCAACACTGATCAATGAAGAAGGGTGAAAAGATGAAAGTAAGAGTTGTGAGTGGGCCTGCCCCAAGGAGGCAGTCTCTACCTAGATTTGCTTATCACTGGGTATCAGAAAGTAGGAGTTGGGAGAGAGAAGGGGAGAATGATGGCAGATCTGCAGAGCTGGCCCTGGCATTGCCCTCGTCCTGGATCCAGGCACTGATTCCTACAGCTGTGTCGCTAAATTAAGCGAGTTCCTACTCCCCGACGTGCCATGCGGCATCTACTCTTCAGATTCTCTTGGCTACACAACTGGCCGAAGTAGAGCAGGAACTCAAGGTGGAGATCCAGAAAACATGGAGGTGGGAAGAGGCAGAAGCGAGGTACCTGACTCAGCTGACCCGTTCTACATCATGAAGTAGGAATGGAGGAGAGAGAGAAAGGGCAGGGAGAGAAGTCTGGTCCTGCCTTTTATGATACAGTCACCTGCCTGTCTGTAATTCTGCCCAGTCTTTGTTCCTGGTTCTCATCAATCACACAGGTAACTTCTACCATGCTGTAGGAGGTCGAAACTAAAAATATTTTGAGGAAACCACACAGCACCCTGGACAGTAGCTTGTGTGTTTGGTGGGAGAACACATACTTTGGAGTCAAGCAGAGCTAGCTCACCCATTTTTTTTAGCTGTGGACTTGGATGAACTATTGAATCTCTTTGCGTCTCCCTTGATCCATCAGTACAGTGGGGATAATGCACCCCATAGGGTTGCTGAAGACTGAATAATGCAAAGCCCATGGCACACTTTACCAGTTTCCTGGGCGGCCATAATAAACTATTATAAACTGGGGAGCTTAGAACAGCAGAAACTCACTCCTTCACAGCTCTGGAGGCCGGAAGTCTGAAATCTAGGTGTGAGCAGGGTTGTGCTCCCTTCGAAGGCTCTAGAGAAGGATCCTCCCTGCCTCTTCCAGCTCCTGGAAATCCTTCTTTGGTTTGTAGCTACTTCACTCCAACCTCTGCCTCCGTGGTCACCACGCCTTTTCTCCTTGTGTGTGTTTGCCTCCACAGCTCGCTGTCCTATGAGGGAACAGTCATTGGATTGAGCACCCCTCCCCCAATTCAGTATGACTTCATCTTAATGTGATCACTTCTGCAAAGACCTGATTTCCAAAAACGGTCACATTCATAGGTGCTGGGGGTTAAGATTTTACCATATCTTTTCAGGACACAATTCAACCCACTACACGCCCCGGTCCAGAGACTGACGCATTGTTGGTGATCAAGTATCATTAATTCCCTTTAGCTCCCATTCTTCTTCCTAAAGCTGCAAAAAAAGTATGTGTCTTCTGCGACAGAGCAGCCTTGGAAACAGGTGGCTGACCCATAGCCCCTTTGTTCCCTTTAGACACAAATTTTTTGTCTCCTTTCCATCAGTATTTTAATGTAACCTCCATGCAATGCTATTCATATTTATCTAGTTTATTGATTTTCTTTTCTTATCTGGTAGGTGCATAAATTAGGGTGCGGAGGGCTATTTCCAGCACAAACAGAGGACTCGCATTTCATTTTGGTGCTAATCAAAATGTAAGGTTAGAGTCAGGAGGGTGTTCCAGCATGGGAGCGGAGCTGGGGCTCAGCTAACAGCCTCTGCGGACAGGCCAGTTTGTCAAAGGCAAGTCTCATGTGGCATCGAACTTGGCTTCAGGTTCCAATAAGCCTCTGTACCAAAGCTCCTGTTTCTGACTTAACTTGGCTTTGACTGTCTGGGAGGTCAGGCTGGGCTTGTGGGTCTGTCCGAGAAGGTTAACCTTGACTGCAGCCCCCTTGGTGCCCACAGGACTGAGAATGGCTTAGTTGTCTCCAGCTCCTGAAATGCGTCTGTCTCGACCATCTGGAGGCATTTCTAATTCAACTTGGTGCCACGAGCTGGTTTCTCCAGAAGCAGATGCTGAGGCAGAGGTTGGGGTACGGTACGTCCCCCAGGGTGCAGGAGACAGTTAACACAGAGACCTGGGGCTGCATCCTGAGACCAGCTCGCGAGGTTGGGGTACGGTACGTCCCCCAGGGTGCAGGAGGCAGTTAACACAGCAGACCTGAGGCCTCATCCTGAGACCAGCTCGCAAGGTTGGCCCTGGGCTGGCATCTGGGAACTTGGATTTCAGGAGGGCTGCCACCGCTCCCCAAACTGACAGGAGTGGCTCACTGCACCCAAACTGTTTTTCTAAGCAATCTGTTTTATGGGGAACACCTGCTTTCCTCCTGGGGGCCTGGAATTTGGGCACAGGCCAGGCAGAGGGTGCCTTGGTGGCCATTGCTGAATGCAGACCCTGAGCACTGTCTCTAAGGGGCTTTGCTGGTGGACACTTCCCGGGAGTGTCACCCTCTTGCCCGGGGAATAGAGCATGTCCCATGCGGCTCCACTGGGACAGGACTCTGCCCGCTGGCTCCTGGTTGCCACTGGATTTCAACCCAGGTGCTTCTTCGCTTTGCTGATTTTGCTTTGACTCTTCTTGCTGAAATAAATCAGCTGTATGACTGTGTGCTGAGTCCTGTGAGTCCTCTTCGTGAGTCGTCAAACCTGGGGCGGTGTGGGTTCCCCACCCATCCATCCGGTGATCACCTGTCCAAGGGAGGAGAGGAAGCAGGAGTGGACAGAGGAAGAAGTCGAGCTGTGGCTGGGCTGACAAAGCCTCACCCTCACCTGGCAGGGGGCTCTGGAGTGAGTGTTGCCTGGCTGACCGTCCCTCATGACTGAAATGACCAGCCGCTATGCCCCTGCTGTGTGAGCTGTCCTGGGCAGGGCACAGCCTCAGGCGATGTGGCCCTGCAGCTGATGCAGACCACGAACCTGGAGGTCCACTGACCACACTGCCCACGGCCGGGCACCAGGTCCTTCCTTGAAGGGAGAGCTGGGTGGTGCATCTTCTCATCCACCAAACTTACCCTTCAAGGAGTATTTGTTACTATAATTGTCTTCTGATTATACAGGTAATACGTGCCCACTGTAGAGATGTTAGAAAACACAGAGACATAGAAAACCCATCGAGTCATCGCATTCAACACCGCTCTGGAGGGGGTTCTTCATAGGTTACATATATGTGTGTGTGTGCACACATATTATTTTTACTTTAATGAAATTGGGATTATACTGTGTATGTGGTTTTGTATCTTCTTTAAAATGTTACATTAGGATATAAGCATTTTGAATATTATTAAAATTCAACACACAACAGTCAGTTGCATTTCTATCCACTAACAATGAACAACACAAAAAGGAAGTTATGAAAACAATGTCATTTACTATAGCATCAAAGAGAATCAGATACTTAGGAATAAACTTAACCAAGAGGAGAAAGACTTGCACGCTGAAATCGCCAAAGCGCCGCGGAGAGAAATGAAAGGAGACACAGAAATGGAAAGCCATCCTTGCACATGGACAGGAAGACCTCATATTGTTAGGCTCTACGGATTCAACGCACTTTCTGTCAAAATCCCAATGGCATCTTTTTGTACAAATAGAAAAACCCAACCTAAAATTCATATGGAATCTCCAGGAACTCTAAATTGCCAAACAATCTAAAAAAGAACAAAGCTGGAGGCCTCACACTTCCTGACTTCAAAACGTACCACAAAGCTACAGTTATCAAAACAGTGTGGTCCTGGCATAAAGACAGACATGGACCAATGGATCAGAATCAGAAGCCCAGGAAAATCCTCGCACGTATAGTCAAATGATTTTCAACAAGAATGACAAGACCATTCCGTGGGGGACGGGCAGTCCTTTCAACAAATGACATTGGGGAAACTGGATCTCCACATGCAAAAGAATGAAGTTGGGCCCTTGCCTTACAGTATATAACTCAAAATGAATCAAAGGCAAATGTAAGATCTAAAACTATAAACTCTTAGGAACAAACAGAGGGAAAGCTTCATGACATTGGATGGGCCGTGAAATCTTGGATGTAATACCCAAAGCACAGGCAACAAGAGAAAAAATAGCTAGATTGGACTTCTCCCAAGGGAACCAGAGAGTAGGTGGCAAGCTGGGTCCAAACCCAGGTAGGTCTCACTGACTTCTCCCTTGTTCTGCTATAAGTAAGGTATAACCCAACTTGAAAGATGTAAAGTGTGACCACAGGCAAATCCCTGTCATTCTCTTGTCCCCATAGGTTCTACCAAACCACGGCCTTCATGCAGCTGGATTCTTCGTGGCCTTCATCGTCTCCCTTGTGCTGAGCTGGGTCACACTTTTCGTCATGGTTCGCTATCAGTGTTTGAAGGGAAGCATGTTCACCAGACATCGGGTGAGTCCCACTCGCATCTTCTTCCCGAGGGGTTTGGTTGGTGATGGATGTGAAATAGAAGTTTATCCTTCAGTTCGGTGGGTCTCCACCCTGGATGGACATCAGAATCCCTGGGAAACTATGGACATATGCTCATGTCCAGGCCCACCTGCAGAGACTCTGATTGGATTGTCCCCTAATGTGTCCCCATCGTTAGTCATTTTTAAAAGCTCCCTGGCTGATTCTAGCAAATGGCCAACGTTGAGAACCCCTGCAGTCTAGCTGAGTAACCAAGTGCCCACCTGTGTGTGTGGCCAGCTTCGTGGACTTGCCACACCCTAATTCAGGTTCCGTTCCACCTCCCTGTTTGAAATGCTTCGGAGACTCACTTCATCCGCAGGGGGAAGCTGGACTCCCGGGCATGGCTTGTAAAGCCCCCAGGACCCCGCCTCTGCCCGTGTCCCCTGCTGCTTCTGCCTCACACCGAAGCATCCCCTCCACCCGGTGACTTGGCATTCTCTGGGGGTGCTCAGCTCTCCACACTCACCCCAGAAGCTTCTCCAGTCCCCTCTCTGTTCTTCACTGAGCATAATTGTGACTTATCCTTTAAGACTCCGCTCAGGCCGTGTCTGTCCCTGGAAGTCATCACTGGCTACTTTCTGGCTGAGTCACAGGCTTCTCTCTGGGTTCCTACGCTAGGTTCTTAGACCCACACAGCACTTACCCTAATCTGTCGGGCCCCTCTGTGAACTCCTCAATCTCCATATTCCTGTCTTGGTCTGGGTTCCCCCAGAAGCACATCCTGAGACCAGTATCCAAATGCAGGTAGTTTATATGGGAAGTGGCCCCAGGGAGTAATGGTGAGGACTGGGGGAGTGAGGCAGGAACGGAAGGCAGCCAATCAAGTTAACTCCTGTGGGCACCTGGGGCTTTATTCTGCTCGGGAACTCTGGGGACAGTAAGATGAACCTCAGAGGCATCCACCTGAGCAGAGAAGGAGCTGAGGTATTTATCCACCAAGTCTCATTGGTTATTGATTGAGGACAAGTTGGGGGCAAGATGAAAGGTGACATTTCCCAGACATGGGCCCTGAAGACCAGCAAAAGCTTTCAGAGAAGGAAGTGTAGGTGTTGGCTGATGGATCTTAGACTGATGGGCACTGAAGTGGCAAGGGTAAGGGGAATGGACAGAAAACAGATGGTATCTGCACCAATCTCTGTTGCCTAGTACAGAGCCTGGTGCTTAGAAGGCACTCGATACATGTGTGAAGGAATGAATGAGACCTCAGCCAGTCAATCACTTCTATCTTAGAATTCTATATTTTGATCAGAAACCTGCCAGAACCGTGATGTTGAAGTCCATCTGCCAACTGTAACCTCCTCTACGTGGTGATAGTGATGGTGATGATGATGGTGATGTGATGGTGATGGTGATGGTGATGGTGATGGTGATGGTGATAGTGATAGTGATGATGATGGTGGTGGTGGTGATGGTGGAATGATGGTGGTAATAAGGGTGGTGATGATGATGATGATGGTAATGATGATGGTGATATTGATGATGATGATGGTGGTGAAGATAGTTGTGATTGTAGTAATGATGATGATGGTGGTGGTGATGATGATGTTGGTGGTGATGCTGATGATATTAGGGAAAGCAGGATAGCAGCTCATCGACTAGGATGAGCTCTTTGGGACTGCTGCCAGAAGGCACTGCTGGGAGTCAGCATTTCTTCAGGGCCGTGGAGGGCTGGAGCTGCTGTGACTGTCACCCAGAGGCCCAACAACTTGGAAGAACATTTGTCATCTTTCTCCCTCTTTATCTTGGCGAAACGGAGGCCCACGAAGTTAAACAACTTGCTTCAAGTGGCCGAACGTAGGCTGGGACCTGGCTTCTGGGGGCCCCCTCTCTCTGGAGGCTGGAAGGCCTGTCCCCTTGTTCATTTTGTTTCTACTTCCTGGAGGAGAGAATTGTCATTTCAGTGTGAAGTCAGCCCACAATCTTTTTGGCAGGCAAAAGTGAGGAGAAGAAAAATGGCCACATAATCAGACATCCTACTTGCTCTCCCAAAGCTGTCATCAATCACAGAAGAACAAAACTCGTCCTTCACTTTGATGAAGGAGCAGGATTCATCTCCTGGAGATTAAAGGCTGATCATTACAACTGCGGAGAGGGAAGCAAAGTGTGAATTTGATTTAAGGTTGAAAAACCTTGCAGTATTTTTTTTCCTGCATCACAGAATGAAATCTTTTCACATTTTTCTTTATTTTTGCCAGCATGGTGGCAACCAACAAGACAATGTTTTGTAACCAGAAACCTTTGGGTTTAGATTGACTTGGGGTCGAATACCCACCTGGCTTTTTATGATCGGTGTGAACGTACACAATGTTACTTCACCTCTCTGAGCTGCAGGGACCTTTTATGTAAAGTGGAGGCAACACTTACTGTGTTGTGACGGTTTCATGATATAACACATATATGACACAGGGGCAGGAACTATTAAATGTAAGCTGTAGTTATCACCCATTTCTGCAGAATTAATATTGGGGACAAAACAGACATGTCATCTATCCAATCAGAGGGTTGGGCTTAATTATTTCTGATGTCACTTCTATCTTACAATTATATATTCTGATTAGAAACCTACCAGATTCATAATGTTGAAGTTCATCTGCCAACTGTAATTTTTGTCTACACAATGATGATGGTGGTGATGATGATGGTGATGGTGATGATGATGATGGTGGTGATGGTGATGGTGATGCTGATGATGGTGGTGGTGATGCTGATGATGGTGGTGGTGGTGATGATGGTGGTGATGATGATGGTGATGGTGATGGTGATGCTGCTGATGGTGGTGGTGATGCTGATGATGGTGGTGGTGGTGATGATGGTGGTGATGGTGATGGTGATGATGGTGGTGATGGTGATGGTGATGCTGCTGATGGTGGTGGTGATGATGATGGTGGTGATGATGGTGGTGATGGTGGTGGTGATGCTGACAATGATAGTGGTGATGGTGATGATGGTGGTGATAGTGATGATGGTGGTGATGCTGACGATGGTGGTGATGGTGATAATGATGGTGATGATGATGATAATAGTGATGATGGTGGTGATGCTGATGATGATGGTGGTGATGGTGATAATGATGGTGATGATGCTGATGATGATAGTGATGATGGTGGTGATGCTGACGATGATGGTGGTGATGGTGGTGATGGTGATGGTGATGATGGTGATGATAATTATGGTGATAATGATGGTGGTAGTGGTGAAATATTTTCATATGTCTTTACAGGTTGCAATAATCTATCCATTCATTGCTTTGTTTTATCCACGTAACTCTGTGCAGGGTTACTGGAATTATGATCCCATCTCTTCGATAAGAAAATAGAGGCTCAGGGAAGTGCAGTGTCTTGCCTGAGTTTACCTTGCTCACAGGTGG
Organism: Tadarida brasiliensis; assembly: GCA_030848825.1. Classification (NCBI taxonomy): domain Eukaryota; kingdom Metazoa; phylum Chordata; class Mammalia; order Chiroptera; family Molossidae; genus Tadarida; species Tadarida brasiliensis. Next base: position 4,374,122 of record CM061257.1, read on the forward strand.
TGAGGCCAGCCAGGTTCTCTGACGATGGATCCCCACCTTCCCTAATAATTTCCCAGCATGTGGCATTCACAAGGAGGCCTACTCAATTGTTTCTGAAATTCTCCCGAAGGTTCAGCATCACGAGAGCAAGCTGGAGCACTCCCAGTTCACGTCCGCCGATGGTGTGAATGAACAGCTTGCTCTGAATGACCAGATGGTAGATATTCTGTCCTCGGAGGACCCCGGGAGCATGCTGCAAGCCTTGGAAGAGTAAGAATTCTAGTGCACGTTATACTTTCTTGGATGTGATGAATGATTTAACTACAGTGGTATGAGAGTGAACTGAGTATATCTCATTCATTCATCACTCAGTAGTTGTAATCAAACAATGACTCTGCACTGAACGCTATGCTTGGTATTCGGGAAAAGAGGTGACCAGGACATAGATTGTGCTATGAGACAGGCTGACCTAGTGACCATAAAAGTTTGATGGGCACCAAGCCAGCGGGAAGATTGGGGCTAGTTGAACCCAGAAGAAGTAATGATCTCTGAGAGGGTCATGGAAATGCTTCTTCCAGCAGGTGATATTTTAACTAATTCTTGAAGCATGGGTAGAAGCTTTCCAAGTGGATTAAAGGAGAAGAGGCTTTGCAGGCAGAGGGAAGGAAGGGCAGGTGCCAGGATAGGAAATGGTGAAGTGCAAGCTGCTCGGCACGATGGATGTGTGGATTGGGGTATTGAGTCCAGTGAAGAGAGGAAATCGCAGCTGGAGAGCGAGGCCAGACCAGGCCATGTGTTGTTTGCTGAACTGAATCCGGTTCTTTTTACCTATTTGACAAATACAAAGTACTGCCTAGTGCAATGGAACAGTCTCGGAAACGGTTCTAAGAACATTGCAAATACTAACTCAAATCCTCTTGACAACCCTGTGAAGCAGGTATTGATCACTGTTTCTGCCGTCTTGCAGAGGACTTGAGAGACGTTAGGGTGCTTGCCCCAGGGCACACACTGGTAATGAGAGGGCCAGGTTTCAAAGCCAGGGTCTGGCTGTCAGTCAGGACGCCACACTGCCTGCGGTTTCTCCTGGCCGGCACACGGCTCACAGTCTACTGACCGTCACTCTGTGAGGCTCGTCTACGTGGCCTTTCTTCTTTCCTTCCAACAGACACTTACTGACGACTTCTGTATGTGCTTCCTTTTATCAGTTTCCAGCTGTCTGTTAAAATTCTCAGTCTTATCTTTCATTTCTTCAAACACACAGGGTATGGCAAAAGTAAGTTTACAGTTCGTGTGAAAAATAATACAATAATTAATATAAATAAGAACACAAGAATACACTCTGTGTTTTGCATGCTCACAGCTGTAAACCTACTTTTGCCTCACCCTACATTAAGCACGATTATTTTAAAGTCTGTGTCTGAACACTTCATTATCTTTTTTAAATTTTTTTTATCCTCTCTGGAGGACATTTTTACATTTATCTTCAGATAGAGCAGGAGGGAGAGAGGGAGGAAGAGAGAGAGAGAAACATCGATGTGAGAGAGACACATTGAGTGGTTGCCACCCACAAGACCCTATCTGGGGCTGGGGACAAACTGCAACCAAGGTGCATGTCCTTATTGGCAGCCGAACCCAGGACTCTCCGCTCTGTGGGCCAACGCTCTAACCACTGAGCCAAAGCAGCCAGGGCAACACTTCATTATCTTTACCCCTGTTCTGTGCTTACTGTCTGTTGGTCCTTGAAGTCTGTAGTCATATTTCCTTGTCTCTTCGTATGCCTGGGTAGTTTTGATTATGTGCGGGACATTGTGTATGAGAATTGAGAAGACAATTGAGGACTAGAATGATGTGATCTTTCAGACAACTGTGGGTGTCCTTATGAGTCACCTCAGGTCAATCAGAGATTGAAAGCATTCAGAGCAGGGCTCCAGCTCCGTCAAGGGCTAGTCTGTTGGAATACTTTTGCTCCTCAGATTTCTGTATCAACCAAAAGGCTGGAGCGTTTTGCCAGGGTAACCACTCCTTGGAGTCTCTGGGCTCAGGTTTTCACCTCCTAAGTTCTACACGTCTGTTGAAAATTCTGATGAGTTTATCAGCCTCGAGGCTGAGTGGCCACCAATAAGGGACCCTCTCTGCGCTTCCTCGTTCTCCTAGATCTGGACCGCATGCATTTTCACTGCCTTGTTGGCTCTCAGATGCTCTCACCCAAATTTTGTTCTTGTCCAGCTTTCCTAATTCTTTTCAGTGGGATGGTTGGTCCGAATTGTTACTTAGAGCTTCTTCAGTGGGGACAGAATCCTGAAGGCATCTTAGTGTAAACCATAACTCGAGGTGATGGTCCGTCAGAGGCAGCCAGTGGGGGAGATGGACGTGGAAACAGACGAGGCTCAAAACAGCGTAAAGCAACAGGGCCACTGAGCACGTTGGGTGAGACCCTGGTCCCTGGAGTTAGGTCAGGGTTTCACCCAGGCTGTGCTACCACATGGCCTTGGTCAAGTTACTTCAGTGAAGGTCTAGGGTGGAGAGGAGGGCTCTGGAGGTCAGACTGCACAGTAAGCCCTGGAGACCCAGGGAATGGTTTTGAATTTGGGAAGATTTGTGTTTTAGAAGATGACTCCGGATGCAAATGGAGAATGGCTTCGAAGGGAGAGTCCGGGAGTCTGTTGTAGGAGGAGATGGTTGTGACCTGGGGCAGGGACAGTACACTGGGGGAGGAGAGGGCCCTGCAGGAGGAGCCCTCAGGACCTGGTCACCCGACTGTGGGTGTGTGCGGAGGGGGTAGTTTGGACGTTGGGGGAGGGGGATCTCAGATGACTCCCCAGGGTTCTGGGTTTTGTTTGTTAGTTTATTTGGGTTTTTGTTGTTTTTTGTTGAGTGGGAGAGGAGGGGGCTCCCACAGCTCCAGCCGCTCAGTGCGTCCAGAGCTGCAGGGATGTCCAGACAGGAGCAGTGAGCCGGGTCCGCCCTCGTGAGAGCACTTGGTGCCGAGTCTGGGCAGGGACCTTTGACGGATCCGTTTACGCCAAAGGCACCACCTGAACGGATTGGATTCTCATTTGCTTACATCAGAGTTTTTTCTTTCTTTCTTTGCTTTCTTATTACACTGAATGATGAGTGATGGGGCCACATGGAGTCCCTTACACTGGATTCCATTTATAGCAGACTTTCTCTGCTTTCCCCTGGGGAGCAATTTCTATGGGTGTGGGGGCCCATGGTGCCAATAAAATGTAATGCCTTACATTTTTGTATAATACCTTATATTTATATAGCAATTAAAAATATACAGTCTCTGGCCCTCGCTGGTGTGGCTTAGTGGTTAGAGCATCTGCCCACAACCCAAGGGTCGTGGGTTTGATTCCCGGTCAAGGGCACATACTTGGGTTGCAGGTTGGATCCCCAGCCCCAGTCAGGGTGTGTGAGAGAGGCAACCAATCAATGTGTCTCTCTCACATCAATGTTTCTCTCTCTCTTCTCCTCCTCCCCCCTTCCTCCCTTCCTCCCTTCCACTCTCTCTAAAAATCAGTGGAAAAAATATCCTTGGATGAGGATTAAATACACACACACACACACACACACACACACACACACACACAGTCTGTTTCCCCCCCCCCCCCTTAGTTAATTTGGTCCTCCCACTGATCCCTTTGTCAGGGCATCTCACGTTCAGGATTTGACAGCCGAAGCATCTGATGCTCGGCTCAGTGAAGAGGTTTATCCATAGTCACGTGTCTAGTAAGTGACAGAACAGGACTTGAGCTTTCTCAGCGTTTATGTCAAGCACTCGGTGGTTTACGTTTGTTCTGAGTCTCAGTTTCCTCATCTGCCAACTGGGGAAACCGTAAATACCGCCTTGAGATACCACCGAGCTGAGTGTCGTGGAAGAGACATGGTGGCGATGAGCCCTGACTGTGGTGTTGCCCCTCAGCCTGGTCTGATAAAGGGAGAAGAGCAGACACTGGAGGGAAGCCTTCCAGATGGCCAGGGTTTCCTTGAGTCTTTCTCAAGAGCATTGCAGGCAGCTTGAAATGGGAAAGCTTGGCAGCAAAGCTGAGCAGCTGTGGGATACTGTGTCCCTGGAACCTGGAAGCGGTGTCCTGTGACCCTTGTCCTGTGGCTGTGTCCTGTTGCTGTGTCCTGTGGCTGTATCGTGTGACCCTAGCCCTGTGGTCGTGTCCTGTGGCTGTATTCTTTTGCTGTGTCCTGTGGCCATGTCCTGTGACCCTAGCCCTATGGCTGTGTCCTGTGGCTGTACCCTGTCACCCTTGTCCTGTGGCCGTGTCCTGTGGCTGTGTCCTGTGACCCTAGCCCTGTGGCCGTGTCCTGTGGCCATGTCCTATGGCAGTGTCCTGTGGCCCTTGCCCCGTGGCAGTGTCCTGTAACCCTTACCCTGTGGCTGTGTCCTGTGGCCATATTTTGTGGCTGTGCCCTGTGGCCGTGTCCTACGACTGTGTCCTGTGACCATGTCCTGTGGCTGCATCCTGTGGCCATGTCCTGTGGCAGTGTTTTGTGGCCGTGTCCTGTGTCCTGTGGCCGTGTCCTGTGGTGTGCAGAGATGGACCCGAGATAGAACCAGAAGCAGAGCGTGCTGCCTCTGCACTAGGAGTGCCGACTCCTTGGCCTGAGGGAACAGCTCCCTGTGTCTGACTCAGGGCCCTCTGAGCTGAGTGGGTGTTCTCCATGGAGGGGCCTTTCATCCTGCTTGAAAGGGTGCTCCTTCCCAGCTGCGTTCCTCCGCGCACCTCCGGGTTCACCTCCCAAGTGCGGGGCTGACCTCGCACCCAGCTGCGGACCGGCCTTGTTAATCCATTTCTGGGCGGCAGGGCTGTGCAGCTTGGCTAATTGAGCTTTGTGAAGCCACTCAGATACTATCCTTCACTTGAGTTTAATTCCCTAATCAGAATGCCAAGGGCGACAAATGAAAATCTGCCACACTGCCCACGAGGGAGGAGGGAGGCGGAGGATGGGCAGCGGGGAGGGAGGGGTCGTCGCCGACAGGTTTGGAAACGTCGCTTGCTCTGTGAAGTGGTCTGAGCAGGCAGGCGATTATCAGCTGTTCCCAGCTAAAGGCCAGTTTTCCTCCGAACCACGAAAACGCAAAGAGAGTGCAACGATTTGGTTGGTGTGAGCAGCGCCTCGGTACTGACTTGGCGGGGGGTATTACTCTCGAACCTTCTGACCGGAGAAATTCGTGCTTTAAAATAGGAAAGTGCTTGAAAGTTGATCCTTCTTTGTTCTTGATTCAGGCAGTGCTGGGGTATAAGAAGCCTTGTCTCCCTTCATCGCCGCATCGTATGAAATGTTAGTAACCCTGCAGTTTCCCGGTCCTGACGCTTGAATGCAACGGGGATGTTGAGTTGTATTAAGATTTTATTCTTGTGAATCACTTCGTAGCTCTGGAATTTTGTCTATTTCTCCTTGGGAGCCGGAAGTGTGTGTAACACTGGTTACCAAGGGTGGCCTGAGGGTGCCCGGCTGGAGAGCTGATGGTCCTCCCCCGCCCCCCGGCTTCCTTCTGCCTCCCTGCCCAGCCCAGAGTCAGCATCCACTGAACCCAGGTCTGCCTCAGACACCGCGCCGGATGCTCACCGGAGGGGCCTGTGACCAGTTTCTCATCGGAGCACCGGGTCCCTGTTCATCGTCCCGTCTTGACTTGTAGTCGGGCTTAGGAGCCCCTAGGAGGGAAATGTCACTGGCATGAGGGCTGGAGGATGCTCACCTTCCCCTTTGTCATTCTTACAGGAGGCTTAGCCAGGATTCTGAATGTGCTTTGGTGAACTGACTGCCACGGCACTTCTGAGACCCATCAGAGCCAAGACTTGGCTGTCTCGCGGACTTGTTTTTGAAGGGCACTTGCTTGGTTTGCGTGGCTGTTTCTCTGTGTTGCTGTTTATTCAGAGGTCACCTCGGCAGAGAGGCCTTGAGGAAGGGACATTTCCTTTGGTTTTCATCAGGCCCCTCCCCTGTTGTCCTGAGGAGGTCGCTCAGCCCCAGGCATGCTGGGATGGGGGAAGGAGGGACTGGGCGCCACTGGCTGGTCCCTGGTGTGTTAGCTCTGGCCTCGCTCTGGCCCGACCACTGCCAGCACCTCCTGCCCACGGTCTTATTTAATCCTCGCGAGGACGCTGACGTACAGAAAGGTTCGTTGGTTTTGCCTAAGGTCACACAAGTGGTGACGGATTTGGGCCCCGGCCTGAGTGCTTTCAGATCCCATCCTAGTGACAGCACCGCTTTTTAAAAAGATCGAGCTTGGGTTTTTCCAGAGAGCAAAGGAAAATGAGAGAAGAAAGACATTCCAAGCCCGTGCGTGTGCCTCTGTTGTCGGGAAGCTGCCGCTGACTTTGGTGCTGCCAGCACTGCTCTGAGCCTCTCAGGATTCGTTCCGTGCACAGCAGGGGCGCCGTGAGCACGTGCGGAGTTGAGCCCGTTGAACACGGGTGTGGAGTCGTTTCCACGCGCCGCCCGTGGGGTTTGCACGGCGCCGTCCCCTTCATCTGCAGAAACGCTCCCAGCACCGTGACTCTGTTCCTCATCTCGGACCCTGAGGCCGCGCCCACGTTTCTTTGGCTCATTCGTTCTTTTCTCGGGCTCTGTTCATGGGGGCCGTCATTTTCCAAAGTGAGTTCACGGGTGGGTAATTTCTGCAGATCATCGCTCGGCGCCCCTTCTGCGCTGGGCACGGGGCAGACCTGCCGGGTGCTACAGAGTCTTGGCTTCTGTCCCCACGAGCTTCACAACACAACACAAATGCAGCCCTGGCTGGTGGGCTTGGCAGTTGGAGTGTCAGCCCGCGCAGCCAAGGGGTCCTGGGTCCGCGTCCCGTGAAGGGCACGTGCCTGGGTTGCAGGTTCAGTCCCCGGCCCCAGTCAGGGCACGTGCGGGAGACAGCCAACCGATGTGTCTCTCTCACATCGATGTTTCCCTCTCTCTCCCTCCCTTCCACTCTCTCTAAAAATCAGTGGAAAAAATATCCTCAGGTGAGGATTAATGAAAAAATAAAATACATACAAACGTAGTACCCATGGCTGCACACTGGTCCCGGGGGCGAGGGCCGAGCAGGAACAGGAGCAGCGGGGGCCTGCTCTGCTGCCGGGCTCAGGAGGCCCCTCTGAGGGAGGGTCTGTTAACCTGAGACCTGACTCCAGCTGGTGTGGCTCAGTGGTTGTGCGTCGACCCATGCACCAAGAGGTCACCGGTTCGATTCCCCGTCAGGGCACATGTCCAGGTTGTGGGCCCGATCCCCAGTGGGGGGCATGCAGGAGGCAGCCAGTCGATGTTCTCTCTCATTGATGTTTCTATCTTTCTCCCTCTCTCCCTCCCTCTCTCTCTCAAATCAATAAAGGAAAAAAAAATTTTTAATAAAATAAATGGAGACCTGAGCGATGAGCACCCCGTGGGGGCCAGCATGCACAGAGCTCAGGGGATGGCATTTGATCATCAAAAAGAGGACGAGGCCAGGGTGGCAGGAGCCTAGGGAGGTGGCTGGAGGGTCACGCGCGGCCAGGGCGAGGTGTTACCTGGAGCAACTCCGCCTCCGGTCTGTATCCTGAAACTCCGATCGCCACGTCGCACGAGGCTGTTGAAAGCCCCCTTGCTTGTGACTTCTTCTGTGATGTCACTGTACTGTGGCTTCCCCGTCCAGGCAGTACATCCATGAGGGCAGGGACTTCCGATTTACCCCCAGTGCCGCAGACGGAGCCTGGCACGTGGGAGGTGCTCGGGAGGTTGGAGCCACACCCCAGCGATGTCCTGATGGGCAGTCAGTCGCCTGCAGATAAAGGCCGGGTTTCTCCAGGGACTGTGATAGCAAAGATGACAAGGAGCTGCAGTTTCTCAAGGAGGACAACACTGCATACTCCCAGATGTGACACGGTCTCCCAGGTGGCCCAGAGCTCCCCTTGGACGTCCGACTGTGTCTGGGACACCCCCGCAGAGGGACGCCCTGCTGGGAGCCAGCAGCTCCCTGCCCCTGCTCAGAGCGTTCCGTGGCGGCCTGTCTGTGCCACGGGGCTGCTCGCTCACCCCTCGACCAGAGCCAGTGAGGGCCCGTCTCCCAGGGTGATCCCCAGGATTTAGGTCTGTCTGACGGCCGTCCTAAGGACTCGTGCATATCTGTGGACTTGAGGACTGGACGAGGGACAGTCAGCAGGACCTGCTGATGGGCGGGCAGTGGGGTCCACAAGCCGTCCAGGAGGACCCTGAATTTCAGGTTGAGCAGTGGGGTGAGTGTGCGGCTGTTTCCTGAGATGAGCAGAGAGGGGAGGATGCCTTGGAGGCCCTGGGATGGAGATGTCAGTGGGCAGGCCCGTGTAGGTCTGTTCTCAGAGAGGTCTGGGCTGGAGATGGGAGGTAAAGGTGGGGTTTGAAGGAGGAACCTATGGAGAGAACAGAGAAGAAAGCAGAGACAGGGCCATAAGGAATTCCAGAATTTAGAAGTCGGAGGGACCCAGGAGAAAGGGGAAGACTGGAAAGCCAAGAGAAAGGGGTCCCAGAAGAAGAGGGTGGCCAAATGTCTAATAATGCCTCTAGTTCAATCACGGGAGGACTGAGAAATGTACACCCACCACACAGCTGACTGTGAAGGGAGCAGAGATGGAGCAGTACACCCACCACACAGCTGACTGTGAAGGAAGCAGAGATGGAGCAGTACACCACCACACAGATGGCTGTGAAGGGAGCAGAGATGGAGCAGTACACCCACCACACAGATGGCTGTGAAGGGAGCAGAGATGGAGCAGTACACCCACCACACAGCTGACTGTGAAGGGAGCAGAGATGGAGCCGTACACCCACCACACAGATGGCTGTGAAGGGAGCAGAGATGGAGCAGTACACCCACCACACAGATGGCTGTGAATGGAGCAGAGATGGAGCAGTACACCCACCACACAGATGGCTGTGAAGGGAGCAGAGATGGAGCAGTACACCCACCACACAGATGGCTGTGAAGGGAGCAGAGATGGAGCAGTACACCCACCATACAGCTGACTGTGAAGGGAGCAGAGATGGAGCAGTACACCACCACACAGATGGCTGTGAAGGGAGCAGAGATGGAGCCGTACACCCACCACACAGATGACTGTGAAGGGAGCAGAGATGGAGCAGTACACCCACCACACAGATGACTGTGAAGGGAGCAGAGATGGAGCAGTACACCCACCACACAGATGGCTGTGAAGGGAGCAGAGATGGAGCAGTACACCACCACACACATGACTGTGTGTTGGTCGTTCCTAGATTTCTGGAGGACTGATGTCACTGTGCACCTGGGGCACCAGTAGGCCATCAGAGGATCCAGCCACAGGCATCTCACTAAGGATGTCCCTAAGCCTGTGCCTCTGCTGGCTTTCCTGGAGGTGCGTTCTGCCCGAGCCTGAGGAACCAGGGAGGGGGTTTCTGGGGGATGTAATGGGACTACTTTAGAGCAGAGCAGTTGTAATATTGCTGGTTTCCATGGCAACCCTCACTGTCATCTTCCCAGCCAGTGAGGGTTTCTTGGAGAAATCCTGTGTCCCACCAACACCTTCCTTCTCGCAGAAAGTGCTGACTGAGCTCCAGCTGAGCACCTAGCGCTGTGCGAGCTGCTGGGGAGGAAGCTGAGAAATGCAAGGGCCCCGAAGATGCCCGTCGTCTGCGGGGAGAAACAGCTCCCACAGTCAAGTACAGGGCAGAAGACAGTGCGAGCTGGAACAGTCACATAGTGTCTGCCCCCCCCCCCCCACCGTGGTGCCTCTGCTGTGTGCTGCTGTTCTACACAGGGTCCATGTGACCTTCAGGGTGTGACTTACCTTCTGTGGGACTCAGCATCTCCCCCCAACAACACCCCATCTAGAGTGTGAGATTCATCCGTCCTCTTAGAGGTTTCTTAGAAATAAATGGAATTCCCTCCATTGTTAGGAGTGTCCGAGGGGGTCAAGAAAGAGCTGTCCTCTCCCTCCACCTGAGTTCTAGGCCAGCTGGGAAGTAAGACAGATATCAGGCACGTTCTCCAACCTGGCCAAAAATAACACTCATCCATCGCTTTTCCAACTTAGAAAAGCTGGGTTGGAGGAGGTGGCTTTTGTCTGCAGGCATAGGCAGCCCACAGTGAAACACTCAGGCCTCCCTGTAAGGAACAGTACTGTGCAGCTCACCCTGCGTCCCAGCGCCAGCCCCTCAGCTCCTCTCCGGAGCCAGGAGGAGGAGGAGGAGCACACAGCCCTCCCAGCACTGCCCACTTCAATCAATCCCAACCAGAAGGTGCTCTGGGAACCCCCTCTGGGGCCCTCCAGCTCAGGGAGATTCTCAGGCCGGAGGTTCTATGTGTGGCCAGTCATCTGGGAAGCTGGCTGGGGACAATTTGGCGTAGGCACAGGCGGGAACTTCAGGTTATCAGGTGATCCCGGGTCATTGGCGTGTGACTAGCTGAGCAGCTGGGGACGGCAGGATGGAGAGGGAGGCCAGCCAGGTGTGTAGGGTGGGGCTGCTAGCTATGGGCTTTGGGCTTTGATTTGAATGGAGGTCTGTCGGCCTTTGAGAAGGTGAATACCGAAATCAGAACCTTGCTTTCCTCCCTCTCCACGTCCACTGCAGTGGGAACCCTAGGCTCCTTTCCTGGGAGCCCTCATCTATCTGGTGCCTTGAAGCATACCCAGGGAATTACTTCTGATTTCTTTACTTCCACAAAAACCTTTGTTATTTTTATCTGTTTTCCCACAAACACATGAAACTACACAAGATGTTTAGTTGATGCTCACGCACACAGGGGTCTTTGGGGGACATTCCGTTCTGGTCAGTGTGGTCAGAGTGAGAAGGGCTGTCAGCCTGAGATCCCTGAATTGTCACAGGCATTCGGTGCTGTGGGTCAGCTGTTCAGTGGTGTGCTGTCGCGGAAGGGGTCAGGCCAGCCCTTCACGGCCGCGTTCCTGCCTTCGCTGATTTATTCCTCCTGCAGCCAGTGTTTCCTGAGCACTTTCTCACCCAGGGCCACTCGCCAGGCATGCGTCCTGAACGGGAATCAAACCGGCGACCTCTTGGTGCAGGGGTCGACGCTCCACCACTGAGCCACACCGGCTGGGCCTCCCTCTTCCACTTTTAAAGACCCTTGTTATGAATCTCTCTGTCGGAAGGTCAGCTGACTAGCAGCCTCATCCCCTCGGTGACCTTATTTCTCCGTGGTTGTGTAACTTAACGTGCTCACAGGCTCTGGGGATAGGCTGTGGGCATCTTTGGGGACCACTGTGTTGCCTACTGCACAAAGCTTCCTCACAACTGACAGCTCTCTGTCCGGCTCGGAGGGGGGTCATTTCCTCCCGAGCCGGGAGTGCCGCCCGGGTCCCTGGGTGTGTGCCAGGCGTGCTGGGCCTTGGGCATCTCCTGCTCCTTCCTCGCTCTGTACCCTGGGAAACTCCCTGCAGGGCGTGTGCCCCGGAAGCGCTTGTTGAGAAGGTGAGAGAGGGAAATGAATGAGCTGACCTCTGAACTAGGTCAGTGGGGTTGTGTCTAAAGGACACGAGCTAATGTGCTCTAAGATGGTAAAATCTGGGCATCCAAAAGAATAATGGCTGCAGTTGACTGAAGCCCACCAGATATGTAAAACTCTGCCATTTCATAGTGATAGGAGGCGCTAAATGTTTGGACTCACGGGACTCCCGTAGGCCACACTTGCCGCCCTCTGCACAAAAGGCTGGACATTGGGAACGCAGCCCGCCCTGAGGACAGGGTTGGGCTTTCCTCTGTGGGTGTCCGTACACAGCTCGGGTACAAGGACGCAGTCTTAGCTTAATCCTTCATGCCCCACAGCTGCCCGTATCTTTTGTAAAAACTCACAGGCGTAGCTTCCAGGGTCCCCACCAAGGACACGCCCAGTCTCAAGGGTCACCTCACTCAGGGACGTTGCAAGTGTGGCTTCCCTGTTCAGTATGTGGTTCGTGACCGGTCCTCCCCTCCAGATGTGATTTACCAACCAGGCATCATTTGCTATAAACCATGTGACATATGTAGCATGTTTGACATAGTGATTCCCTTGTGAGGTTTCCAGGTAAACATTAGCCAGAGCTCAGATTCTCAGGGAGTTGCGCAAAGTTTCATTAACCCTTACCCTCACACTGAAACAAAACCAGCGAATAAGTAAACCAATAGACCCACATTAATCTGGCACAATTGGAGGTTGCTGTGATGCTAACTCTTTAATTAGCAAAGAATCAAACGTCTGCCTTATCTCTGAGCTTTATGTCAAGAGTAAGGGAACTGTTGAGGAGAGAAAGTTCTTCTTTCGGAACAATCTTAGTTTTAAAAGTGCGCAAGTTAGAATTTAAAAAATGTGCCTTTTTCGACTCCCACTGAAGTCATGGGTCGAGGTAACAATCACGCATGGATGCTAATGCTATTCGGTGGAAGGTCGATAGGAAACTATACTGTGGGGAGCACTTCACACACCTGCACCTGTCCGTCCGTCTCAGCACCTGCCCCTGGTCTGATCCTGTAGGAAGCACATGCTGCCCCTTATGGGTATTTTGGAAAACAAATGGAATCTGAATCCAATCAAGACCTTAGGTCTGAGTAGGAGTTTATGGGAAATGCAGGGGCTAGGGAGACAGTGACACCCCGTGGAAGCCATCTGCCAAGTCCAGGATGACGTTCTGCAAGATGAATGACCTGTTTTCCCCAACAAACCGATGGCCCCGAAGGAAAAACGGGAGGTTGGGATGCTGTGGAGGGAACCGGACCGGACTGACATGGTGGAGTTTGTTTGCTCCTTGAATAAAACTTTCAACTGTAAAAATCATTTGGGGACATTTGAGGTAGTTTGAATAATGACCATTTATGCATTCATTGGTTCTGCTTATATGTGCCCTGACCGGGGATCGAACCCACAACCTTGGCGTATCGGGACGATGCTCTAACCAACTGAGCTACCCGGACAGGGCTTATTAATACTTTAAATATGATGCTAAGATACAAGAATGATGTCAAAGTTAGGTAGGAAATATGTAAACATACGTATACATCTATAGGTTTATATATGTACATGCATGTATTGATATATATAGCTTCTTGACAGTTAAAGGTGCACACGGAGGAAATTCCAGGAAAAATGAAAACTCTGGGGTTTGCTTTGAAATGCCCAAGCGAACAGGGAAGGGAGTAGCTAGAGCGAGCCTGGTAAACACGGACAGTGCTGGGAGTCGTGCAGTGACGCCATCAGGAGCCGTACTAGTCTGTCTACTTCCGCGTGCTTGCAAATTGCGATCATCGTGTTTTCTCAAGGCCTTTCCACATTGAGAATCAGGTGCCATTTCCCCCTGTCAAATTCTCCGAGATTGTTAAACACAGCTGGGGGGCTCTTCTGAAAAGCAATTTGGCAGGTTGTTCTAGGATTTTTATTTTTTTTTATCCTCACCCGAGGGTATTTTTTCCATTTATCTTCAGATAGAGTGGGAGAGAGGGAGGGAGAGAGAAACATCGATGTGAGAGGGACACATCGACCTGTTGCCTGCCACATGACCCCAGCCAGGACCCGGGACTGAGCCACAGGTACGTGTCCTTGACCAGAATCGAACCCGCAACTCCTTGGTCCGTGGACTGACGCTCCAACCACTGAGCCAAACCAGCCAGGGCTTGTTCTAGGATCTGACCCAGGGAGTCCCGATGGGAATCGTTCATAGGAAATCCCTGTGAATGCCAAACAGCCTTCACAAAGATGAGGCGTCAGGGTCGGTTCCGAGTTTGCATTTGCTCGTCCCCCACGAGCAGCCCTGGAGGGCGGTTAACCCGGGCACACGTGGGGAAATGCTCTGCGACCACAGTAAAGGGGACCTTCACAGTGTTTGAACCGCTGGGAGGTGCCTGTTGCAATGTTCATTGAAAAGAGGACCACATTGTGCTGACATCTCTGTAAATAGTGTACATTTATGGAAAAATATGCCTGGAGGGAAAGGCTGGGAGCCCACCCAGTGAGATGCTTTCCTTGGCCCTGATTGAGAGATGGACCTACAGTGAACGAAGTCTTTTTCTATTTGTCCTTATTTTCCAGATCTTCTATCATGGACGTAAATATTTTCCTAGGCATCTGTTTGTAGCTTTATAGAGACATAACTAGCACCCCATAAATTCACGTGGAGTACAGTCTGATGTGTTAGTGCGAAGATGACAGTCCCGGGGTCGCCGTTGCAGTCAGGCTCAGAGCCTGTGACCCTGTGAGCCTCTCAGCGATACCTCTCGAGTGAACTCTACTTTCAGAGCAGGGTTCGACCTAGAGGAGAACTGAGAAGACAATACGGAGAGTTTCCACATACCCTGTACCCCATTTCCCCCGTTATTATTTTCTTACATCACTGTTTGTTTGTTTTTTCCTTTATTGATTTTAGAGAGAGATAGAAACATCGATGAGAGAGAACATCGATGGGCCGCCTCCTGCATGCCCCCCCCCCCCGGGGATCTGGCCCACAACCTGGGCATGTGCCCTGACTGGGAATCGAACTGGCGACCTCTTGGTGCATGGGTCGACGCTCAACCACTGAGCCACACCAGCCGGACATCACTGCGGTTTTAATGAACCAATATTTACTCATTATTAACTAAAATCCATACTTTATTTAGATTCCCTTAGTTTTTTATCTAATGCCCTTTTTCTGTTCCAGGATCCCATCCAGGATAGCATATTACATTTAGCTGTTATGTCCATAAATTAATTTTTAATTGGAAAAATTAAACTTTATTTTAAAATCCTCCTAAACATATTAACTGTCCATTTTCCCCTTGATCTCTTGTTGACAAGGAACACGTCTTGTATTAGCTAAGCTCCTTATTGCTCCTGGCATAGCACCCTGCACTTCTACTGAAGAAGAATCTGCTACTCAGCCCTGGCTACTGCGGCTCAGTTGGTTGAGCATCATCCGTGCACCGAAAGGTTGACGGTTCGATTCCTGGTCAGGGCCCATGCCTGGGGTTGTGGGCTCAACCCCCACCCCAGCAGGGGGCATGCAGGAGGCAACTGATAGATGTTTCTCTCTCTTCCTTCCTCTCTCTCTAAAATCAATAAAAACATTTTTTAAAAAGACTCTGCTACTCAGTCACTGGATGGAGCAGAAGGGAGGGAGGAGAGGAGGAGAAGGAGGGAAAGGAAAAAAGGAAGTCCTGACCTACGTGTAATTGGAAGCCTCGGAGCTTTGAGGGGCCTTGGTTACTGGTGCGACTTTGTGTAATGGAATTCTCCTGACGTTTGTCTCCCAGGTTGGAGATTGCAACCCTGAGTCGCGCAGACTCAGATCTGGAGGCTTGTCGAACCCAAATCAGCAAGGATATCATTGCCCTTCTCCTGAGAGATCTGACCAGCAGGGGCCACCTCTCCCCTCAAGTGGAGAGGAGGATGGGTGCTGTTTTCAAAAAGCAGTTTCTGATGCTGGAGAAAGAAATACAGGAGGAGTATGATCGGAAGATGGTGGCACTGACGGCTGAGTGTGACCTGGAAACGAGGAAGAAGACAGAAAACCAGTACCAGAAGGAGGTGGCGGCGATGGAGGAGGCAGAAGACCTGCTGAAACGTGTTAGCGAGAGGGTGAGGCCGCTCTGGAAGGAGGCGTTCCTGCCTCTCCTTCCCCTTGGGGATTCATCGTTTGTCCATTCATCCATCCACTCATTTGTCCATCCCTCTCTCCATCCATCCACTCATTCGTCCATCCACTCATTCATTTGTCCATCCCTCTCTCCATCCATCCACTCCATCCATCCATCCACTCATTTGTCCATCCCTCTCTCCATCCATCCACTCCATTCATCCATCCATTCATTCGTCCATCCCTCTCTCCATCCATCCACTCATTTGTCCATCCCTCTCTCCATCCATCCACTCCATTCATCCATCCACTCATTCGTCCATCCATCTCTCCATCTACACGTCCATCCATCCATCCACCATCCATCTGTCCACCTGTCTATCTACACATCCACCTATTTATGCACCCACCACCCACCCATCCATCCATCCATCCATCCATCCATCCATCCATCCATCCTCCTGTCCATCTACACTTCCATTCATCTACCCATCCACTTATTTACCCACCACAAATCCATCTATCCATCCATCTTTCTATCCATCCATCTTTCTATCCATCCATCCACCGTCCATCTGTCCACCTGTATATCTACACATTTATCCCCCCCACACACTCAGCCCCCCGCCCCCAGAACTTATGTAGAAAGCATTTATCAATAATGTACTGTCTTTCGGCACTGGGCTAGGCCATGAAGGTACAGAGGAAAATGAGACATGGGTTTCGCATTCAGAAAGTCCACAGTTTAAGAAAGGCCCTCACATGTGAAGAATGTGACATCATTCAGCTGTTACTGTAGAGCTATGTTCACGGTGCCGTGGGAGGTCCTGGGGAGAGTAGGAAGACTCATTCACGAAAGAGCGTGTCCGCAGAGAGGTCGTGACGCCAGGGTGCACGTGTGTCCCTCCGACTGCAGTCACCGGAGCAGGGCTCTCTCCAGCACAGGCTCTGGGGTCAGACAGACCGGGACCCCATTCTGGGACATCCTGGCCCTGCTCCTGTGATTGGGGCGCAGGGCGCCCCCGCCCCGCGTGGCTGGGAGAAGGGAGGCGGGGGGCAGCGCTGGGCGAGGACTGCGGAAGCTGTCGTGCCCAGGGCCGCTCTGACAGCTGGCCGCTCGGCCTCCCAGGCCTGGCCTCTGCTGGCGGCCATCAACCCTCGTCTTCTGAGAGGTGTGTCCGCGCGGTCTTGGAAGGAACCGTGCTGGGTTTCTCGGGGCGTCCTGAGTAGAGAACTTGCCGGGCCAGGTTCTGAACAAATGGGAGGTCAGTGGAAAGAGCTGGGAAGATGGAGATGAGGATTCCGCCTTCATCGGCTCGTGAGTGGTTGGAAGCGGAGGTGGCAGGTCTGTGACCTGGGAACTGGGGAGATGGCGACTCTGGGCTGAGAACAGAACGCGGCGGCTGCGGAGCCCTCTGATCTTGCTTAGCTGGAGGGGGTTCAGCCTCCCCGGTGCCATCGTCACCCTGCTGCCTCCCTGGGTCTCTGCTCAGCCGAGGCACATCCGGGGTCCCAGCACCACCGGAGAGCACGTCCCTCTTGACCTTGACCCTTGACCCCTGGGGTTGTTGGGCCCTCCGCCTCTGGGACAGGTACACTGTCCCACACTTTGCTCCACCAACATGCTGCACTGTCCGTGTCTGTGGTTTCTGAACCTGGCGCCTGAAGATTGGATTTCAACTCCTTCCCTCCTCTCCTGAGCAGGGAGAGGCATGGGGAAAGGCCCTGAGCTCCTCTGAGCCGGTCTTCCCATCTGGAGAGTGCGTGTGCGGTTTCTCTCGGCTGTGTGCCAGCTCACCACATGCTTAGTGACGTAAAACAACACCCAGTTGGCATCGCAAGTGTCTGTGGTTGGGGTCTGGGCCTGGCCTGGCTGGATGCTCTGTGCGGGGTGCTCTGTGTGGTGTGCATTGTGCGGGGTGCTCTGTATGGTGTGCATTGTGCGGGGTGCTCTGTGTGGGGTGCTCTGTGTGGTGTGCATTGTGCAGGGTGCTCTGTGTGGCGTGCTCTGTGCGAGGTGCTCTGTGTGGCGTGCTCTGTGTGGCGTGCTCTGTGCAGGGTGCTCTGTGCGGGGTGCTCTGTGCGGGGTGCTCTGTGTGGCGTGCATTGTGTGCGGTGCTCTGTGCGGGGTGCTCTGTGCAGGGTGCTCTGTGCGAGGTGCTCTGTGCTGCGTGCTCTGTGCGAGGTGCTCTGTGCAGCGTGCTCTGTGCGGGGTGCTCTGTGCGAGGTGCACTGTGCGGGGTGCAATGTGCAGGGTGCTCTGTGTCAGGTCTCACCAGCTTGCACTCCAGGTCCCGGCTGGGCTGCCTTCTCCTTGGAGCTGGGTCCGGGGTGCTGGCAGAATCCACTTCCTTGCAGCTGTAGGAGTGAGACCCTCAGCTCCTGCAGGCTTCCCTTCCCCGCAGAAGTTCACGGCACGACCGCTCGCCTCTGCAAGGCCTGCAGGAGAGAGTCTTTCCCTTCAGGAAGGGCCTGGTCCCTCTTTTCAGGACTCTTACCTCATTAGATCAGGCCCACCAGGCTAATCTCCTTTCTGGTTAACTCAGAGTCAACAGGTTGGGGACCATCCTTACATCATGAAGACCCCGTCCACTTTGCCATATAATGACCTGGTTTCAGGAGTGACAGTCCCATCACATTTAGAGTTTATGTGTGTGTGTGTGTGTGTGCGCTATGTGCATGTGTGTGTGCATGGTAGGTGGCTGAGTGCATGCATGTCTGCTATGTGTGTGCGCGTGTGCTATGTGCATGTGTGTGTGCATGGTGGGTGGCTGTGTGCATGCATGTCTGCTGTGTGTACGTGTGTGCGCTTGTGTGTGCTGTGTGCATGTGTGTGTGCATGGTGGGTGGCTGCGTGCATGCATGTCTGCTGTGTGTACGTGTGCATGTATGCATATGTGTGTGCTATGTGCATGTGTGTGTGCATGGTGGGTGGCTGTGTGCATGCATGACTGCTGTGTGTACACGTGTGTGTGCCTGTGCCTGTGCCTGTGCATGTTTGTCTGGCGGGTCAGCCTCATGTCTGCCTCCTCTCTCCGCAGTCCGCCGTGGAGTGCAGGAGCCTCCTGCGGACCCTGCACGGCCTGGAGCAGGAGCACCTGAGGAGGACGCTCGCTCTGCAGCAGGAGGAAGACTTTGCCAAGGCTCACAGGCAGCTGGCTATCTTCCAGAGAAACGAACTGCACAGTATCTTTTTTGCCCAGATAAAAAGTGCTATTTTCAAAGGAGACCTGAAGCCGGATGCAGCTAAAATGCTGCTGCAAGAGTACTCTAAGATACAGGTAACGCCTCTGACCAGGCTCGCTCCGAGGGAGGGCCTCCCGGGCCGCTGGTGCGTCCCCCTGAGCGGAGTCCCGCTCTCCTTCCGTGTGCAGACGAGGGGCCGGCTCCCCTCCTCCTGCCCTCTGACTGCATGAGCTCCGGAAAGCAGGCCGATGGGCGCCTGACCCAGGCCTGGGACTCAGGCTGACCTGATCTTGAATTCCAGTTCCACCCCCACCTGTGTCCGTTTAAGCAAGTCACCCAGCTTCTCCGAGCCTCAGTTTCCTCATCTGTAAAATGGGGGTAATAGAGTACCTACATTCACAGAGGAGAGACCGAGGTTTAGTGAGGTGATTCAGGAAAGCCAGTGTGTGGCACATATATGTTTAAAATAATATAAATATATGTGCATAAGCATGTGAGTGTGTGTGTGTGTGTGTGTGTGTGTGTAGGGTGTAGGATTTACAATCTGAGCCCAGACGTGCCTGGGAGAATGTGTGTCTGTTCTTGCATATAAGCGTGAGTGTGAATGTCATGGATACACACCGAATAAATCCTAGACGACAGTGAAGATAGTGTGCCTGAGACTGTCAGCATTACTGTGGGATTTCTCATGAGGCTGGCATGAGGTACTTTGTGAGCACATGTATGCACACGCGCGCGCGCACACACACACACACACACACACACACTGAAATCACTGTGTGGTCATGCACAGATTTCTGGTCCTGGCGCAAGCCCAGTGAATGAGGGTTGCGACAGAGCAGGACGGAGCCAGGGGGGGGCCGAGCGACCGCCGTGAGCCTTTGGGAAGACAGGGCCACTCCCAGAAGGCACTGGGACGCGGAGAAAACAAACCAGCCTGCTCATTTTGCTCTAGGTTTCCCCACCAGACTGTCAGTGAGAGTGACACAGGGAGAATTCCATCCCGCTCCTCGTTAGGTCTCAGAGCCAGAGCGTCACTCGGATGGGAACGTGTCTCGCTGTCCCTTTCTGCTCTTGGAGCCGTGGCTCACGCTCAAGGCTGGGACAGCCAAGCTGGGCAGGGGTCAAAGAAGTCACCAGCGGGGGTGGTCACGGTGCCACTGCACAGACGACTTTGGCCGGAGCTGCTAGAGTGCTTGAGGATGTGACAGTTTCCTTATGTGGTGGCCCTGGGCCCCAGCCCACGCGGGTCTGGTTCCGTGGGGAGCAGGTGTATGGATTCTGTTGCCAGGACCCCCAGGGAGATGCTGGTACTGGGCCGTCTCTGATGACCATTGAGCACCCTCTGTGCGGACAGTGCCTTCTCAGGTGTGGGCGCCTGGCCATGGGACGGCTTTTGTGTGGAAAGGACACTGTCCATGGCCCCGGATGTGTCTTGTTGAACAAAGTGCTGGTCGTTTCCGTAGCCCGGTGCACGGACCGTGTTTCCCCAGGTGGAAAGCCGGCAGAGCCCGTCGGGGGGATGATGACCACAGAGGCCGTAGTTCCCGCTGGCCTAATTGCTGTGCCGCTGGCTAACGCTGCACTTGGGGCAGCCTGCTACCGAGTTAGAGCACAGGCCCTGGGACTCACTGCTGAGCTCAAATCCCTGCTCAGTCTCCTCATCTGTGAAATGGGAATACGAGTCCTCTGTCCCTAGATGACGTCAGATACGGTGAGAAGTGCTCTGGTCCAGGGCAGGCCCAGGGAAGACCAGTGTGAGCTGGGTTATTATACTCCTTGGGTCTGGTTGGGTTTTGTTCGTCTCATAGATTGAGGAAGAGTTCTTGCTGCTCTTTTTGTTTTTTAATTCTCACCCGAGGATACTTTTTCCATTTTTGTTCAGATAGAGTGGGAGGGAGAGAGAGGGAGAGAGAGAGAAACATCGACGTGAGAGAGACACATCGACTGGTTGCCTCTCGCACGACCCCAACCAGGGCCGGGAACGAACCGCAACCGAGGTACGCGTCCTTGACTGGAATCGAACCCGCGACTCATTGGTCCGCGGGCCGATGCTCTAACTGCTGAGCCAGACCGGCCAGGGCCTTGCTGCTCTTCTTGACTGTGCTCATCTCATCTCCCCTGTGAGCGTGGAGCCTTGGGGTCAGGGCCCGCGGCTGGTGGACCCCAGAACCGCCGCGCCGTCCTGGCGCTGTGGTTTGGGAACTCCGTAGGCGTGCACGTGTGCGTGGGTGAAGGTGAATCACCGACTGAGTGGAATTCACATTCCGTCTCGGAGGGCAGCAAAGGTGTTTGGATGACTCGTCCCCGTCTGGGTCCAGGCCCTGTGCAGAGCCCTTGCTGCTGATTCGGGCAGGAGGCTAACCTGTTCACGTCACCGCTCCTGTTCCCGGGCACTTTCTTTAGACAGGATGTGTCATATTTTAAATATCTCGAAAGAATTTTCTCTAAGCTTTAATCAGGCATACTTTCTTGATTTCTTTTTTCTTTTAACAGGAGGACTTAGAAGAGCTAATGGACTTTTTCCAGGCCAGTAAGCGGTATCATCTGAGTAAGAGATTCGGCCACAGGGAGTTCCTGGTCCAGAACATGCAGTCGGCAGAGACCCGTGCGCAAGGACTCCTGAGCACAGCTGCTGCGCAGCTGACCCTCCTCATCCAGAAACACGAGAGGTAGAGCCCCGGTTGTCCGGAACGGTGCACACGCCCCCGCCTCCCAGTCCTCCTCCGAGACACCTCCTTCTGTTCGTTCATCCAGGGCGCGGGCTGCTCCTGACTTAGCGTCTTAGGAAAGACCCTCTGATTGTAAGACTCCATGGCGTTACAGAATTAAAACATACGTGATAGTCGAGACAGTCACGCGGTGAACCCCATGTGCCCATCCTTCAGCTTCAGCAGGGGCCAGCCTAGGCCAATCCCGTGTGGCTGTCCGTCTCCACTCTGGGTCATTTTAAAACAGACCCGACAGAGAAGTCGGTGGTGGAGGCTCGGGGGACCATGAGGGGGAGCCCTGTTCTCTGAGCCCTGGCACATGCTGGCTCTCGCGCTCGCCGTGGGAAGGAAGTACGAACCCGCAGGGGCTTGGCTTGGATCCCGAGGGTCTGTCTCACCGCGCGGGGTGTGGTGCGGCAGGTACACCGGTGGTGCCGCCGGCCTTCTCAGCTGGCCTTGGGGCACTTCCTTGTAGACGATGAACTGTATTCCTTTACTTACGAGGAGCTCTGGAATGAAGAGGGAGGGGACTTCGAAGGTGGTGTCTTCCGATGACGGGGGTTGTATGAATCGGTTCCACGAGGCAATTACATTAGGACTTGGAGCTCTGTCGCTCTATTTAGTGAGCGTTCTGGAGACGCAGGTTACGAGAGCACGCCTCACCCAAAGGTGCTGATGCGCTGGTCACTGCAGTGGACGTGACAGTCCTGGTTCATTTTCACTCGAGTGGAAGAAACAGTTCCGCACTTAGAACTGAGCTACCCGACAGCTGATGTGCTGCTCTGAGCTACCTCTGAGTTTTTTTTATTGTTAATCCTTACCCGAGGATATTTTTTCCATTGATTTTTAGAGAGAGTGGAAGGGAGGGAGAGAGAGAGACCCACATTGATGGGTTGCCTCCCGCACACGCCCTGACTGGGGCCGGGGATCGAACCTGCAACCCAAGGACGTGTCCTTGACCAGGAATCAGACCTGTGACCCTTCGGTTCGAGGGCTGATGCTCTAACTGCTGAGCCACAGGGGCCAGGGCCTAGCTCTGATTTTAAATTCTGTTGTGAAAGGGCTGGCACAGACTTATTTCTAAGACATGTATCGTATCTACCATTCATTCACTCACCTATTCATTCCTTCAAGAAGTTTCCATGGAGCCCTGGCTGGTTTGGCTCAGTGGTTAGAGCCTCAGCCCGCGGACCAAAGAGTCGCGGGTTTGATTCTGGTCAAGGGCACGTACCTTGGTTGCAGTTGGGTCCCTGGCCCCCGTCGAGGTTGTGCAGGAGGCAACCAGTCGATGTGTCTCTCTCACATCAATGTTTCTCTCTCTCCTTCCCTCCCACTCTGACTGAAGATAAATGGAGAAGTATCCTCGGATGAGGATTTAAAAAAACACACGTTTCCATGGAGAATATAGCCTGTCCCAAGCAGGCTGCCAGCCCAGGGGCGCAGACGAACTGGGAATAGTATGGTGATCTTGGTAGTAACGAGTGTATCAGTCAGAATCCCCCAGGGAAACAAGATACACTTGAGGCTCACGCAGTTATGGCGGCCAAGAGGTCCCACACTCTCCTGTCTGCACACCGGAGGCCCAGGAAAGCTGGCGACGTCATTTAGTCTGAGTCCAAAGGCCTGAGAACCAGGGGAGTCTCAGTCTGAGGGCAGCAGAAGCTGAGAGGAGATAGCCCAGCTCAAGCAGTGAGGCAGGAAAAAAGGGGCCAGTTCCTCTTTCCCACCTCTGCTGAGGCCTTCAGCGGATTGGGTGAGGCCCACCCCCCTGGGGAGGGCAGTCTGCTCTACTGAGTCCCCCATGCAAGTGCCAATCTCACCTGGGAACACCCGCACGGACGCGCCCAGCCACCCTGTGTCACCCGGCACTGGCCAGGCGCGGTGACACAGAATTCACCCTCACCAAGTGTCCCCTACATGTACCTCTCAGGCCTTGCTCCTGCCGTTCTTGTGAATTCCTAACCCACCGTCTCCTCTCAGAAGATTCTGCCTGTGCCACGGTGGCCCCTTGACTGGTACCTTCTCCCGGAAGTCTTGCCAATTTCTGCCCTCCTGGGCAGTGTCTCCTGCTTGAGTTCCCTCTGTCCGTCTGCAGTGATGCTGACCCGTCCTGTATTTCAGTCATGTCGTGGCTGCCCCTTCCCCTGCTCCTGCTTCAGGGTAACTGACGGCTCTGATTCAGACCAGGTGACGCGGAGACGAACGTTCGGCCCCAGCCCCGGCCAGGCTGACGGTGGCTTGGGAGGCGCTGACCCTCTGCCCTCCTTCCCTAGAGCTGGCTACTTGGACGAGGATCAGGCGGAAGTGCTGTTGCAACGGGCTCAGACAGAAGTCTTCTCCGTAAAACAGAAGCTGGACAATGACCTAAAGCAGGAGAAGAAGAAGCTCCGTCAAAAACTAATCATTAAGAGAAGACGAGAGATGCTGCTGAAGGTACGTGAGGAATGACGCGCGTGTACCATTCTGAGCCCCCCACGCGTGGTGCCTGGCATTGCCGTCGGAGAGCTGGGAGCCCCCTGGCGAGTGGGCAGGCGCCGTGACGGCCGTCTGTGGCTGACGGGTGGTGACTTTTGGGAATGCTGTGTCAGATGGGCTCCTGCAGGTCCCGTCCAGCCTCGGCGGAGCAGAGGGTCGTGGTGGATGAGTAATGTCTGCCTGGGTGAGGAGCGACTGGAGACCGCTGTAACATTTACTGAGTGTCTTAGGGTCTCAGTCTGGGCTGCTGCAACACAGTACCGTAGACTAAGTGGCTTACAAACAGCAAAATCGGTATCTCACAGTTCTGGAGGCTGGGAGCCCGAGATCAGGGTGCCAGCGTGGTGGGTGCTGATGAAGGCCCTTCTGGGCTGCAGATGGCCGACTTCTCCCTGTGTCCTCTCGTGGTGGAAGGGGCTTGGAGCTCTGTGGGGTCTCTTACTAAGCGCACTTGTCCCGTCCGTGAGGGCTCCACCCTCATGACCCAAGCACCTCCCAAAGACCCCACCTCCAAACACCATCACTCGGGCATTGGGTTTCAACATGTTAGTATTTGGGGGACACAAACATTCAGATCACAGCATTAAGTCGTGTGGTCCAGGCCAGATATCCAGTAAGTGGCTGTCATGGGATTGAACCCACGCCTGTCTGACCTGGAGCCCTGGCCTTATTCTTGACATTAATCTGCTCAGCTGTGCGCCCACCTTGTGAGACGAGACCAACATGTAAACACATGCATGTACCATAACATGCGCACTTCACGCCACACGCAGCACTCTCCTGAATGCAGAGAGGACGTCACCCTCTGTCCTGGGGAAGGCTTTACCGAACACGTCCTAGGGGACAGACGGGCATTTGATGCGCCCAAGGCCTGGACGGACGTTGCCGGCAGTGGGGAGGTGTCTTGCTTGAAGGTGAAGCGCTCTGGCAGGAGTGCCCTGCTGTGTCTGGGACCTGAGAACGTGACGAGCTGGGTGTGTGGAGGGATGAGGGCAGGGGCAGAGCAGGTGTGCCCCAGAGTGAGGGTGCGGTGTGCCAGGGGCTACCTTCATCCGAGGACAGTGGGGAACGTTGAAGGGTTTTACAAACTCATGAGAGGCTCCAGTGCTCGGCCAGGTGAGATCTGAGGACCCAGACTGAGACAGTGCGCTGAGCCGGGGCAAGCACAGACCCCGAGGACATGGGGAAGGTACAGGAGGACGCCCAGATGGCTGTCTGGTACCATCCAGAAGGGAAGGAGGGGCTGCACCAAAACTTGAACTTGATCGATAGAAGCTCTGCTGTTAATGATCAACTTGGGGGCCCCACAGGAAGCCACGACTCTCACCTTGACTGTTGAGCCCAACCCCATCCTTGGGCATCA
This sequence comes from Tadarida brasiliensis, assembly GCA_030848825.1. Classification (NCBI taxonomy): domain Eukaryota; kingdom Metazoa; phylum Chordata; class Mammalia; order Chiroptera; family Molossidae; genus Tadarida; species Tadarida brasiliensis. The sequence continues at coordinate 4,399,369 of CM061257.1, forward strand.
CCTCGCCCATCCCCGTGGGCTCAGGGCTGAAACAGTGCTCCTTCGCGGACGGTCAGGCCTGATGCAAGGTTAGGAGCTGCGAGGATGGATGGACAGCAGGGGTCCCGGCCGGCCTCCGTGAACGTTCTTTCTCGCCGCTGCTTTTGATAAATAGCATGAATGGCAGCGTTAGGACGGAGCGCCGCAAAGGCAAAGATGTACGCTGTATCCTGGGAGCTGAGAGCACTCATGAGGGGTTGGCTCTCTCTGGTCACCAGGACCCATGAGCATAAGGGAGACCGTCCGCGTCCTCACAGAATAGAACCGGCACTACCTGCAGGTGCGCTGTGATAGGTGACCCACACGGACATCCTCCTGCAGATCAGCCTTATTTCCCACTACCGGGCCTTTGCTCCTGCTGTCCTTCCTCTGAGGAACGCTCTTCCCCTTATCTAACCTGAATAAGGGGTGACCACATCCCTCAGGTCTCACCTGGACCTCCTTCCCTTTTTTTTTTTATCCTTACCCGAGGACATTTTTGCATTTATCTTCAGATAGAGCAGGAGGGAGAGGGAGGAAGAGAGAGAGAGAAACATCGATGTGAGAGAGACACATCGACTGGTTGCCACTGCACAACCCCAGCCGGGGCCGGGGACAAACTGCAACTGAGGTACATGCCCTTAGCGGGAACCGAACCCGGGACTCTCTGGTCCGTGGGCTGACGCTCTAACCGCTGAGCCAAACCGGCCAGGGTTGGACCTCCTTCCTTAAATGACCTTCCCTGCCCTTATTTTAAAATGGTCTCTCGTGGAGCCCTGGCCGGATAGCTCAGTTAGTCAGAGCGTCATCCCGACACGCCAAGGTTTGGGTTTGATCTCCGGTCAGGGTGCATACAAGAATCAACCAACGAGAGCATAAGTAAGTGGAACAGGAAATCTCTCTCTCTCTCTCTAAAATCCATAAATACATAGTCTCTCATGGATCTCAGGGTGTTTTTCCCTTATATCACAACTCGCCGTGTGCCTGGGACGTAGCGATGACAGTCGCAGACGCCCGTTGATGTGAACTCCGCACCGGTGGGTCTCTGAGAGCCACAGGTGTGAGCAGCTCACTGACCCTCAGCCGCTGTGCGGCGTGGATGCTCTCCTCCCTCCCCCGGGTGAGGACAGGAGCCCAGCAAAATAAGGTGCTCGCTCCCGCTCACTCCGCTGGTCAGTGGAGAAGCCAGGGTCGGCCCGGGGGTCTGCCTCCTGGGCAGTTTGACGAACCCTGAACAGGTGAACTTTCCACTGTGTTTTGGGTTGTTTCCTTAGGGATACTTTTCGAAATGTGCGCGTGCTGGGGAAAAAGGCTTAACCGTTCTCAGCTGCCTTCGACACATTTCCGGAGTGTCTGCCCAAAGGGCTGTCTGTGCTGAGCTGGTCCCCACTTCATGTCCTCTCTGGAATCCCTGCAGCACAAGGAGCAGCGGAAGGAGCAGCTGTCCCTTGGGGAAGCCTTCCGCGCCGCCGAGGACGCGGGCCGGTACCTGGCCCAGTGGAGGCGCCTGGTGGCGGACCACAGCTCCGCCCTGGAGGAGCTGCAGGAGCATCTGGACCAGGCCGCCCTGGACGAGCTCAGGGCCCTGACGCTGTCGCTGTTCCAAAAGGCCACTGAGGAGCTGCGGCGCCTCCAGAACGCTGCGATGACGCAGGAGCTGCTCAAGCGCGGGGTGCCCTGGCTCTTCCTGCAGCAGATCCTGGAGGAGCACAGCAAGGACATGGCCGCCCGGGCCGAGCAGCTCGAGGCCGAGGAGAGGGACAGGGACCAGGAGGGCGTCCAGAGCGTGCGGCAGAGGCTGAAGGACGACGCCCCGGAGGCCTCGGCGGAGGAGCAGGCGGAGCTGCGACACTGGGCGCGCTGGATCTTTGCGTGAGTCACCCCGCGTGTGTCCCCTGCCCCGTCCCAGCACGGGCGAGGGAGGGCTCCCCCGGGGGCAGGGGGTGGGGGAACACCGACGTCTGACACTGGGCGGACGAGATGGCCGGCAGTTTCTAGGTTACGTTCGTTACAGCCCAGGGGAGAAGAACACTGCGTGCCCCCCAGGGCCGCTCGGGGACGCAGTGAACGAGCAGGGGCCTGGGAGGCAGGCATTGTAGTGACAAGAGGGTGAGGTGCCCCCGGTTCCCACGGGAGGATGTGATTGCTTTGTGTGAATAATTTCCTGAGCAGACCGGGACTTGACCCCCCTGTGGATGGACACGCAGGCACTTCACCCGGTCTCCTGGATAAGAAGTGATGTTTGACGAGGGGAGCGGAGGCTCTTTGCCTTTTTTTTTTTTTTTAAATATTTCTTATTTATTGATTTTAGAGAGAGAATAAGGGAGAGAGTGAGAGAGAACATTTATTGGCCACCTCCTGCATGCCCCCCACTGGAGATCGAGCCCACAACCTGGGCATGTGTGTTGACTGGGAATCAAACCGGCGACCTCATGGTGCATGGGTCAACGCTTAACCACTGAGCCACACCGGCCGGGCAAGCCTCTTTTCCTTTTAACCAGTCGTCCTGCCGATCAGTATTCCTTAAAGTTGCTTTTCCTTTCAACAAACCCACCCACCACCTAGAAAAGCCCGTCTAAGCCAAGAACAAACCCAGGGCACTTGGCCTGTTCTCGTGATACAGACACAACACGGTCTAAGTTGAACCTTGGTCACAGTTTACACTCTGAATCTGTGGCCCTTTTTATTAGAAATGTTTTCACCAACATGGGCTTGCAGAGGGGATGTTGTGGGTCGGGGGTGGGCGAGAAGGAAGGGGGGTGAGTCCGTCTCCCGCCCTCGCTGTTGATCCGGTCGCTCTGTTGGCTCTTCACCGGTGCCCTCGCCTCTGCCCGGGGCCTGCGCGCTTCTGGGCCCTTTGAGGGGTCACGCAGCAGAGCGTCACTCTGCAGTGCCCATCCTTGCTTGGTGGCAGTTGCCTCCCATGGACCAGGATGTTCCTGCCCTCAATGACCGACTGCCTCCTGCGCAGTGCTGTCCCTGGGCCTCACTGCCGCCAGACCTGGTCCCCAGGGCCTTGCAGAGAGATGTCGTCTTGGTTCAGACGAAGTGACTTCTGGCTCTTTCTCATCTCACTTGTGGGGTTCTGTCCTCGGTTATTTCCCAGTCTTTGTCAGTGTTTGTTTTCTTGAACACACGAGATGCTGTCTTCTCCCAGCCCGGGAAAACCAGATCCACTTTCTAGCATCCATTTTCTGTTCCCGCAAGTTGTGCTTAGCGGTGATCATTCAGCTCAGCCGGCACTCCGCCGAAGTCTCTTCACGCGGCCCGGCCTGCTTTGACCTTCGAAGCGTCTGACTTGACATCCCTGTTACCAGACGGTCATTTCCTTCAACTTCATTTGGGCGCATTTTTCTGGGTTATTTCTAAAGCGGCCAGTGACGGAATCATCCAGCAGAAAAACAGGACTCCCGCCCTGCTATCAGAAAACCCTTTGTGGTTTTTCTAAGGGTTACAGGGAGTCACCTGACAACGTACACGATGTCAGTCTGCTCACATACTTGGCTTATTTATGATTCTGGAAGGCCTTTATTTCGGAGGCATTCTGTAAAAATGGCTTTGCACAGCGCTTTTGAAACTCGTTTTTATAAGCTTCCCGATTTCCATCAGGACGGAGTTGCTCCCTGGTCGGATGAAAAAGGAATTAGTAAGGACACATATCTTTGCCAAGGAAAGGGACTTCTTCCCCGAGTTCCTGCCTGGATTTGACAGTCCTTCAGGTCAGGGGCCCTGTGTCCTTTTTATTATCTTGGCACCTACATCACAGAGGATTAGGACAGGACCACCAGGGGCGGATGGGTTCGAAGACGGGCAAGAATAATGACTCATTAATTTCGGAGTTGCCTTCACTTTGAATTCTCTGGAGCCGGCCAACAAGGGGGCCACGGGGCAGCAGAGGGAAGGTTTGACGGAGCCGCTACGGTTCCCTGAGGTCCTTTAAAAAACTGGTGGCCCCATAGAGAGGGAAACCCAGGAGAGGGGTGTCCGTGATGTGGCCTGGGGCCTGCAGACCCTTCCTGGCCGGGTCCACTTCGCCCTTCATGGTCTCACTGTTTCCACGGAGACAGGTCCAGCTGAGCCACAGTCCCGTACTCCCACATTGACGTTGGGGCGTGGTGGGCCCGGCCTCCCACAATCGTATCCCGCAGGTATTTCTGCCTTTTAAAGCTCCCACAAAACGTGTGCTAGGCAGCTGAGCTGATTGGACATCGTCAGAATAACCAAGGGACCCCTGTTTGTCCACAGAGGAGGTTTGTTGCGTGAAGACACGAACACACCTCCCCCAAAGCAGAAAGGAAGAGAAAGGCCTCTCCCTCCATCGCACGCTCCCGGGTCAGGGAGGGAATTCCGACCCCCAGGCCCAGCAGACACCCCTTTTTGTCTCCTTGGCGAGAACTGGGTCCCGAGAGGTGGGGAGTGAGCGCGTGGCCGGTCTCCCCAGTAACGTGGGCAGTGGCCTTGCCTGCGGGGGAGGGGGTGACCCTCCTCAGTCTCCTATAAACTGAGGACTGAGTTTTCCGAAGGATTAGTGACATGTGGGTACACGTTTGTTTCCTGGGGTGCCATAAGAAAGCACCACAAACTGGGGGGCGTAAAACTCCAGAAAGGTATCCTCGCACAGTCTGGAGGCCAGAAGTCTAAATCAAGGTGTCGCAGAGCCGTGACCCCCCGAAGGCTCCCGGGAGGGTCTCTTCCTCGCCCCTCTCAGCCTCCGCTGCGGCTGCATCTTCATCGCTGCTGGCTCGTGGGCGCAGCACCCCGATCCTGCCTCTGCCACCACGTGGCTGTCTTCCTCTGCGTCTGTCTGTCTTCTAAGGACACCCGTCATGTCGGACTAAGGGCCCTCTCAGCTGCAGTACGACTGACTGCTTAATTGCATCTGTAAAGATCTTGTTTTCAAATCAGGTCACATTCACAAGTAGCAGGGGCTAGGACGCGAACGTAGCTTTTTGGGGGAACATCAGTCAACCCCTAACAGTCCGTCCCTCCGCGTGGTTCCAGCACGGGATGGGTTTCCTCTGAACCATCACCATCCTTCGAGACCCAGGGCCAGGGACCCCCTTCCCTGACCCACCCGAGCGCAGCTGGGCCTCTCCTCTGGGCTGAGAGTCCCGGTGACCGTGGGCAGCTGCCAGGGTCCGTGGGGAGTCCTTGGTTTTCATGTCTGTTTCGAAAGTGAGAGCAGGTTCTCCTCGAGGTCATGACAGCTGGGAGGCCTGTTGCCCTTCACAGACACCCTCGGCCTCGCGCACCCCATGGCGAGCTCCCCGCCCCGGTGTGGTGCCGTGTCCTGCGTGGCCGGCCCTCGGTGCTCGGGAATGACCTGCCGAGGGAAGACGCGGTGAAACAGAGGATGGCTCTTCCCAGACGTGGATTTAACGACTTTTGCTCTTTGAATCTTCAGCTTCTCCACCCCCAGCACAACCCCCGCTGTTTTCCACCGATGAGAACACATTTCTGTTCTTTTCTCTTAATTAAAAAAAAACTTTATTTATTTATTTGTTTTTAAATCCTCACCCGAGGCTACTCTTCCATTTATCTTCAGATAGACTGGGAGGGAGGGAGGGAGGCAGAGAGAGAGAGAGAGAGAGAGAGAGAGACAGAGACAGAGACAGAGACAGAGACATTGATGTGAGAGAGACACATCGACTGGCTGCCTCCCGCATGACCCCGACCAGGGCCAGGGACCGAACCGCAACCAAGGTACGTGCCCTTGACCGGAATCGAACCTGCAACTCTTTGGTCCGCAGGCCAACGCTCTAACCACTGAGCCAAACCGGCCAGGGCTGTTTATTTATTTTTTAAGTGTATTTTTCAATTAAAGTTCATGTACAATGTTAAATATCGTGTTAGTTTCAGTGTACAACATAGTGGTTAGACATTTACATACCTTATGGAGTGACCACCCCCAGAAGCCACTCTTCCTCTGACACCACACGCAGTTATTGGAACAGTGTGGCCCGTGTTCCCTAAGCTGTGCTGTACCTCCCCGTGACTACTTCTGTTTGTTTGTCTTTGTTGTGGTTTTTTTGTTTTAATCTTCACCAGAGGACACTTTCGTATTTATCTTCAGATACAGTGGGAGGGAGAGAGGGAGGAAGAGAGAAAGAAACATTAATGTGAGAGAGACACATCAAGTGGCTGCCACCCACACGACCCCAACAGGGGCCGGGGACAAACTGCAACGGAGGTACATGCAGCTAGGAGGAACCGAACCCAGGACTCTCTGGTCCGCGGGCTGACGCTCTAACCGCTGAGCCAAACCAGCCAGGGCCCCGTGACTATTTTTATAACTGACGGTTTGTACTTCTTAATCCCTTCACCTTTCTTACCCATCCCCCAGCCCCCTCCCATCTGGCGGCCATCAGTTTGTTCTCTGTATTTATGAGTTGGTTTCCGTTTTATTTGTTTGTTTATTTTGCCTATTAGATTCCTCACAGAAGTGAAATTATATAGTATTTGTCTTTGTCTGTGTCACTGAGCGTCACGCCCTCGAGTCCCTCCGAGCCGCCGCAAGTGGCAGTTCCCTGCGGCATTACCGACAAGCCAGGCTAGGGGCCCCCCGGCGCCATCGAGGGGCAAGTGGGGGAGGAGGTGCGGTGCGTGGACACGTGGAGCGCCGCTCAGCCGCCTCTGCTCCCCCCTCCCAGGAGGCTGTGCTCCTCGGCCTTCTCCCTGTCCGAAGAGGAGCTGCTCCGGCTGCGGCAGGACGTGCACGGCTGCTGCGCACAGATGGACCGGAGCCTGGCCCTGCCCCGCGTCCGGGCCCGCGTCCGGCTGCAGCGGCTCCACGCTGCTTGGCGGGAGGCAGAGTTCCTGAAGCTGGACCAGGCCCTGGCCGTTCCCGAGCTGCAGGTAGGATGGACGTCCCGGTGGCCTCTTTTTACTGTTTAATCCTCACCTGAGGATATATTTATTTATTTATTTTAGAGAGAGGGAGCGAGAAACATTGATGTGAGAGAGAAACGCCCATCGGTTGCCTCCTGTCCCTTCCCCAACCGGGGATCAAACCTGCACCCTAAGTATGTGCCCTGACTGGGAATCGAACCTGCAGCCTTTGGGTATATGGACAATAATCCAACCAACTGAGCCACCAGCCGGGGCTCGTGGCCTCTCGATGGCAGGGGTGGGGCATCCCCTGCTGATGCCATGGGCTCCGGCCCCACTGCCCACCCCAGGCTCATCGCATCACTCACCCATCTTCTCCTCTCCAGCCTTGTTGGCGTCACTCTCCCTGGAACCCCCTGCTTGTCCGAGCTTAAGGTCTGTGGTGGACACACGGATGCCCAGCCCAGCCCCCTGCCAGGGCCCTTGCTCTGTCCAGCAGCGGCCGTGAACCTAGACAGTGCCTGTCGCGTGCTGGGTGTGCAGTGCATTTTGTTTATTGATAAATGAGTTCCTAAGGACCTCGCCATCTCTAAGGGGTGCACAGGGCAGATGTTCACCCTCTTTCTTCAAGCCTTTCTGTGGCTCTCTGCCAGGATGTAAGTTCTACCAAGATGTCAGACACCTGGTAAACTGACTCTCAGTGGAGGTTCAGGGACGTGGGGGGAGGGAAGTCCTGACTTGTAACATTTGCCCATTTCCCTGGTGTAAATACTTCTAAGGCCAATTTCAGTGTGCCAGCTTGACATCACTGTGCGTGAGGCTGGGAAGAGAGGCTCAGGATTGTTGCCCCCCTCCCCCACTCAGCCCCCCCTCCCCTGGCTTCAAGGACTCGCCCACCAGCCTGGCTCTGTTCTTAAGAGGCCTGGACCCACAGTTTTCTTTTTCTGGTATTAACCCTGTTAGATTAAGAAATGAAAACTATAGTTAACTGACAGAATCTGCTGAGCCCAGCCTGAGTATTTAAAGAACTGAGCTCAGGAGTCAGGAAACCCGAGATCTAGCTCTCAGGGCTCCCATAATGTGGCTTCAGGCCACTGGGTCTGCTTTTCTGACCTCAGTCTCCTCCTCTGTCAAATGGGGGTGTTTTGAACTCCGTGAATTACCAAATGTGTGCTTTCTTCCTCTGAGTGGACGGGGCGGGCCACCATCCTGTGGCCAGCCGACGTGATGGTTTGGGAACCCAGGGCACAGTCTGGTGGGCAGGCCCGGGTCCATGTCTGCAGGAGGCAGTGGGAGATCACAGGACCTCCAGGGATGTGACAGAGGAGACAAAGGGCAGGTGGGTGAGCTGGGAAGGGAAGGAGACCAGCCCCCACTGGGGAGTGCCACCCTGCCCTGTGCTGTCCTGAGCAGCGCAGGTGTGCCGTTCTGTGTTGTCATGTCCTGTTGTTACATTATGTTATGTTATATTCGGTTGTGTTATATCACGCCAGTGTGTTAGGTTGTGCTGTTATGTTATATTGTGGTCCACTGTGGTACGCTGTATTGCGTTACTTTCTGTTTCTGTGTTTGTTACGTAGCATAATGTTCTTGCAGGAATCCAATGAGGCGGGTACCCATTTTACAGGTGTGCAAACTGAGGCTCAGATTGCCGCATCTGCTCCACGCGTTCACTGATTGAATAACAATGTGCGGAGCACCCATGACCCCATCTTTGTCGATTCCAGCCCCAAGCTTGCTCCCCGTTCAGGGCCTGGAACCCTCTGCTTCCAGGTTTTCATGCTCCTGCCCCGTCCTGTGGGTCTCAGCTGCCACGTTGCTTCCTGACATCTGTGCAGAGCAGATGTGTGCGGGCTGCGCCCCTGCTGCTCTAGGCGGGTCTGTGTTACCTGTGTGCACGGTGCCGCCTTGGAACGACGCGTACGCGGTGCTCCCAGCCGCTCCCTGTGCGGACGTTTCCCTGTCCACTCACTCAAAATAGCCCGTCACTGTCACCGTGTCCCACCTTGCCCGACGCTCGGTGGCCACCTCAGTTACTGGTTTTCGTGTTCACTGATGCTGTTCTCCGTGTTCTGTGAGCGTCATGTCGACAGGCCCCTTCCGTCCTTTCCTGCTCAGAGAGGCCGACGGGTTGTCCCACCACTGGAGAGGAGCTGGGCCCGGCTGGGCTGCGGTCTGTCTGACTGCAAAGGGCCGGCTCTGCCCGCAGAGGCCTGTCCTCGCTTTGGCCGGAGGAGCCCCGCAGAGGCTGTGAAGACGAAGCCCGTGAACAGAGCTTGTCCCTGGAACGTGTCCCTCTGTCCCCTCTCCCGCGGAGGCAGTGGTGTGATCTGTGAGCTGCAGAGGCGTCACTGGCTTTGGGAAACCGAGCCGCATGAACGCGCTGGCGGTCACGATCGTGCCCGCGTTTTCTCTCTCCCTCTCCAGCAACAGTCCAAGGCGAGAAAGCCACGCACCAAGAGCAAAAGCAAGATCGACCTTCTGAGGAAGTGCATCGAAGATAAAATCCAGCTCTTTGAGGAGCCAGCCCCTGAAGACCTGGTTGAAAAGGTCAGAGCTTCTGCCCCCGTGTCCCGTTGCACCAGCAGGGCACACGCCGCCCGCTTGCAGGGTACCTGGAGCCCCTGGGGCGGCGGCTGCCCATCTCCACCAAACCCGGGGTTCCGTACTGTGCAGGCGGACCCACCCCTCCCCTCATGCCTTTGCACCTGCTCCTTCTGTCTGGAACCCCTTCCTCCACTTGTGGGCCTGGAGGTCGCTGGCCTCTCCCTTCTGCTCCCCCTGCTGCTGTGGGTGCCACCACCTTTGCACCTGGCCCTGCACCTGGGCCTGCACCTGGTGCTGTGCCTGGCCCTGCACCTGGCCCTCCACCTGGCCTTGCACCTGGGCCTGTACCTGGGCCTGCGCCTGGCACTGTGCCTGGCCCTGCACCTGGCCCTGGGCCTGTCTCTGCACCTGGCACTGCACCTGGCCCCGCACCTGGCCCTGCTCCCGGCGGAGGTGTTCACGCGGTTGCTTCACTTCTGTCTCCCTTTAATCCTGCGCACCCCCCTCTGCACGCCCACGGCAGCAGGCCTCTCTCTCCAGCCCCTTTCCCATCACTCCCTGGCCACGCTTCCCGCTCCTACAGGAGGCACGCGTGACTACGTGGTTCTTATCCATCCATGTTCTCCCCTCCTCCTGGAGTTCCTGCCACCTTCCTTCACCTGGGTAGATGAACTCACTCCTCAGCTGTGACCTTGGTCCTCAGGGGTCTTTCTTTCAAGAAGCCTTATTGGAACACCCTATTTATCCCACATGTTCCCCCACCCTCAATTCCCTTTTTTTTTTATCCTCACCTGAGGACATTTTTGCATTTATTTTCAGATGGAGCAGGAGGGAGAAGGGGGGAAGAGAGAGAGAGAAACATCAATGTGAGAGAGACACATCGAGTGGCTGCCACCCACACAACCCCAACCAGGGCCGGGGACGAACTGCAACCGAGGTACGTGCCCTTAGTGGGAACCGAACCCAGGACTCTCTGGTCCACGGGCCAACGCTCTAACCCAGCGGTTCTCAACCTGTGGGTCGCGACCCCTTTGGGGGTCAAACAACCCTTTCACAGGGGCACCTAAGACATAACAGTAGCAAAATTACAGTTATGAAGTAGCAACAAAAATAATTTTATGGTTGGGGTTCCCCACAACAGGAGGAACTGTGTTAAAGGGTCGCGGCATTAGGAGGGTTGAGAACCACTGCTCTAAGCGCTGAGCCAAACCGGCCAGGGCTCAACTCCCTTTCCTATAGGGACACGCTGTTTATTCATTCCACGGGTGTTTCCGGAGCAACAGTGTCCCAGGCACCGTGCGATGGTCCCTGCTCCACAGGGCACATGTTCTAGGTGGGGGATGGACGGAAAGCACTTAAAGTGACAGACCGTGATCAGTGCCGTTAAGAACACGAAGAAGATGATATGAGGGTGACCGGGGGAGGGAGAGGGGGATCTACTGTAGGTTGGAGAGTCCGGTCGCGTCTCCAAGGAGGCGACTCTGAGACTTGACACCATGTAATCACTGCCTGTGCCTGTGGGCCCCAGCCCTCAGCAAAGGGTGGGTTCCCGGGGGTGTGTTCAGGGAACGGAGGCATCAGAGCGCATTTTCGAGGGGCCGTTTCTGTGCGTGCCTTCAGTCTGTGTCCTTTGCGTAGCTTTTAATTCTTATTTTTATTCGGTACATGTGTTGCTCAGATACGTAAACTGGCGAAGAGCCATAGGCGGTGCTCTGGGCGAGGTCGGTGGCTTCTCCCAGGGTGCTCAGGTTGTGTGGGGGACCCAGGAAGGAGCACCCTGTCCCCTCAGTGTATGGAACTGAGAAGCAGACCAAGAGGAAGGCTGGTAGAGGCATCCTGTCGTCTTTCTGGTTGTTAAGGGCGTTTCCCAGAGTCGTGCAAGGTGGGGACCAGGCCCTGGCTGTGTAAACAGGTGGCTGACAGGTGGCCCCTGGTCCCGGAGTTTGTGAGGAGCGCGGGCAGAAAGGCTCCTTTAACTTTGGAGAGGGCCGCGGTGCTGGTCTCCCAGTAATGGAGCAGTCCATGTGGCTGTAGTCCAGCCTCACGGGGAAGGCGGAGGAGAGGCCTCCCGTCGGCTGCGACCTGTCAGTGGGCCCGTCTTCAGGACGTCTCTCTGCGGCACCCCTGAGTCCACGGCTCTGATGTTTCTCCCGAAATTGATTGGTGGCCTCTCTTAGCATCTGAGAGGAGGTGGTTCGGATTTTTCACTTGCAGGGTCATTGCGGAGGGACATGACAGCCCTCGGCATGACAGCCAGCAGCTCTGGGCCGTGCGATCATGTCTCGGGACCGGGGAGTCCCTCAAAGCTTACGAGCTGTACGATGAAGCTGGGTCTGGCTGACCACAGCCCAGAGAACCATTGTAAAGCCTCCGTCTGGCTGGCCGTGTGGCGTCCCCAGAGGGACTCTGGCTTTACAGCTGAGGCTACAGAACATGCTGGGAGTACCTGCCAGGTGCCCCCTTTCTTTACTAAAACCCACATCAGCTATCTCCCCAACCTCAGCCCAGGTTGCAGGTGCCTTGTCTGGACACCTCCATCCGGAGAGGTTGGGAGAAGTGCTCACAGTCACAGCGTCAGTGAGTAGAGCTGGGGGTTGAACAAGGGCACCTCTGCCTCCAGCGCCCATGTCCTTCCATCACAGCATGGTGACCTCAGCGAGCGGTGACAAGGAGGTGGCCTCAGCCTCCCAAGATGACTCTTTGGTGCCCTTCCCCACCTCCTCTCTCCTTTCTTCCATTTCTTCCCTTTCCTTGCCCTGCTCAGTCCTCCCCTCTCCCTCGTCCCCTTCCACTTCCTCCTTTAGGGGACCTTCCGTGGCGTGGTCTCCGGGCCAGGCGGGCGCTGTTCCGGACCTGGGCTCCTGACGTGTCCACGGTTTCAGAAAGCGGCCAGTGCGTGCCTCGCGCCTGGTGGTTCCCATCCCGCCGCCAGACGGAAAGTCCACCTCACTGATCTGAGCTCCGCCGTGAATGAATGGCTGTGTGATTGAGTCAGGGAGGAAAGACAGACAGACGGACAGACCAGTGTGAGCTTCCTGCCTGCCCACTTTTCTGTACAGCCGCTGAGTTCACGGAGAAAGGTGTCAGCTCTGGTAACAGGCAGCTGTCCTGAGAGGCGGCATAGACACGCAACACAAATCAGTGGCGCATTTTAACTTCCCAACTATTAGAAATACACCTGTTTATCTGTCTACTCTATTTATATGTCTGTCCATCCATCCATCCATGCACCCATCCATCCATCCATCTCTGCTTTTTACTGAACCCTGAACCGTGAAGATTTTTCGCTCAGTACAGAATGTCCCCATTGCTTTTCTCTCCGCGTAGCCTTCACGGTACGTGAGGACCTTAAATGACGGGACCAGCCCACGATCAGTGGACGTTTAGGTTCTTTTCAATGCCTTGATGTTTGAAATGACCTGGGAACGCCCTGCAGCCGGCAGTCGTGAGGCACATGGAGCGGCTGTTACTGTGTCCACTTCACAGCTGAGAACACTGAGGCTCAGAGGCGGACGGGCTCGTCCGGTCACGCAGCTGGGGGACGGGGGTGCAGGGGCCTGCAGCTCGGGTCCCTGGCTGCCCATCTGTGTTCAGTTAGCAAATCTGTCTAATGAACCAAAAACAGAGGGGCTGTTTCATTTGGTCTCTGCTGTATTCTCCTGCTGGTTTGCACAGAGCAGATATAAATTTCTCTTAAATATTCCCTAGTGACCTTTAAATAAAAATGACAATGACGGCCGTTTCCCACTCACCCTCTCTTTCTGGGGCGATGTTAATGACGTTGCCCTGCATCTGGGTGGCCCGTCTGCCGCATCTCTTCGCTTATTCTGTGTTCGGTCGCCGTGTCCGGGTCTCGGGATGAGCTGCCTGCTGGCCTGTTAGTGCTCCTTCACGCAGCGCCCGCCAGTCCCGTTGTGAGGGGCGCTGCCTGGCAACCACGCAGAGGGGGCTGCCGGCGCCTCTGTCGGGGCAGCTCCCCCACCCTGTCATTTCAGAAGTGACTGGAGTTTGAGCATGAGAGTGATGTGCTCATGTCAGACGTCCTGACGAGAGAAAAGAGATGGCAAAGGACCTAGCAAAGCTGAGACAGGAAGGTGTTTTTGGAAGAGGAGGGGAACTCCATCCACCCGAAGACTGGGGGAGACTCCAGACGGTTCTCTCCCTGTCTCCTCCTGCCACGTATCCCCCGAGGCGGCCTCTGGCAAGGTCATCTCCCTGAGGCTTCCCACTGCCCCCAAACAGAAGCCAGATTCCTGAGCGTGGCGTTCAAGGCCTCACAGTCCGTCCTCGGTCCCTTTCCAGTCCTGTGTCCCACGTCTATCCTTCATGCGCTGTAACGTCACCACGGTTGTCTTTGTGTGGCTTCACCGTAGTAACTTTTTCTTATGCTGTCCATTTGGAAATGTTGCTTTTCACTTTTCTTGAACTTGTGCTGACGTTCTTTTACGGGGTCAAATAATTCTGCAGGGTTTGTGCTTTGGAAAGCAGAGGCTCGCTGCAGCACAGACACGCGTGTTTAAATCCCCAGAGGTCACGACGCTTCATTTATCAGCTTGATCTTTTCATGTCGACCTTCGTATCTCCAGATAACGTGTCTCCTGTCTTGCTACTTGTCAGTTTCTCTGCTTTGGCGTAATCTATTTACTTTCTTTAAAGAAGATGAGATTTCTTTCTCCTTTCAACCTGTAAATATGTGAGCCCTTCCTGTCCTCCCCACCCCCAATACAGTTAGACCCATAGTTAAGGTTTCTGTGATTGTGATTATTCAAATGTTGTTCACATCTGAGCCATACAAAAACCGAGGTTCATTTTTTTTTTCCTGTGTAGCCTTTTGTTTTTCTTGGAGTTATTATTATCCTTTGGTTTCTTTCTTTCTTTCTTTCTTTGGTAATGTTTCTGTTTACTTATCTGTAATCCAACCCACTTCTTGACAGTTGACCAAATAACCCTCCTGGACCATCACTCAAGTCATGTCCTCTAGTAACTACCTCACCTGGCGGGTGCCGCCTTGTGCCTCTGCCGTCTGCCACCGGACGCTGCCCGCTGTGGTGTGCGCACAGCTGCCGTCTTGGGGTCACGCTGTGGATTTCTTCACCCCTCTCTCTCCTGATCTGTTTCTTATTTTAATGAAACACACCCTCTGTTAGTTTCCTAGGAAAGGGCACATGGGAGAGTGAATATTTTGAAATTTTGCAAGACTGCAGTGTTTTTTCCTGCTCCTTTACATGGCAGATAGTTTGACCAACCTTGGAATTCTGGGAAATTAAAAAAAATAATAATTTTCATGATTAACTTCCCTTTTTAGCTATTTTTTTAAAAATTATTTTTCTTCTCTTCGTTCTTTTGCTTTACTTTTGGAAGAGTATCCTAAGTTTTATCTTCCAAACCTTTAGTTGAGTTTTTCATTTATGTTTTAAATTTCTGATTTTTCAGGAGTTTCTCCCTCTCTGCATGCTCTTAACAAAATAACATGCTCCTGTTGTCTGAAGGCCACTGACCTTTTGTATCTCCCTGAGAACATTAATGGTTTTTAAAGTTGCTTTATGAAAACGTCCTGCCTATTTGCTGTTACATCTGCAGGTGGCCGCCCTCCGCGGTCTGCTCTTATTGAGCGGAGAACTTGAGAGCTTCTTGGAGGCTCTGAGCCTGAGTGGGGCTGGCAGCCTGTGCCTTCCACTCTGGCCGACTGGGCCGTTCACTGGGGAACCCCAGATCAGTGTCCTGAGCCCTGGTCGGCGTCTCCAGAGAAGACCAGCCTCCTGCCCGATGGTACAGGCCTGGATGCCCACACTGCAGGAGCCAGAGGGGGAGGAGAGCTGAGAGTTTCGTAGTCAGTATGTTGAGGTTCCCTTGAGCCCCTGTTCTCAGTGTGGGGCCTCCACCTTCAGTGGTGCCTGGTTCCCCCCAGTTCAGAGGGGGTCTCCAGTTGTCTGCTGGGTTGAGGGAGGAGCAGGGGTCGGCTGGGCCGAAGTTATGCAGGGGGAGTTCTGCAGCCTTGTGTCTTAGTGAATGCTCAGCCTTTCCTGTTTACCTTCGACTGTGACCCCCCTTCTCAGTGTACCCACATTTTCTGAGACTTGGGGGATCCTGCAGTGTAGACGATGTTGCCTCTTTGCTTACGCCATTGCTGGCTAGAACTCAGCCTTGGGGATCTCTTGCGTCCTTTGCCAACCAGTCGTCTACTGTCCAGATTTCAAAGCTGTGTTTCTTCCTTCACTTTCCCCCTCTTTCCCGTCCGCCTTAAGGAAAACAGTAGATGCACGTTCTAAATCGGCTAACGGTGAACCAGCACCAGGTGCTGGACCTCGGTCCTTGCGTTTTGGCTAAGAAAGAATTCAGAGCCAAGACTCAAATACCAGCAACAGTTTAGGAAGTCCCAGAGGGGGAAGAAGTGAGCCAGCTGGGCTGCGTGGGCTGGGAAACCAGTTGCAGAGGCAAAGAAGGGCCCTTGGAGCTCAGGAGAAAGAAAGGCAAAGAAATGGCCCTGGGGAAGGAGAGGGGAGGGTGAGGGCCTGCTCCGGAGAGAGAGCTGCGCAGGGTCCTTCATCTTGAGGTCTTCTTTCTGGAGGTCTCAGGAGGATCTCGAGAGAATACTCAGCAGCTCTCCGAGTGTGTCTCCTCAGAGTCACGGTCTCCGCTGGCTGGTCGGTGTCAGGGCAGGGTCCTTCTCCAGCTCAGGGGTCCTTCTCCAGCTCAGGGGTCCTGAGGCAGCCATGGTGTCGGTCTGTCTGGTTTCGCCCCTTTTCTGGACCTCGAGCTGAAACACAACTGAGACCTAAAGTTTGACCAAAACTCTATCTCTGTGGTCAACAGACCAGACGCTTTGTTCTTAAGATGACTCGATGCAGGTCAGAACCTCATTGTCCTGAGGGCTCAGTGCGTGAGCGAGTGGTCCTGCTGGGCTTGTGTGGGAGTTGGATGAGGCTTTTCTCCGGCCCCTTGTCCCTCTAAGGGGTCTACCACTTGACCAGCGACATGTTGGGGAGGAAAGGTCAGGGGAGGGTCCGAACCACATGAGCAGTGATATGCTAGGGGAGGAAAGGTCACCCCGGAGGCAAGGTCCCACCCTACAGTTGTCCACTGCTAGGCACCCGGGGCTTTCCTCCCTGGGTGACCTTCTGTACCCGGTCTATCGTCCTACTCTGCTCATGTCTGTCTGTCTGCCTACTATATGAAATCTGTCTTTCACCAGGAATCTCCATCGCTAATATTTTCTAAATTGTGCGTGCATTTTATAATTAGATAGAAACTTTTTTAAAGGAAGAAAGAAAACCTCCAGTATTACAAACCATTATTTTTGTCTTTTCCCTGCAATCCAAAGCAGACTGTATTTAACTAATTATAATAATGCTGATAAAAATAATGACAGTGGTGACAGTATGGCAGCTGCTATTGATTAGGGGCTCATTAGGTGCCAGAGAGTATACCAGGCATTGTCTCTGTTGTTTTATTGTTTCCTTTTTATAGACAAACCGGGACTCAGAGAGGTTAAGCAGCTTGTCCAGGTCACACAGCTAGTTAAGTGGTAAGCGTGTGTATAAGAGATAAGAGATCAACCATAAACAAAACAAAATGATGCTGACTGGTTTAAGGCAGTGCCCTTAACTTGTTTGATATGTCCACACTTTGATCATTAAAAAAAATTTAAAAAAATTTTTTTTTTATTTTAGAGAGAGGGGAAGGGAGAGGGAGAGAGAGATAGAAACATCAATGAGAACATCAATTGGCTGCTTCCTGCATGCCCCCCCTGGGGATCGGGCCCACAACCTGGGCATGTGCCGTGACCGGGAATCGAACCGGCGACCTCCTGGTGCATGGGTCAGTGCTCAATCTCTGAGCCACACCGGCTGGGCACTTTGATCATTTTTGATGATGGGGTGGATAGTAATGCCTTTTTAGGCATAGAAATTTATTTTTTTATGTTAAATTTAAGCACTAATGATGTGTATTGATTAGCAAGGTGGTATTTCATTCAACAGATATTAATCCGACACACCATCACCAAGTCCATCTCCTCCTGATGCGAGGTGAAGCAGAAAGCCAAACAATGTCCATCTTTTTATTCCCTCCAGGCATTTTGAACCCATCTAGCAAATCGTGCGTTAAACTGACCCGCGTTTCGGCAGGACCAGCTGCCAGAATGCAAGTGCAGGCGCCCAGATAAATCAGCCTCCTTCCAGCATTTGGAGTGAGATCCTAGATGAGATCACTCTCTTGTTACGTGGAGGGACTTTGCGAGTGACACTCCTGGCCTCTCTCCCTCCCTTGCCCACTTTCTCCAAAGAGGGTGTTATCTGATGGTGGGCTTAAAGAAGGAGCTGGGTATGCTCAGTCCTCATTGGCAGCCCCCCTTTTCTGTCCAGGATGCAGTGAGCTGGGTGTGGGGGGCCTGCTGGTTGGGAGAGTGTGCATCCATTTGAACATCCGTTCTCAAACCTAGTTCTCACCAATATGAAAGCGGACGCTTGGCATCCATCTGGTCGCGTGTGTTTCCAAACCTGGGTAAGGAGGAGGGTTATGTCTGGAACGCCTTAGAATCCCAATAGTTCTCTGTGGGTTGACGGGGTGAATCTTCTCTTTCGCCTTTAAAGGACAGCGCAGTGCCTAGAAGAAACGACTTTGAAACGTACTGCTGGCAGGGACCACTGAGGATGTTGTCCGGACTTCCCATTTCAAGTCAGAGTATTTAGCAGCATATGTTTTGCAAATGAGTTTTTATTACTTAATGCAGCTTGAATATTTAATGAAGCCTGTCCTTAATACTGCATAGAAATGCAAATCTGTGTCCTTTCCCAGTTCTTTCAGAGAAGGGTGAACACCCTCTCTGGAGGCACATTCTCCCGTTGCTGGAATTAACAAATTAAGCTTTCCGAAGAAGAAGCAGCAAGGATTTTCGAGAATCTTTCTTTTCTTAATTTCACTGTCCCTGTTGTTCTTAAGCACATACAAAAGGCTTCAGCTCCTTCCCCGCATTTTAGGTGTGAATTTGCATTAAAAAACTTGAAAAATAGCTCATATGGGCACCTCATCTGCCCTGTATCTCCACGGGGGACCAGGCCTTACAGGAGATGTGGGCTCCCCCGTCCATCCAGGGTGGGGAGATGGGGCCACATGGAGGTACAGT
Source organism: Tadarida brasiliensis (assembly GCA_030848825.1). Lineage (NCBI taxonomy): Eukaryota > Metazoa > Chordata > Mammalia > Chiroptera > Molossidae > Tadarida > Tadarida brasiliensis. Next base: position 4,417,886 of record CM061257.1, read on the forward strand.
GGAAATCTGAGCTCATGGCCAGTGTGTAATAGTGGCCCTCGCATCCATTTGTGTTCACCTGCCCATCACTCATGCTTTTCAGCTTCAGGAACTTGCGGTAGGTCTTCCGTAGCCCTTCCCATTGTCTCAGGAGAAAGTCTACCTTCCTGTACCGGGCAAGCAAGGCCTTTGTGATGTGGTTTCTGTCTATCCTGTAGGACCTCATCTCCCCCTTCCCTCTCAGCATTGGTCTAATTTACCCTCTTACTCATCCCATAGGGACGCATACACTCCAGCCTCAGTGCCTTTGAGCATCCAGTTCAAATGCCAGTGTTTTCACAACCTCCTTCATCCACTAAACTACCCCATACAGAGTACAAGGTATGGAGCTCCCATATGGCTCTGACCCTGTTCTACCTTTAATAATAGTAAACCAACAATAACAACAACTTATGTGTCAGGCCCTGTTCTAGGCAATTAAAAGTAGTAGATGACTTAATAATCAAAATGACCCCATGAGGGACTTCTGCTACTGGACAAAACAGAATAAGGAGGTTGAATTACCCATTCACCTAAAACAAAACAAAAAATGAACAAAATATATGAAACTATGGTTTTCAAGGCAGGACAACCTTCAAAAGTGATCCCTGCGAAATGGGGGACAAATGAGCTGAGCCTTATGACTGTCCCAGCTTACTGCCCTGAAGGAGTTTCCAGGCTTTGGCACAGGGGAGAAGCCCAGAGAATTCAGGGAAGCCGGGTCAGCCAGATTTCACGGGACAGAGGACCAGGGAAGAAGAGTTGTGCAGAGAGAGAACTCTGGAGATATTCACTGGGTCCCCGTGCGTGTTCTACTCAGCCCATACATTTGAGGGAACTACCCAAAGCCAGGGAATGGACCTCCTCAAAGGTTTAGAGAACAATGATCAGTGCTTCCACAGGGCTGGGAACAGTGAGGGCTCCCTGCAGTCAGGCTAGAAAATCTCATAATTCACGAGACATCGGATATAGTACTCTAAAAGATCTTGCCTTACTAGGGGAATTATTAGCCCTAAGCTGAAGTCTGCTCTGGTCCTGCCTAAAAATATCTGTAAAATGTGACCAGAAAAGATCAAACTGTTTCCAAGTAATTTACCTACATCTCGGAACAAAACTCAAGAATTTCTTATTTTGTGTAGAAATACACAAATATCCAGCAACAACAAGGTAAAATTCACAATGTCTGTCATCAAGTCAAAAATAACCAGAAATGCAAAAAAAGCAGTTTGAAACAAGTAGAGTCATGGAAGATATAAAAAGACCCAAACCAAACTTCTAGAGAAGAAAACTATGCATGATATGTACATATATATGCTATATTATGTATGTTTGTATGATACATATTTATATATATACATAAGTGTATATATATGTATATAAATGTTGAATATATATATGTTGAATAGGATTGACAGAAGATTAGAGATTTCATTTTTAAAAAGATTAGTTAACTTGAAGACAGTAATAGAAATTATCTAAAATCAAAATGGGGGGGGGAATGAACAGGGCATCAGTAAGCTTTGGGACAACTTCAAGTCCCCCAGAATATAAGTGGGTTTGCTGAAGGAGGGGAGAAAGAAAGAGGAGAAAAGAAAACTATGAGAAGAAATAATGGCTGAAAAATTTCCAAAGTTGATGGAAGCTATAAACACACAGATGCAAGAGACTCAGAAAATCCCAGACGTAGGAAACATGGAAAAAACTGCATTAAGGTACATCATAATCAAATTAGTGCAAACAAGTGATAAAGAGAAATCTTCAAAGTGTCCAGAGGAGGGGAAGTAGCACAGATCAGGATGACAGCAGACATCTCGCTGCAAACAATGTCAGTGAGACGACAGTGGGTCCATGTGTTTAATGTACTGGGGGAGAAACCGTCACCCATAGTTCTGCATCTGCACAAAATATTTTTCAAGCATGAAGGTGACTTTTCAACATACAAATGCTGACTGTTTCTCCACCAGGAGACACACTGCAAGCTGTGTTGAAGGAGGTCCTTGGGGCAGGAAGGATTCCTGTAATAGTTGGAATGGCACAGAGAAAGGAGCACTGGAAATAGTAACTACGCTATAATATACATAACAAGAAATTGACTGCTTTGACCATTTTTTGGTGTCCAGTTGTGTGGCATTGAATACATTCACGTTATTATGCAACCATCACCACCATCATCTCCAGAACTTGTCATCTTCCCAAACTGAAACTGTCTCCTTAAACAGAAATTTCCCACCCCTCTCCCCCAGCCCCTGGCACCCACTTGCACTTCACCATTTCTGTGAATTTGACACCTCGAGGGACCTCATATCAGTGGAGTCACAGTATTTGACCTTTTGTGACTGGCTTATTTCATTTGGCATAATGTCATTCACGTTGTGGCAGGTGCAGAATTTTCCTCCTTTTTAAGGCTAAACGATAATCCATTGTATGGGTAGGCCACATTTTGTGTATCCATTCATCTGTTGATGGACACCTGGGTTGCTTCTACTTTGGGCTGTTGGGAATAAAATCATGCAGACTTTACAGATAAAAACAGAAGACTTCAATGAGACATTGTGCTTGTGGGGGCTGCTTTGCACTTTAGGTCCCCTTGCAGGGGAGGGGGTGCACCTTTACAGGAACCTGCCTCCGTGGGCTCAGTTGGTGAAGTCTGGGAAGCAGTACAGTACATTGTTCACTGTAGCGGATTTTCTAGAAAAATCATAAGAGCTGGTGGTAGTAGAGAGAAGATACACAGATGCTGGAATGAACGACTCGGCTGAGTTAATGGGTGGAGGGAATGGATTCACTCATGTAGAATCTACTGAGCCCCTTGGGTGCTGGGTCCTCCAGGGGAGCTCGTGTCCTCTTGGGGTGAACTGTGTGGTGAGTGTACCCCTGGGTGACGAGCATGGAACGTGGGAGGCACAGAGAAGAGTGACAGATACGTGCAGAGTGAGGATGCTTCAGAGGGACTAAATGGGGACCAGAGACCCAGAGGACAGACAGGAGACTTCCAGAAAGGGGAGAACGCGAGGACATTTTGATCGCAGTGAAAGGCTTGAACAGTAGACAGAGCATGGAGCAGTCGGGGGGGGTGTGGGGAAGTCCCAGGTGTGGGTGCAGGTGGTAGACCAGATCAGACCAGTCCAGGCGAGCCTTAGCCAGGTCCAGACGTACCTTGGCCGGGATCAGGGTGGGGAGGGCCTCGGAGCCTGCGTTAGGAAGTCTGAGCCTCATCCTCCACAATGGGGAGCCATGAAGGATTTGGCGCCAGATAGGTTTGATTTACCTTCAGGAGTGATCAGTGTGGAATGAACAGCTGGAGCCCCACAGCCCTGTGGAGTCTGTGATCAGAGGTGCCCCTGGTCTGAAACTGCAGACTCCAGGGCCACTTCGTAAATATCGGAGACCTTGCTTAGAGCCCTGAACTCAAGACCGAAACCTAACAGGCTGCTGTTTGTAAGCTGCTGCCCTCGCTCCTCCCTCCCTCTGCTGACTTCCCCGTGGTGTCTGGCCCGGTCCCTGCCCAGGTCCGAGGAGAGCTGCTGAGGGAGAGAGTGCAACAGCTGGAGGCCCAGGAGGGTCGCTTCGCGGAGTCCCTCGTCTCCCTGCAGTTCCAGAAGGCGGCCAGGATGGCCAAGACGCTGTGGGCGTACACTGCGCTCCTGAGCATCCAGGACCTTCTCCTGGAGGAGCTGAGCGTGTCGGAGACCCTGACCAAGTCAGCCTGCGCCCAGATCCTGGAGTCACACAGCCCCGTGAGTGTGGACCTGGGGGCGGGGGATGGGGCCGCGCAGCCATTCATGGGCTCTCTCCGGTGCCACCTCTGCTTCTCCACCACCCAGTGGGCGGCCGCCTGTCCCGTCTGTGCCGCAGGGTGAGGGTCTGCTGAGGGTTCAGTGAGGTAACTTACCTGGGAGCACGTGGTACCTCCAGCCCAAGGCCGCTCTATTTCTTTGCCTCTGAAAAAGCAAAACCTTTTCATTGTAACATTTTTCACGTCTCTGAAACGGTGCATCTTCCAGTCAACAGCAGTAGTGTTTCATTCATAATGCTGTGCAAAATAACAGCACGCTTTCAGTTCGTGGCACTTTCGATGCAGTGAAATATCAGATTATTGCTGACTTTCATGATTCTAATTTTTTAAAATATGTTTTTATTGATTTTTTAGAGAGAGAGGAAGGGAGAGAGAGATAGAAACATCCATGTGAGAGGGAAACATCGATTGGCTGCCTCCTGCACCCCCCTTGCTGGAGATCAAGCCTGCATCCCAGGCATGTGCCCTGACCAGGAATCGAACCCGGACCTCTCAGTCCATGGAACGACATTCAGTCCACTGAGCCACACCGGCCAGGCTATGATTCTATTATTCCCATTATTCCCACATGCTGCCTTTTTCCAGATGTGAAAGGTGTGGTCATCAAGCCAGCTATGGAAGCAATTGTTTTGGGGACTCATTTTAGGTCCTTGATGAGTACATTTTAGAATTTCGTGCATTATCTATTTTTATAATAACTATTTATAGTGAGGAACGAGGGACTCGCGTTTGTTGAGTGCCAAGTGTGTGGATGGACACGCTCTCACTTAAGCAGCAATAATTCTTTATTTAATTGTGCATCTTAAGATGCTCGTTGAGCGTGATTAACAATCTGTTGCGATTTTGTGCTGCTTTGCGATGATGCAGAAGGTGGCACACTGCCCCTTACTGAGCCACGCCGCGAAGCAGGCGCTGTTGTTACGCTCCGTGCTCAGGTGAAGAGGTTCGCTCCGGGCAGGTGGCAGGTCCGGTTTTCTGTGAAGTCCACTCGGTTAATGACTCGCAGAAGCCAGACGTGTGGTCTGCCCTGACTGCACCCACGGGTCACGTTCGTGGACCATCCCAGTTGATCTCGCCGACAGGGGTTTTCGTAATTTCTTTTAAAAAGTCATCAGTACCATTAGACTCTGCAGAATCCAAGACTGTTTTCCCGTGAACATCATGCGCCCTGCACAGTGACGCCTTGGTTTTGGGGCAGTGTCCTCAGTATTCCAGCACACACCATCGAGATGTGGATCGGTAAAGGTGAACTCACTTTTTAATGCTCTGTGAACTCACAGAAGAATGTGTGAAACCCTCAAGGGCCACGGGCGTCCAAGAGAGCTGAACTCACCGAGGGACATGAAACCCACTTGAGGCTGAAATCCAGGGGCAAAGGACAAAACCTGGGACCCAGGGACTTGGGGGTGACTTGGCGGGTAATAGGAGATGGGGCTGAGGGATGTCCAGAGGTAGAACAGCCAGTGAGGGGTTGCGAGGAGGAAGCCACCTGCTGTTGGAAGGAGCCACCAGGGAGACCTAACTGCAGCCCTGCTCCAGGCAGGGGGTGGGGGGACAGGGACGGGGGTCTCCCCTGTGAATCTTTAATCAAAGCTCCTAGTAGTGTGAGGAAGGAGTCCCAAAGATTTTCAGCCATTCTGCCAGGAAACCTCCAGGGTGATAAGTTAAATTAAAATGGCTCCAGGTTGGTTACTGCTTGGGTACATGGCGGAAGCAGAGGCAGGTCCTTTCCGGAGAGAAATGTTCTCAGTCTGGATGCTTCAGGATTTCCAGATTCAGTTCAGCCAAGTATGAGTTCTCACTGAAAATGAGAAAAGTCATTGAACACATAAAGAAGCAAGAAGGCGTGTATACAGGAGAAACAAACAAACAAAAAAAACAGATTAAAATCCCCAAAGACTTCAGACGTCTGAATTATTAGTATAGAATGTAAAATAATGACTTAGGAATTATTAAGGAAATTAAAGATTACCAAATGATTGAAAAATTTCATTCACCTGGAGAGCAGAGTGGTTCTTAATGTGCATGCACGTAATAACAGACTTAAAACGACGAGAAGAAAAAGTGATAGAATAGCGGAGAGAAAATGTCAAATCTGTCATCATCGTGGGAAACTCCAGCACACCTCTCTCTGAGGTTGATTGGTTGATCAAATAAAACACAAGTAAAGATACAGATGAGCTGAATGAGACGTTAACAATCTATATTAAGGTACACATACACAATCTCACAGCCAGCAGTTAGGAAATCTATGTTCCTCTTCATCACACATTGCAACAGTGGAAAATAGTTGGGTATACAATAGCCTTTGATCACCTTTTTTTTAAAAGGACAATAAAGTTTAAACCAATTTTCAAAAGATTATTACCCAAAGCCCATACTTTGGAAGTTTTTAAACAGACTTCTGAGTAACTCATGGGTCAAAGGAGGACTCATTGTGGAAATTTAAAACTACATCGAAGAGGAAAATAGTGTAAATACGACACATCCAGGTTTGTAGGATTCAGCTAAAGCAGTTTTTAGAGGGAAATTTATGCTCTAAACTTACATTAGAGAAGAGGAAAGGCTCACAATTAAGATCATATAAAAAGTTAGGGGGAGCCCGGCCGGTGTGGCTCAGTGGCTGAGCGTCGACCCTGCACCAAGAGGTCGCCGGTTCTTTTCCTGGTCAGGGCACATGCTCAGGATGTGGGCCCGATCCCCAGTGGGGGCCGTGCAGGGGGCGGCCAATCGATGCTCTCTCTCATCGATGTTTCCATCTCTCTCTCTCAAATCAATAAAGAAAATTTTTTTTTTTAAAGTTAGGGGGAAACAACATAGGAACCTGTAGTGGAAGGCAGATGGCATAAAGTAAAATTAAAAACATAACTTTAATAATTTTGGAAAAAATCTAATAAAAGATACAAATCTCTGGCAATACTGATCATCAAAAAAGAGATGAGGGACAAGTAATATCAGAAATATGAAAAAGCCACACTGCTATAGATGTAGTTTTTAAAAATAAGAGAATTCAATGAACAGTGTGAAAACTGAAATGAAATGGGAAGTTTTCCTGAAAAAGATGGATTGCCAAAATTGGCTCAAGTAGAAAAAAAGGTCTGTGTAGTTCTATTGCCTTGAAAGAAATGGATTCAGTAGTAAAAATAAATAAATAAGTAATCTTAGAACACACACAAAGAACACCTAACCCCAGCGGCGTTATGGGTGAGCTTCACCCAACTCCTAGGTAGCACATTTTCCCAGTCTCATCTACAAAACTTCCCTGATGTTAGAGAAAGAGGGACTATGCCCCAACTCACTTTGTCAAGCTCAGATAACCTTGAGATGACCTTGACACCAAAAGCAGACATGACTAGTACGAGAAAGAGCAGGTGCAGTTCAGTCTAACTCGTGAACATTCGTGTACAATTCATGAACAAAGTAATATGAGCACAATTCAGCCATCTAGTTAAAAAATGAGTACAACGTGGCCAGGTTGAGTTTTTCCCAGGAATATAAGGTTGGTTTAACACTAAAACCTTCATTTGCAAAATTTAACAGATTAAAAGAGGAAAGAAAAAACTCACATGATTGTTTGACTAGATGCAGAACAAGGATTTTATTAAATTCAGCGTCCACCCAACATAAAGTTAATACCAGGAGGAAACTTCTCCAAGGTACTTACACAAAACCCAGGGCCAGTGTCACTCTATAAGGTGAGTGGCATGGAGGTGAGCCATGTCCTGCATTGCAGGTGAGGAGATGAGGTCCGAGGTCATGGGTCAAGTTCGGGACAAAGAGCGACTAGGAGCCGCTGGCTTCGGTTTGCATTCATGTCCTCACTGTAAGTGCCTGGGAAGCAGCCTAGGTTCGGCCCTGAAACACCCAAGGGGTCTTTTTACTTGTAAACACCTGATTTCTGTTAGTAACTGGGTAGCCCAACACTCACCATTTCAATGTCACCCTAAAGCCCTTCTGAGTCAACATCAAAGCTTCCTTACTCCCTCGCGTGTTTAGAATGGGAGAGTGCAGGGTCCCGAATTGGGACCCTCCGAGGACACATCCGAGGGGAGGTTTAGTGGGCCGGTGGTGAGGCGCCAGAGGGGCGCGGTCTCCCCTCGATGCCTTTGGAGGGAAGGCACGCCTGGGTTCTGCGCCGGAGGCTAGACCTTCATCCTGCAAAGTGCTCATTCCGGGGAGCAATTTCCAGTCGCGAAGGAAGGGGCTTTGAAAGCGGTGACACATTCGGGAGGACTCAACAAGCATGAAATGAGATGCTTTGGAAGAAATGACTCCTAGGGAAACTGCACCAAGTGCACCTCATTTGACGGAAGATTTGGGCTGGTTCTGTGGAATTGGATCGTGTGCGGAGGTGTCATCGGATCTCGGGCAATGATGGGCAGAGCTGAAGAGCATGGGCCTGCTGGACGGATGGTGCGGCCCCAGAGTAACGGTGCCCGCCGTCTTTGCCCTTCAGCTTGCGTTGCTGGCTGTCCACCTCCCCAGGTCTGACCCGCGTCTTTCTCTAGCCTTCCCTCGGCCTTGCAGCCCACTTGCTGCTAGTCACCCCGTCAGCCGTTCTGCCTGAATTTTCTCAATGTTGGTGTTTTGGGGTTTTTTTGCTGCCCAGCCTCGGGGCTCTGAGGAATCGAGACCCAAAAAACACAGCTAACAGTAATAGCAGCTCACGCGATTTGAGCTGCCATGAAGTCCAAGGCGTGGTGTGGCGTTGAAACCTCCCTTTGCGCCGGGATGATTTTATGCCCATTCTGCAGATGAAGGAGTCGAGGCTTAGGAAATTCGACCTTGTCTCCAAGGTCACGCAGCTGGAAAGCAGCGCCCGCATCTTCTGCCTGAAGCGCCCAGCTCCTGTTCCAACATGGCTTTCCTCCTGCCCCCGTCTTCGCTCCGGTGTCCCCTCCTCGCCGAAGGCAGAGCAGTCTTTCCGAAAAGTAAAGATGGCCATCAGCTGCCCCATCCCCCAGCTCTGTACTTTAAACCCCCCCCACCCCCCCAGACCCTTAGTTTTAGCTCCCTGGACTTCCTGGCTGCGTCTGAACACTTGAGACACGTTCGGCCTCCTGAGGGACCCCCGCCCAGATGCTGCCCCGCACCCCTGCAACTCCTGTCTCTGGAGGCCGGGTGGGCGGCCGGGCTCTGGGCATGCCCAAGAGCCCGCTGTGGAGACTGCGGGTGGGATGCTGTAGTGGGAGGGACGATCGTGATCAGAAGCCTCGGCGTGTTCGAAGCCCTTGCTCAGAAATGTTCAGAGGCTTCCGTGGTTCAACGAGAGGCAGTAGCCTGGTGGTTAAGGACACAAACCCTGGAGACATCTGGCCTGGCCTCATGTTCTGGCTCTGCCACTTAAGAGATTCATGGCCTGGCAATTACTTGAACCCTCTCGACCTCGATGTCCATCTGTAGAACAGGGGAAATAAGAGTGTGTTCCGTAGGGTTGCTGTAAGGATGCGGGGAGACTGATCCATGTGCAGCTCTCAGCTGCGCCCAGCACTCTGAGCACATGGTACTGGCCGTGGCTGCTGCGCTCCAGCTCGGCCTCCATCCGCGGTGGATGCCAGCTGCCGGGCACGGTGCGGGCTGCTGCCGACAGGGAGATGGAGACCCAGCCCTGCTCTCACATTCTGGCAGGAAGTCCGTGGAAGTGATTTCAGGTGATTGCAGAAACGGGCATTGTCTCGGCTCTCGCTGCTGCAACGACCCTGACTTGCAGCGGACGTCGATCTTCTCCCGGTTCTGGAGGCTGGGAGTCCAAGATCCGGTGCCAGCAGGTTCTGTGTCTGGTAGGGCCCTCTTCCTGGTTGCCAACAGCTGCCTTCTCGTTATATCTTCACACGGCCGAGAGAGGGGGAGCCCTGGTCTCTCCCTCTGCTTATGGCGCCATTACTCCCACCCCAGGGGCCCCACCGTCACCAAGGACCTCATGTAAGCTGCTCACCTACTGAAGGCCCATCTCCTATTCCCGTCCCATTGCGGGTTAGGACTTCATCGCATGGGTTGTGAGGGGACACAAACATTCATTCCGTAACAGGCGTGCACATGGGTGGGTTGAGGAGGAGTCTACGTCCTCGACGCTCGCAGGGAACCCTTCTCGGAGAAGGTTCTTCTTAAGCCAAGCCTTGAAGGAAGGCTCAGAATGGGCCAGGCGAACAGGGAAAGGCACTGCAGGTGGGGGGAGGGCAGCATGTGCAAAGGCCCGGGGGTGAGAGATCATGGTACAACCTCATCGCACTGTTTGCCAAGGCTGGATGGGGCAGGCCGGCCACAGCAGGTGGAGCCGGGCTTGTGTGCCATGCCGAGCAGGTGGGTTTTCTCCTACCCCTCCGTCCCTGTGCTCACCACCAGCCCCTCTGTGCGCAGGAGCTCCAGGAGCTGGAGAGGAAGCTGGAGGACGAGCTGGCCCACCAGGAGGCGGCCCAGCTGCAGCAGGCCCTGGCCCGTCGGCAGCAGTGGGCAGGAGATGGGCCCGGGCTTCTGAACGAGCCTGGGGACACAGATTCTGAAAGGCAGGTCTCCGCCGTCCTGCGGCAAGCCCTGAGCAAGAGCCAGAAGTTACTGGAGCACCAGCAGCAGCGGTGAGTCGCCCGCGGCGCTGTGTCGGGGCCCCGGGGCACCCGCCTTTCCCTCAGCAGAGCGAGGAGGCGTCCTCCCAGCACCCAGGAGCTGCCAACTGCAGCGTGCTTCTTCCCTGACGTCTTTACAGACTGCTTTTTTCTCTTTTTAACATCATTGAGGTTTTGCTGAACATAATACATTTAAACTTTTGTTTCTAAATAACTATAGACTCTCAAGAAGCTGCAGAAATAGTGCAGAGATGTATGTGCCCTTCACCGGGCTTCCCCAGTGGCAGCATCTTACGTAATCACCACACGTCGTCCAGACGGGGCATCGGCCTCGACTCGGGCACAAGGCAGGGGCCACACCCGGCCTCGCCAACCACCTGGCCACACCCACCCACGCCAATCACCTGGCCACACCCACCCAGCCAATCACCTGGCCACACCCACCCAGCCAGTCACCTGGCCACACCCACCCAGCCAGTCACTTGGCCACACCCACCCAGCCAATCACCTGGCCACACCCACCCACGCCAATCACCTGGCCACACCCACCCAGCCAGTCACCTGGCCACACCCACCCAGCCAGTCACTTGGCCACACCCACCCAGCCAATCACCTGGCCACACCCACCCACGCCAATCACCTGGCCACACCCAGCCTCGCCAATCACCTGGCCACACCCACCCACACCAATCACCTGGCCACACCCACCCAGCCAATCACCTGGCCACACCCACCCATGCCAATCACCTCTTTTATATCCTGCTTTGTGATACAGACAGAGCCCCAGGCTTTCCTCAGGCTTTTTGCTCAGTTACCTTTAGACGGCTAGCCTTTGCCAGAGGCATGGCGACTCTCGGAAAACCTGATTTTTAGCAGCTTCCTGTTTCCGCCGTGAGAGTTCCGCGGCTGTGGGCGGGGGGGCTCCATTCTGAAAGCGCACGCGCACACTCACTGGAAGGAAACAGACCGAACCGCAATGGATGTGGTTTCTGGGCGGTGAGACTGCTGGTGATTTTAATGTCTTTGTGTACACTTTCCTGTGTAAACACCACCTGAGAGTGTAATTCTGTCCCACGGAAGTCATTTGCTGAGGGGCCGAGTCCCTGGGATCAGAGGGAAATGCTCAGAGCTGCCGCCCGGATTTGGGGCAGGATTTAGGCTGTTGACGGCCCTGACGTACCCCGTGCCTCGTGGAGGACATTGCTGCTGGTCAAGCCCCTAATGGAACTGTACCTGCAGAGGGTTTGGGTTGCATTGACCAGCAGGAAGGCAGGGCGGATAATCCGTGATGCCACCTGAGTGGGCTACGGGATCAGGTAGATCGGGGCCCTCGTGTGGAAGTCAGGAAGCCTGATGGAGCCCCTCCTGCAAGGAGGTGCCACCCAGCCCCGGTGGGCAGAGCCGGGGACAGTCTTGGAAGATGGTCCCATGTCTGCTGCAACCCAGAGGCACACGGTGGATGAGACCCCGGAGCCTGGTCTCCTTGAGCGTGGCCATGACAACTGACACTGGGCATTGTCCAAGTAGGGTCACAGGTCGCGCTGCGGAGCCACCTTGAAGTCACCACACACCGGCCTCAAAGCTCATCCTGGTGGGCTCGCCGCAGTACATGATTGCAAAGTGGCTAGGCAGGGACAGGTGAGCCTCTTCCGGCCATCCCTGCCCACGGATTTAATCACACGTGTGTGGCTTAGATTACCATTCTTCGTCGTTCACATAACCAGACAGTCTCACGAGTCGTGCTGTCATGAAATGGCTCATGTCTGTTTCACTCCACTCTAGTTTGAGAGAGGAGCAAGAACACAGTGTCGTGCTGGAGGACTTGCTGGAGAGCATGGAGGCGGACACCTTTGTGGCCCTGTACAGCCAGGTGAGGACACGCCCGCCGAGTTCCGGGTCCCTTTCCCTTTTCCTCGGAGCCCACCTTTCCTCGCCCGTGGGGCAGGGATGATGACGCGGACCTTGGGAAGAGCGGGGCGGGTTTAGGAAAGGCCCCTCGCCCAGGGCCGGCACGGAGAGCACATTCCGTCAGGGTGACTGCAGCAGTAGCCACGATCATTGTCACCCTGATCCCTCTCCTTTCTGAGATTCGACAGGCACCCAAACATTGCTCCTCTCCTCAGTGTGAAACAGGGTGCGTGTCCGCAGAGCAGGGCCCCAGGAGTGGAGTGGGTCCTGGGAACCTGGGCTTTCGGAAGGGGCCGTGAGATTGCACGCCACGTCCCCACTTTTCCGGGGCGAGAGTGGCCCATCTGCCTTCCTTCTCTGCAGTTCCAGCCACTGTATCTGTGTTCAGGTCGAGAAGAAGAGGTAGAACACAGTCACCTCGAAGGCCTTTTCTTTTCCAGAGAGCCAGTGCCCCCAAGTCTCTGCAGCTGGTCCTCCTCACGTCCTGGGGAGCCCTGGCCTGTCCACCCCGGCTGCAAGTCCAGTTGCTCCTTCTCAGCAGGGGGAAGGCTGGCTGTCGGCCAAGCTGTTCCCAGCTTCTAAGGCACTGGCTTTCCGTGGCTGGTCGCCCCTTTCCGTCATCATCCAGGCCAGCCAATCGCACCCCTCCGCTGCTTCTCCCGCCGCTGCCACGTCTCTCTGACCTAGCTCCGTGGGGGAGGGTCTCTGCTGCTTTAAGGATCTGTGTGGGGATGAGGAGGGAGGCACCTGGTGCTCCAGGGTGATCTCAGCTCAGGGTCCTTAACCACATTGACAAGTCCCTGGGCCATGTGAGGTGACACGCTCACAAGTCCCAGGACGGGGGGAGACGTCTTGGGGGAGGGGGTCATCGTTCTTCACCTGCACCAAACCAGAAGTCACGGTTAGCATTGGCAACATCGAGATTATTGGTGAATCTGAGGCGCTCCTTCCTCTTTGACATGGGGGCTGACCTGGACTTTGTAAATATTTAAAGACGAGGCCACCTACCCTGTGACAGGACCCAGCAAGGTACTCGACACTCATGAGCTCAGTGTTGGGCGGGCTCTGTCATCACCCCCCAGGCAGGTCCCGCAGAGGTGAGACGTGTCCAGGTTCACACGGAGGAGACAGGAGGATGTCGCCCGAGGACACAGTTCCACGCGGTTTTGGGGAGTGCGGAGCCTGTTCTCTTTGCTAACCTTTTGTTTTAAAATAATGTTAGATTTGCAGGAAGTCGCCAAGGTAGCACAGAGTTCCAGTGCCCCTCCCGTATTTCACTGGGTTCCCCGATGGCTGCACCTTACAAAACCCAGTACAACATCAAGGCCAGGACATTGGCGTTGCCATAAAGTCTGTCATTTTATCACATGTGGACTTGTATAACCAACACCACAATTAAAATGGAGAACTATCCCACGACCACAGAGATCCCCCGTGTCACCCCTGATGGTTATATCCACCCCTCGGCCCTGGCGACCACTACTCTGTTCTCTTAACTGTGTCGGTTTGGAATGTCATGCACAGGACGCCACACAGGATGAGACTGTGGGGACGGGCTTTTTCCACGCCGCGCAGTGACCGGAACCCACCCACTTCCCTCTTTGAGCCGCCCAGTGCTGTTCCGTGGTGTGGCCGTAGTGGTTTCTTTCTTTTTTAAAATTTTTTTCTTTATTGATTTTAGAGAGGAAGGGAGAGGGAAAGAGAGATAGAAACATCGATGAGAGAGAACATAGATTGGCCGCCTCCTTTATGCCCCTCACTGGGGATCAGGCCCACAACCTGGGCATGTGCCCTGACCAGGAATCGAACCAGAAACCTCTTGGTGCATGGGTCGACGCTCAACCACTGAGCCACACTGGCCGGGCCTTAGCAGTTTCTTTAACTATCCACTGGTTTGGGGACATTTCCGTTGTTTCCGGATCTGTGCTGTCCCCACCCCAGAGCTGCATCCCCTCTGGGAACACGGGTAGGCGAAGGGGACATGACTGACCGTCGCTGCTGCCGGCCAGGCGTTAGATGGCGGCGAGCGGGGGGTGGTCAGAAGGATGGGTGAGGCTTTGGAAAGTCACGAGGAGCCAAGGCTGCTGACCAAATAGATTTTTTTTGACAGCTCTGCAGATTTGGGGACGTGTTTCTAAGACTGAGCTACTGACATACGTATTTCCCTGGACAAAGCGTCCTAAGCCCGTGTCCATCAGAACTTGGGTCCATCAGGGTTAGGGTGCTGCGGCCTGAGCCCCTGCCTTCGCCCGCAGGAGCTGAGGCTGGCCTCGTACCTGTCCAAGCTGACGATGGTGCCGCCGGGCACACTGCGCCGCCTCCTGAGCGTGGCTCTGCCCGCGGCCTCGCAGCCGGAGCTGCTGGCCGTGCTGGAGTCGGTCAGCCAGAAGCAGCCGGACCACGCGGTGGACAGTGACGGCGGGGAGCAGGCCGACCTGGGCAGGAGGGGGTGAGTCGGCGTCCGGCATCCCTGAGCGAGGTCCCAGGAGGAGAGCAGATGGAGGGAGGGGCGTGGGACCGTCCCCAGTGGGCACGCCATGGACCAGAGCGAAGGCAGCCAGAGAGTCGCCATGAATCCTCTTCAAGTCCCGGTGGGCCCACGTGTTTTGTCTACTCTTTTCTCTTCAGTCACCAACTTATTTTTCAAGTAGAATCTTAAGAACATAAGTTTTCTGGGCACGTACCTGGGTTGCAGGTTTGATCCCTGGCCCCAGTTGGGGTCATGTGGGAGGTAACAACCCATCGATGTGTCTCTCCACATTGATGTTTCTCTCTCCCTCCCTTTCACTCCATCTAAAATCAATGGAAAAATATCCTCAGGTGAGGATTAACAAAAAATAAATAAAATAAAAATAAAAACAATGTAAAAAATACATAAGAGAAAATCCATGGTTCTACCAGCTGGAGAAAACGGCTGTGGCATTTTGCTACAGTTCTTCCTCCTGCACCTGTTTCTGCTGGGTTGTGCATCTGTGGGCATGGTCAGAGGGCTGGGTGTGGGTGTGGCCAGGGCTGGGCTGGGGTGGGTGTGGTCAGAAGGCTGGGTGTGGGCGTGGCCAGGGCTGGGGTGGGTGTGGTCAGAGGGCTGGGTGTGGGCGTGGCCAGAGGGCTGAGCGGGTGTGGTCAGGGGCTGGGTGGGTGTGGTCGGGGCTGGGGTGGGGTGGTCAGAGGGCTGAGTGGGCGTGGTCGGGGTGGGTATGGGTGTGGTCAGAGGGCTGGGTGGGCGTGGTCGGGGCTGGGGTGGGGTGGTCAGAGGGCTGAGTGGGCGTGGTCAGGGGCTGAGTGGGCTTGGTCAGAGGGCTGAGTGGGCGTGGTCAGGGGCTGAGTGGGTGTGGTCAGAGGGCTGAGTGGGCGTGGTCAGGGGCTGAGTGGGCATGATCAGGGCTGGGGTGGGTGTGGCCAGGGGCTGAGTGGGCGTGGTCAGGGGCTGAGTGGGTGTGGTCAGAGGGTTGAGTGGGTGTGGTCAGAGGGCTGAGTGGGCATGCTCAGGACTGGGTGTGGTCAGGGGCTGAGTGGGCGTGGTCAGAGGCTGAGTGGATGTGGTCAGGGGTTTGGTGTGGGCGTGGTCGGAGGGCTGAGTGGGTGTGGTCAGGGGCTGAGTGGGTGTGGTCAGAGGGCTGAGTGGGCGTGCTCAGGGCTGGGGTGGGCGTGGTCAGGGGCTGAGTGGGTGTGGCCAGGGGCTGAGTGGGTGTGGTCAGAGGGCTGGGTGGGCGTGGTCAGAGGGCTGGGTGGGCATGCTCAGGGCTGGGGTGGGTGTGGTCAGGGGCTGGGGTGGGTGTGGTCAGGGGCTGGGGTGGGTGTGGTCAGGGGCTGAGTGGGTGTGGTCAGGGGCTGAGTGGGCATGGTCAGAGGGCTGAGTGGGTGTGGTCAGGGCTGGTGTGGGCATGGTCAGAGGGCTGGGTGGGTGTGGCCAGAGGGCTGAGTGGGTGTGGTCAGGGGCTGGGTGTGGGCGTGGGCAGAGGGCTGAGTGGGTGTGGTCAGGGGCTGGTTGTGGGTGTGGCCAGAGGGCTGAGTGGGTGTGGTCAGGGGCTGGGTGTGGGCATGATCAGAGGGCTGAGTGGGTGTGGTCAGAGGGCTGAGTGGGTGTGGTCAGAGGGCTGAGTGGGTGTGGTCAGGGCTGGGGTGGGGTGGTTCGAGAGCATCATGTCCCAGCTCAGTTCCTTCCAGGGCACAGCCAGGTGGCAACAAGCAGATGGCAGGTACTGGAAGTGACTCTAGAGCATGGTCACAGGGAGGCTGCTTCTGCCTCAGGTGCACCCACGAGGACCTTATTTCTGGGGCTCCCTTTGGCCAGTTTAGTGTGGGAGGCTGGTGAGCAGGCATGGGCAGGTCAGGCCGATGTGGGCATGCCAGGGGCACTCAGGTGGCTGTCCCAGGAGTGTGGAGCGTGACCGTGTCTTTTCTTTGCCTGGCCTTAAGGCTCACGTGTCACGGTCTCTGAGGGCAGGAGGCACTACTCTCGTGTCCCAAGAGCCTTGTCATTTTAGTCGTGGGTTTCAAGCAGCAAAAACAGACTGACTAAGCAAGAAAGGGTGTACAAGGGGCCTGTCAGCACGCCCAGTCCCTGGGAAGGCAGGACCAGGAGAGTGTGCCCCTCTGGGATGCTGCCCTCCGAGGACTAGCCTTCTGTGCCCAAGAGTTAGACTCCAGGAAGAGAGCGCTGGCCCAGCCTGGCAGGGACCATCTCCACCACCGCTGGGCAGGGTGAACCAGCCTGGGCACAGACGGGACTCTTGGGCCAACTGTATCCTTTATGGACTCGACTCAACCCGGAGTCCTTGAACATCAGCTCACAGAGCCCATTGCTTCGTGAATATTCCATGTACTCCCTTTGCTAAGACGCCAAAACTCAACTCAAGTGTCCCCACCCCTCGGCAGCCTTCCTCTGCCTGACTGATGTCACCTGTTACCCTTGGGGCGGAGACTGTGCCTGGACAGGCCAGAGCAGGTGCATGGTCAGCGTGCGCTGAGTGAGTGGGAGAACCGACGGTGAAAACGCCAGTTTCCTCCTGTCAGGAAGCAGCCCGTGGTGCTTCTTAGGGTCGAGGCTCGCTGGGAGAGTCCGGTCTTTCGGAAAATATAAGACACTCCCTTCTTGCCTTCAGGAGACACCAGGGCTGGTGGCAAGCCTTAGAAAGCAATCTGCGCGGAGAGCTGATAGGCAGAGGATTAGAAAAGATGCTGTGGGCCCGCCAGAGGAAGGAGAGGTAATGACGGGCACCTGCTCGGGTGGGCTGGGCGGTCAGCCTGGGAGCCGGGATGGGCGGTGGGGACCGAGGAGGGGACCGTTCCTTCCTACAGACCACAGTCTGTCTGCAGGAGCGGAAGGTAAGCCTCTAGCTGTCAGTGGGAGGATGTTCGTTTATCCCCTATTAGCATTGGGATGACTGTGCTTCTGTTGAACCAGTGGACATTGTAACGGGACAGCATTCGAAGGAGAGTAATTCCCTGCAGCTGGTCTGATAGTTGACGACGCCCGTCCTGTTGCACTGAGCCTCCCAGCCTTCCAGAAAGTGGGGGTGATCAAACCGGGGCTTGGGGAGGTCAGATGAAGGGGCCTCGGTCTTTGGCTATAAACAGCACCCCTGGGACTTGGGGCATCTCACTAACCCCTTATTTCCCTAAATTCCCAGGCCAGAGCTTTCTTCTCTAGCGAGTGTCTTTCTCCTCTCACTGTGTGACTGTGCACCCAGAGAGCGGAGGGGAGCTGGGGCAGAGTGGCTGTAGATCCCTGCGGTCGACCAGGTGTCTCCAGTGATGCCCGCTGGAGAAGGTTGGGAGAAACAGGAACACCAAGTAGATTCATGATGGGTGTCCAGTGTGTGCCCTGGGGACAGTGGGTGTCCAGGGGCGGTGTCTAAGCTGCAGGCTCCGCTTCCCTAATTTCTCAGCGCCACGGTGAAGGTGCTGAGACCACACTCCTGAACTGTCCACGAGGAGAGTCAGGGACGCATGGGTAAAAGGCTGCGGAGCAGAGTTTAGTCCCCAAGAATTTAGATCAGGATATCGAGCCCACACCGAGAAAGTGAGATCCCGGTTGTTAGCGATGTCGGGGTTCCAGTAGAGAAACGGGATTAGTCGAGGGAGCGAAGGCATCCCCGGGCCGCCTTCCCAAAGCGTGTCCCTGTCTCCTGCTCCAAACACATTCTGCCTAACTTCTGTGCGTTGTAATCAGGTTTTCTCAGCCCGCTTTTAGTGTGAGGAGCACAGGCCGTGGTGTCCTGGGAGAGGGGCGGGAGCTCTGATGTGTAGCAGGGGCCCATCTCCACGGTGTCGATACTTCCACCGTGGCGGATTTCAAGCGAAGCCTGAGATTAACGACAGGCTCACAAAACCTGAAAAGGTAACGGCCGTGAGTCGGTAGGAGTTGTCTGCAGCTCGTCACCACCACAGGCTAATCTCAGGGGCAGTCTGACCAGCAAGAAAACCTTTCTTTAACATGGTACTTGATGGGGGATCTAGGGGCCCAAAGGGGGTTCTCCTGGGGAGCTCAGTCAGGACATTCTGGAGTGTCAGTTGCCAAAAACGTCCAATGCGATCTTCCGTTCTTCCTTCAGCATATTGAAGAAGACGTGTCCCCCTCTCAGGGAGAGGATGGCGTTCCCTGGCAGAGGGAGCTGGCCACACCTGTCCCTGGAGCCCGGCAGCGAACTGGTTCCCATGCCCATCGTAGGGGCAGAAAGCGTTGACTTATTAAACACGGGCGAGAAGCTCTTCATATTCAGAAATCCGAAGGAGCCGGAGATCTCGCTGCACGTCCCTCCCAGGAGAAAGAAGAACTTTCTGAACGCCAAGAAGTCCGCCTGGGCCTCGGGCATGGGCTAGCCGAAAGGAAGTGCCAGGGAGTCTGCAGACAGAGAGATGTGTGTTCTCCTGCCCACCCGTGTGTGTTTGTAATGTACAGCCTGCAAATACGTGTCGCACATGGAAGACACGCCAACGAGGGTCCCCCCGACTCTCAAAGACCCTGTTTACTCTTCTCGTGAGTTTCCAGGTGGCCCCTCTCTCTGGCATTGCAGGGATGTGATGAGACCCGGGGCCAGCTGTGCACTCTCAGTCCCACCTGGCCGGGGGCCCGCAGGAGACCCCATTCCCGACTCCCGTCCCACGGTCTCTGGCTGTGTTAGGGGCCGGGCATTGAAGGCAAGGCCCTTACATTTCATGTTTGTTACATACTCTGTTTGTATCAAAAGAACCTTCAACAATAAATGTATTTTACACAAGCTTTTCTCCGCTGAACTCATCTCTGCTGTGTGTGGGGACCATCTGGTTTTCGCCGCGACTCTGTTTCAGCCACACGTGTTCCACAGAGATTTGCCCTCTGTCATTCCAGCGGCCAGAAAACGTCTCCAGTTCAAATCAGTTATTTCTCCCTCTTTACAAAGAGAGACTTTGGTGGCTTGAGAAGGTGAGTCGATGTGTGCACGTTTGTTAAGCTAGTAAGTAGCAAAGTCAGGATTCACTCTCCGTGCCCCCAGCCCTTGTCCTTTCTCCCAGACTCAGCACACTGACACACAACCGCCCTCAGTCGTTTGCCAATGAGTGCGCACAGGTCCTCCCTGTAATAACTCCATTCTGACCCTCAGTTACTGCACGTACACACCCTGGCAGTTTCTTTTCTGTAAACATAAGGGCCTTGAGACACCCAAAGAAAACTGTAAAGATAAGGGGTTGAGGATGGCCTTGGGAAACTCAGAGAAACCATGAGAAAAAAGAGATGAATAGTTGCCTGGCTCCTCTCTCCCTCTTCTCTGTATCAGCCCCCCTTAACGGTGCCAAAAGCGGCGCCAAGAGAATGTAGTTTTTTTTTCTGTAGTCTGTGCCTTTAAAAGCGGGCAACAAAGAAGGCTCGGGGCTGAGGATTTGGGGAAGCTGTACCCCCCCAGCCCGCCGGTGTAACAGCCCGCCGGTGTAATAAAGTGCTCCTTTACAATTCGGCCATGCGTCTCTGGTTATCTCGCTGTCAGGTTATAACACTCCCCTCTCACATGTGTCCTGCCCCCTCCGTCCTCACAGCGGCGACTGGGGCCCCTGAGGTCCCTGAGGACTCGCTGGGGCTGGACCAGATCGTGGGATGCGCTTTTCTGAGAGCTGGGTCAAGGCGATTGCGGTGGGTCTTTTCTGAGAGTGGAAAGTGATTGGGAAGGAACCCGTCACTGACAGAGAGAAGAGGGCTCCTTGGGAAGCACCTGTTACATTCGAGTTGCTCTGGAGACTTCCACCTGCTTTAACCCACTTTGCAGTCCTCACCGATCCCCCAGCATGGAGGGGGGCACGACTCCCCTGCAGAGCCAGGGAGGCTGAGACGCGAGTAAGTCACTCACCGGCTTTCACACCACCTGTGAGGGAGGGAGCCTGGGCTTGAACCCCGGTCTCCCAACTTTCAAACCCTTATCTGCCATGAGATGTCCCATCTCCTTTGGCAACGTGAAGGCCAGGTCTCGTTTGCAGTTCCCATGAGCATGGGTGCAGCACGGCAGACAGGGACCTTGGCTGGGGGTGCATTTCTTCCAGGCAGCCACTGACCTGTCACCATGGAAACACTGTGTGCGCGTCAGTCGTCACTTACTAGTGCAGAGTACTAAGCTGTAAGCATAGACCACACACTGTTCGTCCCCTGTTGATGGACATGAGTTGTTGCAGGTTTTGCTGGGACAAGGAAGCAGCTATGAACACTGTGGGCGTGTGCCCTCCCCCGGGTGCATGGCCAGGCCGTGGGACAGTGTGTGTTAAACCCTGAGAACCTGCCAGGCTCTTTCCCACCGTGCAGCAGTTTGCGTGCCCACGTGAGCTCCAGTCCCTGTGCGTCTCCGCCTGCATGAGCACTCTCGTGGCTTCTGCTTTTGTTTTCAAATCCTCACTGAGGATATTTTTCCATTTATCTTTTAGATAGAGTGGGAGGGAGAGAGAGAGAAACATCGATGTGAGAGAGACACATCGACTGGCCACCTCCCGCACAACCCCGACCAGGGCCGGGGGCCGAACCGCAGCCAAGGTACGTGCCCTTGACAGGAATTGAATGCTCTAACCGCTGACCCAAACTGGCCAGGACTACACGCATTCTTTTTAATGTTGGCCATTCTAACAGGATTTCTCACAGCACTTTTTTTATTTTACTTTATATATATATATTTTTTTCAATTACAGTTTACACTCAGTATTATTTTGTACTAGTGTCAGGTGTACAGCAGAGTGGTTAGACAATCATACACTTTACACAGTGATCCCCCTGACGTTTCTGGTACCCACCTGATAGCTTACGTAATTATTACAGTGTTACTGACCATCTTCCCTATGCCGTACTTTACACCCCCTTGACTATTTTGTAACTACCAACTTGTACTCCTTAATCCCGTCCCCCTTCCTTCTGGCAACCATCAGTCTTTAAACTATCTATGAGTCTGTTTCAATTTTATTCACTTATTTTGTTCTTTAGATTCCTCGTATGCGTGAAATCATATGGCGTTTGTCTTTCTCTGTCTGACTTATTTCACGTAGCATATTACCCTCCAGGTCCACCCGTACTGTCTCAAATGATAAGACTTCATTCTTTTTTGTGGCTGAGTAATATTTCATTGAATATATATGTACCACCACTTCTTTTTTATCACCTGTCTCATGGATGGGCACTTGGGTTGGTTCTACATCTAGACTGTTGTAAATAATGCTTCAGTGAACACAGCAGTGCATATATTCTTTCAAATTAACGTTTGGATTTCTTTGAATATATTCCCGGGTTGGAATCACTAGTCATAAGGCAGTTCCATTTTTAAGTTTTTGAGGGACCGCCGTGCTGTTTTCCAGTCTTAGGGCAGCTTTAATCAGGGTTTCGTGTTTCTTTTCCCCACATGTCTCCTTTGGTGGAGCGTCTGGTTAAACCTGTCACCCGTTTTTTTATTGGCTTGCTTGTTTTACTGTTTTTGAGTTTTGAGAATTCATTATATATTCTGGACACAAATCCTTATCAAACATATGGTTTCCAAACATTTTCTCTCATTCTGCATTCCGTCTTTTCATCCTTTTAACAGTGTCTTTTTTAAGAGCGGAAGTTATAAGTTTTGATGAAGTCCAGTTTGTCAACTTTTTCTTTTATGGATTATGCTTTTGGTATCTAAGAAATCTTTTCTCAACCCAAGGTCACAAAGGGTTTGCCTATGTTTTCTTCTAGAAGTATATATGTGCGCACGTGTGTGTGTGTGTGTGTGTGTGTGTGTGTGTGTGTGTGTAACACACATATATATACATATATAAACAGATTTTTATAGCTTGACATTTATATCTATAATCCACATTGAGTATTTTAATTTTTTTATTGATTTTTAGAGAGACAGAGAGAGAAACCTCGATCGGCTGGCTCCCTTACGTACCCCGACGGGGGACTGAACCCAAGGCCCTGCTCCCTTTGGTGTGCGGGATGAAACTGCAACCAACAGAGCCAGCGGTCCAGGGCTTGACTGATTTTTTAAAATATTAAATCAATTTTGTGTTCTTGGGATAAACCCAACTTGGTTATGATATACTATCCTCTTTAGATATATTATTGATTTCTATTTGCTAAAATCTTGTTAACTTTTGCATCTAAGTTCATGAGGAACATTGGTCTGTAGCTGTTTCTTCCTGTAATGTCTTTTCGGTTTGGGAACCAAGGTATTGCTGGCCTCATAAAATGAGTTGGACAATATATTCTTCGCTTTTCTGGAAGAGTATGGGGAAAACTGGAATTATTATTTTTTTCATTAAATATTTGGTCAGATTCACCAGTGAATTTTGGTGCCTGGGGTTCTCATTATTGGAAGGTGGTTGTTTTTTTTAACTGAAAATGTCATTTCTTTAAAGATATAGAATGTATCACGTTATCTGTTTCTTTTGCATCCCCTTTGATAGTTTGTGTCTTTCAGGGAATTTTTCCATTTCCTCTGAGTTGTTTGATTTGTTGGCATAGCGCCGTTCACAGTGTTTCCTGATTGTCCTTTTGTTTCTGTGGAATTGGTAGCGATGTCACTGCTGTCACTCCTGATCTTGATCATGTCTTCTTTGATTTATTATTTTACCGATCGGACCGGCTGGAGGCTCCTCCATTTTATCTTTTCAACGAACCAGCTTTTCGTTTTATTGGCTTCCTCCACTGTTTTTTCTTGTATTGATCTCTGCTTTTATCTTGGTTATTTTCTTTAGTCTACATACTTCAGGTTTAATTTCCTCTTTATTTCCTGCTTTCTTAAAGGAGAATCTGAGGTCATAGACTTATCTTTCTTCTTTTCTAACATAGGCATTTAGTGCTATAAATGTCCCTCCAAGAAATGTGTTAGGACAGCCAACAAATTTCTTTCTTTTTTTTTAAATCCTCACCCGAGGATATTTTTCTGTTTAGGTTCAGATAGAGTGGGAGGGAGAGAAAGGAAGAGAGAGAGAAACATTGATGTGAGAGGGACACATCGACTGGTTGCCTCCCACACGACCCTGACCAGGGCTGCGGACGAACTGCAACTGAGGTACATGCCCTTGGCCGGAATCGAACCTGTGACTCATTGGTCTGCGGGCCGAAGCTCTAACCGCTGAGCCAAACCGGCCAGGGCTCAGCCAACAAATTCAATAGAGTCAGCCCCGGGTTGAGTTTAGTCGATGACTTCTCCTCCTCATTCTGCATCATATTTCCTGCTTCTTTACATGCCTGGTATTTCTTAATAGAATGCCAGTTAGCTTGTTAGGTGCTAGCTACTTATATTTCTTACAAATAGCCTTGAGCTTTGTTCTGGGGAACAAGTAAGTACTTGGAAACATTTTGATCCTTTGGAGTCTGGTTTTTAAGGTTCGTTAGCTGAGACTAGGGCGGTGTTTCGTCTGTGACCATGACACCCTGTTATTAAGACACGGTCTCTTCTGAGAGCTCTACAGAACGATCCCTGACTTACACGGTGTTCCAGTCTGGTTGGTGGGAAGCAGCACTGTCCCAGCCCTGCATGAGCACTGACTGCTGTTCCCTCCAAACCTTTCTGGTGGCTCTCTCCTTGGCCTCACGCCTGCCTTTCTGACGCGTGTGCGGACGGACAGTGCTCTCCTGAAGGGGAGGGTGGCCCTTTGCAGGTCTCCGGAGTGCTTGCCCCCTGGTGTCCTGTCCTCTTCGGTGCTCTGCCTGGCAGTCTGGCCACCTGAACTCTCTAGACACTCATCTCATCTCCTAAACTTGGGGACCCCCAGGCTCCCCCTGGGCTCCCTTCCCTGCAGCAAGGCCTAGAATCTCTCCAGGCGGAAAGGGCAGTGGCCGTAGGGAGCACCTCATTGGTCCCCACCAAGGTCAGTGTCCTCCGCTGCCTCACGTCCAGGGTCTTGAAAACTATTGTTTTGTACCTTTTGTCAATTTTTAAAAATTATCCAAGTGAGAGGGTAAATCGGGTCCTTGTTACACAGTTGGGTACAAGCTTTAAGCTAAAGTAGTTTTAAAGATAAAGATAATTTACCTTTCTTGTATCAGCAAGTTCATGTACCTTTTCTTACCATTAAGATTCTTTTCCTTTTTCTGTGAATTTGCTTATTCCCTTCTTGGCTCATTTTTCTTTTTCTAGGCTTTTTCTCTCTCCCATGATTTTGGGAAACTCCACAGAGACTTACATATTAGGGATAACAACTCTTTGTTAATATTGTGTTTTAAATTCCAAATATTTTCCAAGGGTAACATTTGTCACTTGAAATTTTATGGTTTTTGTCATGAAAAAGTTTTTACTTATTTTTTAAATATTGTTCCTATTCTAAAGTATTCAGTGTATTTCTTTAGAAAGCAAACACCATGAATAAGCGCATGGGGTGGAAATCAGGCAAAACAGGTGACCTCTGTAGGCACCCGGGGCGGAGGGACACTGAGACCCGCTGGAACAGCTGCACTCAGTACCCAGAGTTGCTTCAGACAACAGTAAGAATCACAGCTTTGAAATACATTTGCACTGGCCACGTGCACGAGCCCATGTTAGGAATCAGCTGCCGAAGTCGAATGAGGTCAACTGCTCCATGTTGGATTCAGCAGTTCTTCCTTCCGAGGCTCTGGCGACAGTGAAATGGGCCCTGGGGGGAAGTGGCAGCCATGGAGCCCAGGCCGGAAGGCTCACGTGGCCTCAGCAGAGACGCACGGCCGCGGGGAAGGGGGCCACCTTCTGTGGAGCACCTGCCACGTGTCAGACGCGGGAGAGAAGACAGCCGTAAGGGAGAACGGCTGCAGTGTCACCCTGTGTGTGGCTGCCTAGTCTATGGAGTCCCCATTCCAAGTTTGGAAAATGTCTCTGCTCACGCCACCTGCCTCCCGGACGCGGAACTCACTCTCCCAGCTTCCCTTGCACACCGGGGCAGGCATGTGACTCCGGCTCCACCGATGAGACGCACTCAGGGAAGGCTGGACTTGGAAGAGAGAAAGGGCTGGATGAGGCGAGCACACAGGGAACCCACTTCCTCGAGAGGATCCGGCAGGGGCTCCTTTCGCAGAGGGCCAGGGGGCCGGGGGAGCTAGGATGTCTCAGCTCAGTGAGTGGCAATGGGACAGCCTCACCAGAGGTGACCAGCAGGGGATTGGGACATTGTTCCTGGATGGTGTAGCCACCAAGCCTCATCCTCAGGCCCTTTGGGGGTCTGGGAGGTCCCCAATATCTTTACTTTAGTGCCGGAACGCCTCTGGCGACCGCCCATTATTGCAGGCTGGTCAGTAAGGAGACACATTTGAAATTTGCAGCTTCATCACAACTGACTGAAAAAAAGGAGATAAATAAGAAAAAATCCTCCTTGTTTTCCCCAGACAATAGAGGTGAGAGAAAGCAAAGCCATGTGTTACGGTCACCACCCTGCCTTTGTTCCCTGGAACGGGAATCGAGCATTTTCTACCAACCAGACACGCTGCTGAGTGACGGACCACCACGAGGTGCAGAAGGAAAGCCAGGGCATCGGAACTCTTCGCCCGTGGGGCTATGAAGAACGACCAGTCTCCACACTCGCCCCCTGTCCCTAGAGTAACCCGGCCGGCTGCACGGGGGAGGTGTTCGAAGTCACCGACAGGAAGCCCAGACCTGTTAATGTGATAAGTTCGCAGGAGGTTGTTTCCCACCCCCAACAAGGTCACAGGAAAGTTGTTAGCACTGAATGGCAATACTCTGGAAGGAAAATCTGCGGAAGCGATCATTAACCCTTTAGTTCCCATTGCTGTGAGTTAGGTTCTCTTGGGAAAGGCTGGAAACATGGATGGTCGGTGCAAAACCCCAGCCTCTCACCTTCCTATGGTGCCTCACAGTTTTCAAAGCCTGTTCATTCATCCATCCATCCATTCATCCATCCATCCATCCTTCCATTCATCCATTCATCCATCCATCCATCCATCCATCCATCCATCCATCCATCCATCCAACCAATAGCTAACGGACACCTGCTGTGTACCAGGCATTGTTCTAGAAGCAGTGACCAGGACATGCAAATCCCTGCCCTCCGTGGAGTCAGCACCCATGTCACACTCTCACCGCCGGTGCGACACCTCTCTTAAATAACTATCATTCTCTGTGTCAAAAATTGCAATACGTGCCACGCAGCCCGGATCCTGCCCCGGTTTGTTCTCCACAAAGCAGCCAGGCTGGTCTTTTTAAAAATGCAAATCGCTTCTTGCTTAAAACCCTCCAATGGCTCCTCATTACTCCTAGGAATACAATCCAGCTTCTCTCCCATGGCCTGCAAGGCCTTGGATCTGGCTTCTCTCTGACCCCATCTGCCACCTCCATCTCCTTTGCTCCCCCGAATTCAGCCAGCTTTGTCTTCTTTCTGTCCTTCCAACGTGCCGAGCTAGGTCCTGCCTCAGGACCTTGGCACATCTGCTCCTGAACACTCCTGTCCATCTATTTCCTGCCACCATTCAGGCTTCAGCTTGGGCATTCCCACCCATCCATCTTCCCACCCATCCATCTTCCCCCACACCTGGCTTATCTTTCCCGTGGTGCTGTCCGTCACTAGTCATGGAAATGGCCTGGCCGACAGAAGCGGTGGTGGAGGGGAATAACGGCCTGCCCAGTCAGACACACTGGCCCGAGACGAGCTTCTTTATCTCATTCAATGAAGATGTAAGTCAGGCCATGTACTTCCCCTGCTCAAAGCCTCTATGGGCTTCTGGGCTCAGACAGAGAAAGAGGCAGACTCCTTTCTCTGCCCCGGAAAGCCATACCAACTGCCCTCTTACCTGCCTGCCCTCTTCTCCCTCTCCTCCCCTCTTACTGTGCTCCAGCCACTGTGGCCTTTGAGCAGCCAGACATGCTGCTGCCCCAGGCCCTTTGCACTTGCCGACGCTCTCTCTCTGCAATGCTCTTCTTTCCACACCCACCGGCTTGCTTTCTCACTGTTTTAAGCCTTCATTCAAATGTTACCATCTCAGTGAGACCTTCCCTGATTGAAAGTTGCAACCCCATCCCCTGTCCTCTGCATCTGTCCGCCTTCCCTCATTTCCTGCCGTATTTTCTCCATAACACTTGTCAGCTTGTAGCATATTGTGTCATTTACTTGTTTACTTGTGTATTGTCTGTCCCATCACAGTGACAGCATCTGTTTGGTCACTGATGTGTCCCAGCAGCTAGGGTACAGGCTCAGAGTAGGCAGACCTATTGAGTGAATGATGGACAAGGCCCAGCCGCCTCTCTCCTCACCTGTGCAGTGGGCGGTGAGAGCCCCTTCCTGACCTGAGGGTTGTGAGGCTCCCCAGGCGATAGCACCCCCTCTGCCTGTCCCCAGCCCTAGAGAGCGTTGCAGAGTGTCTGCTTAGCAGGACCAGCTCACTAACCCTCACAGGACTTGCCTGGAAAGGTGGGATGGGGAGACACCGCGGATGAAACTTGACCCCTAAAATATTTGACATCCCGTTAAAAAGAGCTCAGGTGTTGAGGTAGATGGCTCTGGGTTCTAATCCAGGGTCTTTAATTACCTGAACAATCTCAAGCGAGTTCTGTAACCTCCCTGGATTTCTGTTTTTAATCTCTAAATGGGAGAAAAGTCCTATGCATCCTGGATTTGTTGTGAGGGCCGAGTGAGGCATGGGCACGCTCCCAGTGGGGTCCCCTGGGTGGGAAGACATCCTGTCACATCGGACGGGAAGGGACACTGCGGGGCTGAGGCCCTGTCCTGCCCCCCGTCCCTCCTCTGTCGCGTCTCTCGGCGGGAAGCTGACAAGAGCGCTCCGAAGGCTGGCAAAGGCCGCTTACATCCCCTAAGCTTGTCTGTTGATGCTCAGTTTGATTTTCTCAGGAAAACAAGAGAAAAACGTCATAAACAAAAACGTGAGAAAAAAAGTCCTGCTTCTTAAAGGCAAAGCCTCAGAAGACAGAGGGATTGGCCCGTTCTCTGGGAGCCTTTCCCATATTGGACTCAGAGCGTTGGTTCCCGAGAGAATTGGCACAAAGGCCAGGGTGCTCAGGGGACCCCCGGTGGGCTAGCCACCGGCCATCGGATGTGACACTTTGGGTTCTGCGCCCCAAGACAGCACAGGGCCTTTGAGAAGCAGGGCAGGAGTGGTCCCCAGGGATGGCTGAAGCAACCCCACCTTTGACGGCTGACAGAATTCCTCCAGGAACCTGGCCCTGGCCCTGGCCCTCCGCAGTCCTGGCATACGGCGTGTGCCCACCAAGGGAGTTATAGTTGTCCCGCTGCCTCCTGAAGCCAGGGCCACGATGTCTGTTACCCTGCAGCATCCCTAATGACCCCCCACTCTGTCCCCTTAGGTCAGACTCCCAGAAGCAGAGCCTGGGTCCAGGATTTGGGCACAAGTGGTTTATTAAGAAAGTGGTCCTCCCCTGGCCAGTTTGGCTCAGCGGTTAGAGCGTCGGCCCGCAGACCAGAGTCTCGGGTTCAAATCTGGTCAAGGGCACGCCCCACAGTTGTGGTTTGTCCCCGGCCCTGGTCAGGGTCGTGTAGGAGGCAATCAGTCGATGTGTCTCTCTCACATTGATGTTTCTCTCTCTCTCTCCCTTCCACTCTATCTGAAGATAGCTGGAAGAATACAGGGTAGACCCAGAGACGTGGAAGTAGGGTACAGACTGACAACCCTCAGAAGAAGGGGTAGGGGGGAGGGAAGAGATAAACCACAGAACTTATATGCATGTACGCATAACAGATGGACATGGACAACAAAGCTGGGGACGGGGTGGGGGGATGGGGAGGAGGGTGTCAACATCCGTAACAAAAATAAATTACTAAAATAAATAAATAAATAAATAAATAAATAAATGGAAGAACATCCTCAGGTGAGGATTTAAAAAGAAAAGAAAAGAAAGCGGTCCTGGACAGTCCTAGTAATGGAGTGGGGGACAGGTTGTGGCCTCGGGTGACACCCGGCTTCAGCCCCTTGTTGAGAGGTGCACCAACGCAGAGACACATCTCAGTTGGTCCGCCCAAGGCGATGGTGCGGGCTGTTCCCACACTCGGCCGTCACTGGCCGTGGGCGGGGTGGGGAGGGCCGTGGGCGGGGTGGGGAGGGCCGTGGTTGAATTCTCAAGCTCTTTCAGCCCTGGGTGCCAGCCGAGGAGACTGCAGCGCCCAGGGTGAGCCTGTGAGGGACACAGGGGCAGACCCTGGCAGCAAACATGCAGGGGCATGTGGCTCTCACCTGCCATTCCGGAGGGCCGTGCCTGTTTCCTCATGTATACAATCGGGATCCGCTGCACCTGTCACGGGCTGTGAGAATTCCGTGCGTGTGTTCAGGAGGCTGCTGAGCACACAGGAAGCGCTCAGACAGCCCTTGTCATCACAGTGCTTGACCGTGTGTGTCTCAAGCTGTCCGTCAGGTTGCGCTCATCTCCGAACTCGCGGTTCTGTGGGATCCTTCCACCGACTCCTCCAGCCCTTGACCGGATTTTTTATTTTGGCAATAATTTTCGTTTCCAGGAGCCCTGGTATACTCCGCTGTGTTCAGAACAGCTCATTTTATTGTTTACGGCTGCACTATTGTCTCAGATCTCTCTGCGGAGAGATCTTTTCCAGTCCTCGTCCCGAGTGGGCTGTTTCCTTTGGGGAGAGCTGTTCTGTGTCCCCGACCTGTGACACTGCTCCTCCTGGCACCCCGCTGGCGGGCAGAGGCGCTCCGTGGGCTTCTGCCAGGCGCGCGTGACCGTGCTCGAAGGAAGGCTGACTGGGCTCCGTGCCTGTGGGTGAGCCTGCCCAGTGGCTTGACTTCGATCCATGCGCCTGGTACAGACAGACAGACAGGGTGCCCTCCCCCCACACTAGCTGTCCGCTCAGTTCCAACACTTGCCACGAAGTTTGCCTTCCTCGGGGCTGTTCCTCGGGGCTGTTCCTCGTTTCTCTAGGAGGTAGAACTCCAACTTCAGTCGGGAAAACATGAAGCTGCTGCTGGGAGAGGGTGGAGGGGGCCGGTGGGAGGTGGGTGACGCCCAGCTTGTCCACAAACATTTTTAACTTTTTATTTTATAACAACGTCCGATTCAGCAGAGCTTCAAGGACAGCCTTAGAGAGTTCCCATACGTCACTCATCCCTCTCCCCCAGTGTCGACATCGCACCCACCGTGATGTGACTGTCCACACTAAGAAATGAACTTGGGTACACGACCACGAATGAACCACAGCCTTTGTTTGGATTTCACTAGTTTTTCCACTAGTGAAAAACTAGTGGGCTTCTGGCTTCAGCTGGAACCTCTCTGGGCCTCCGGGCTGGGGCTCCGGGGCTGCTGCGGCTGGCCGTTCGCTGACTCCTGTTCTGTTCTTGTGTCCTTTCTCTGTTCCATGAGCCACACGTCATTTCATTAGTCACCATGTCCTCTCTGCCTCTTGTCCTCTGTGACAGGGCCTGGTGTTCCCCATCCTTCCTGGTGAGTGACGGTCAGGCATTCCTCAGCTGAGGAGCAGACCGTGGTGGGCTCCGACGGAGTGCCCTCTCGCCACTTCTTATCAGGGGCACACACATCAGGGTGAAGGCGGGAGCTCCGTGGAGGGAGACGGACAGGAGGCCGGTGAGTGAACCCTGGGCTTCTTCCACGGTGGTCTTCGACAGAGCAGGCTCTCCGCAGCTTGGTAGCTCATGAAGAGAGGGGACAGTCACACCTCTGCCTCAGCCAGGCACATCCCTACTCCACCCGTTCCCATGCCCCCACAGCGAAAGGGGGTTCCGTTGAGGGGTGAGGACCTGAACCACCGGTGGGTCAGTATCAGTGACGGGTGGGGCTGCTGTGCTTGGCATCCTTGAGCTGGCAGGAGCCCAGGTAACGTTTTGAGAAGAATCGGGGCCCTGCTCAGGCTTTGGTCGTGGGCTTCTGGCTTCAGCTGGAACCTCTCTGGGCCTCCGGGCTGGGGCTCCGGGGCTGCTGCGGCTGGCCGTTCGCTGACTCCTGTTCTGTTCTTGTTTCCTGAGCGCCCCGAGGACTGGTGTGATGGGAGTTGGGGAGGTGGGGAAGGGCCGATCCGCAGAACAGGATTCGGGATTTTCTTGTCCTGTCCAGAACACCATCCGAGAACCCCCCAGTCACCCTTAGTCATACAGAGTTGACATGTGACATGAATTCCTATTTAGAAAATGCCATTGAATGAAGCATTGAAGAGGGTTGTACAAATAGTCTTAGAATTAGGACGATGGGAGGATGGGTCTGTGTGTAACTCCCAGCTCCTCCCTCTGCCGAGAGGAAAGAATCAGTGTGTGTTTGGGGCGGGGGGGGGGGGAAGACACAAAGAGCCGAGACTCTGGGAGGGAAATCCACGCGTCATGTCTGTCTGCGATGACCCAGAGGCCGCTACGTGTTCTTTGTGGCAGTTAGTGATTAAACCCCAGGATTCCACGGTCAAGGTCGGAAGAGGAAACAGACAGGCACCGCGTGGGCTGAATCATCACAGTGACAGGCATTTCCTAAACGGCCCAGGTTGGGAATGTCTGGGCTCCTTCCACGTTCACGGGGGGGCCGCCCTGTGTGGGGTCTGCTGTGCCCAGCCCACCTGCTGGAGGTCACGGCCTGGAGTGGGCGGGTGGGGCACACAGCCAGTGGTGGTCCAGTGTGGTCTGTGCACAAAGCAGACACTAGACAGGCTGCTGGTGGGCCCTCGTAGTGCGGGAAGGAAGAAGACAGGGGACTTTCAATCATGCCCAAGTGGGAAGGGGTTGTTGACAAGGGTCCACAGTGGGGGGAAAGCCCAACAATCAATGGACCATGGATTTCTCTGCAAATCCTTCCCCACGGGGACCCCTGGGCTGAAAGGCCAGCGAGCTAGGCCGTGTGCACTCTCCACCTGCCCCCTAACGTCCCAGGTGTGTCCTCTGCCCCAGAGGCCAGCACACTTCTGTAAGGGCCCGGTGGCAAGTATTCCCAACTCAGCAGACCACGCGGACTCTGCTGCAACCACACACTTCTGCGGGTGCAGCGGGTGGGGCGCCAGGTTGGACGAGGGCAGAAGGTCCCGGAGCCTTGTTACTCCAAGGGTGGTCCCCCCCCCCCCATTATCAGCTGGTCCTGGAGGCTTGTTAGCAATGCAGAATCTCGGCCCCACCCCAGACCCAGGAATCAGAATCGGCTGCCCCCAGGGTTGCTCCTGAGACATCCACAGAAGTCACTACCGTAGAGTGGTCCCACTTTTGCCATCTGCACAGTGGAGATGGTCCATATACCCAGCCGGCTGGGAAGCGTAAGGATTCCCAAGGCCTCTCTCGGGACTCCTGGGGGAGGAGCAAGCCCTGGCACTGCCCAAGGGGCTCTGGGGGCATCACAGCAAAGTGATGCCTCGCTTGGTAGAGGCTTTTCCTTCGCACGGAGCTCTGAGTTAACACGTGCGCTCTCTCAAGCCTGAGCCGACCTTCATCAAAGCCGCCTGAAAGGGGCATGCCCAGCCCTGCTCACAGATGCTGCAGTGACACTCAGAGACGTGGGGACTTGCTCAGGGCCACACAGTGAATGGTGGGGCCGTGATTCGAACCCAGGCCTCCCACAGCAAAGCCAGCTCTGGCTGGGCCGCTCTCACTTGGTTGGCTTGTGCCCACTGCTGAGAGGGCCAGAGTGCCCAGTGGGAGTAGCCTCCCAGCTATCACTGGAGATTTGGGGACATGGAAATCGGTCCGCCTCCTGGGCTGATTGGCACATGGGCCGAGGACCCTGGAAAGGGACCAGTCCATGCCTGGAGTGCAGATGGGGGAACCTGTCTGACAGGTGGGGTTCCTGAAGGAAGTTGAGAGACGGGGGGCCGCGTAGCATCAGGAGGCAGGGGCCCCAGGGTCCAGGGGACACTGTGTGGGACCTTCCGGGGACCGGCTCTACCGCATGCTCAGGGGCTCCGAGAAGGCGAGGGAGGGAGGAGAAAGGAAAGAATGGAGGTGCCCCTGGCCCGAGGGCTCTGGGTTGGAACCAACTGTAAGAGCTGCGTCCCTGCTGGCTGGAGAGGGCGGAAAGGGGTGGGGTCCTCCCAGCAGGAGCCCGGAGTGAGGGTCCTGGCTCGTGGGTGGCCGGAGCCCTGGTGGCCAGCGCAGTGGCAGCACGTGGCCCGAGGGGCTCTGCCTCTCCCGCTGGTGGGCAGGGGCCGTGGGCTCACAGAAGGGAAGCTGTGGTTGCTCAGGCGTACTTGGGGAGGAGGATTCTGGGCGACATCCCAGAGCATTTGCTGGCAAATGGGAAGGGACTCAGAGCATCCGGCTTGGGGTTGATCATCTCTACATACGGCCGAGCTGCACCTCCCGGCGCGAGGACCCTGCGGTGCATTTCGGTGGAGGCAGGGGAGCCCTGTGGGTGCCCAGCCCCACGCTTGTCCCAGCCACCCCGAATTTCAGATCAGAGGGGACCCGCACCCGAGCGCTGGCCGGGGTATGGGTTTCATCGCATTCGGGCCAGTGCTGGGCCGGGCTCTGCGGCTGAGGATGGTTCGGATGGGGGAGAAGGGGGAACTCACGGGAACTTGGGACTCGGGGACATGGCTCTGAAGAGGGGGTGTGGGTAGGGCGCTCCATTCAGGGACAGCCTTGGGGAAAGCACTGGGGACAGGAGAGAAAAGAGCCGGGGAAGCCCAGTGGGCCGGGCCGGAAGCAGGCGGCCACCAGACGCCAGCTTCGTCCCTTCGAGAACCTGTGCTGGGCTCGCTTTCTCCTCCCCAAAGCACTGCCTGCCTCCGAGAGCCGGTCCTGGGAGGGCACGGGCGTGAAGAGGGCTGTCCTCGCTCACGGGAGAGCCAGGAGGATGGGCCGGGGCAAAAGTGACCCACCGCACAGGTGACAGCAATCGGAGCCGTGAGAAGGTTCCAGAAGACTTGTGTGAGTCCGTGCAGGACCGTACACCTGGCTTGGGTTCGTGCTGCGAGGAGACCCAGAAGGCATCTCGGAAGAGGCGGAACTGGACCTTGAGACACACCTGTTTCGACACGTAGTGATGGGACCTGAGGGCACCCAGGTAGAGAAGACAGGGCGAAGGCCGTGCCACAGAGCAAACCATGGTCCGTCTGCGCCCACGGGGGCTGGGAGAGGTCTGACCCACTATTCGAGGAATTTTTTTTTTTTTTAATCCTCACCCGAGGATATTTTTCTACTTATCTTCAGATACAGCGGGAGGGAGGGAGAGAGAGAAACATTGACCGTGAGAGAGACACATGGACTGGCTGCCTCCCACATGACCCCAACCGGGGCCAGGGACGAACTGCAACCGAGGTACGTGCCCTTGACCAGAATTGAACCCACGACTCACTGGTCCAAGGGCTGACACTCTAACCGCTGAGCCAAACCAGCCAGGGCTCGAGGACATTTTAAGTGTTTTTCTTTAGGTGGAGAATTTTCTGTATTTTTTCCCTAGTGTATAGATTGTACCTTTGCAAGTATAAAATAATAATGAAGATGATAATAGTAATAATAAAATGATGATAATAATAATGTAAATTGGGATCAAGTGGGTATCCCCTCCCCCCACCCGTCTCGATGTTTCTCATGAAACTTGAGGTCTTAACACCGAAAGGACGCTGTCCGTCCCACCCAGCCCTGGATAAGAACAGAGCTGGAGCAAGGCATGTCCGAGAAATCGTTTATTCTGGACGAGGAACAATGTCGACTTGAACAGAGCCAGGAAGTCCGGCAGCTCTCAGGCTGCGTCCCGCCCCTGCCCCCAATTCATGAGTCCACCCACCGAGAAACCCTACACGCTGCCGGGGTCACAGTGCAGAGGGAAGCAGCCCGGCCACTCCATGGAGGGGACAGGACAGGCCGACGGGAGCAGAGAAGGGAAAGGGCGTCAGCCGAGTAGACTTACGTGGGCAACATCATCGAGACATCGCCCTGGCTCAGAGGGGAAAACAAGGACCACTGAAAAAATAAAAATCGAACACCACGCCACACACTGAAATGTCTCTTCAGGAATCTACAAGATGACACTGGCAGCCCCAAGCACTGGTTTCTGATGTAAAAGTAAAAACTGGAAGTTGGATGGAAAAATAAACACACACGTGAACAGCGACAGGAACGCACAGGTATTGTCATCACTAGGAAGAGAGCTGAAAGAATCCTACACACCGGGACTCGTTTCTATAGAAAACTAACCGAAGGAGTGACCCCGGACGGTCTCTTCCAATGCTCTGCTGCTGCTGACCAGCCGGGCTGCCGCCCAGTGAGGGTGTGCTGGCTGCGGGCACACGGGCCCTGGTTACACCGTCACGACCCGCATGGTGCGTTAACCCCATTTTAGGACGAGGAGACTGACGCTCAGGGGATTCCGAGATGTGCCTGAGGCCCTCCGGTCAGCAAACAGCAGGGCCGGCTCTGCCCTCAGGCCCGACGCCAAGTCCAAGCTCATCCCCGAAGCTACGGCATCTCCCAGGTCAAGGGCAAGCCGCCCCCTGAGCTGTCATGAAGCAGCGTGTCTTCCGTGTGCCCCTGGAGCAGGCTTTCCACTGTGACCCACGCTTCCGCACTTACCAGCGGGGGCCACCTGGTCAGTGGCGGTCGGGGACACGCTTAAAGACCATCCTGATGAGACGACTTTGTGACTTTGCACCCTCCTGGAGAAGAAACCCTGGGAGGGGCTGGGAGTCAGAGTTCTGCTGTGGGACTTGCTTTTGGGAACTGTGATGACAACACTCTACAGGAGCGACCGATGGTCAGTGACGACCGTGTGAATGGGGACCTACATGCCATCGCAGCACCGGGGTGGGGTGGGGACCTGCTGAAATTAAAAACAGGGTGAGGCAGTCTTCTGTGGATGAGGGGAGAAGTATGTCCACAGCCCCACGACCTGGGGGACCAGGCTGGTCTGCAGGCCATGCCACCTTAGGAGGCCAGAGAGGCCGGCCCAGCAGAGAACGCAGTGAGGACGGCTCCGGTTTTGCTTCCTGACTGGGGAAGGTGCTTCGGCAGAAAGGGCCGACACTCCGATGTTCGCTTGGCCTCCGAGCTGCGTTTTCGAAGGAGCCAGGACAGGTGGAATTGCAGCTGTGATGGTCTGATTGCTTGGGCGGGGGGCACTTCCCACGTCGGTGAGATTTCGCTTGTGTGAACAATTCTATAAACGTCCGATGCTTTGCACGTCCGCTCCTCAGCTGGAGTCCCCAACAGCCTTGTAATTAGAGGTGGGCAGAGGTGAACCCCTTTGGCAGGTGCAGGAAGCACAAGAAGGGCAAGGTTTGTCCAAGGTCGCACAGGGGATCATTCTGGCAGCTGGGACCGGAACCTGGGCTCCCCAGCTCCAAGCCCAGGGCTCTTTCTGCACCTGACGTTGCCAGGGGTGAGACAGGGGCCGGCGTGGCAGAGAGGGGCTTTTGGTGGGCAGGGCAGAGATGGGTGCGGGCCCGCGGGCAGCCGCAGGTGGTTTAGCTCCTGCAGCCACGGGAGCAGGCGTGGCCCAGGTGGTGGTTGCTGCACCCGTCCTGGAGCTTGCCCTGGGCCTGACTCCCAGCGCGGCCCTCGGTGTCCAAGAGCTGGCCGCCCTGACCCTGCTGCCTCCTGGGCCTGCAAACAAGCACAGCACAGGCTGAGTTAGTGACGGGTGGGGGGGGCAGCGGGGCGTCCAGGGCAGGGGCATGTCCAAGACACTCCTGGGCAAGCAGAGTGCCTGCCCCTGGCCTGGGGTCAAAGCCCGGCTCAGGTGCACTCAGGTGAGTTACTGTGCACACAGAGCCTCAGTTTCTTCATCTGTAAAGTAGAGATAACAGGGCCCACCGCAGGGCTCCTCGTGAAGTCCACAGGGGATCGCGACGTAACTTGCCTGAGCTCACAGTCAGTAGAGGTGGTGGGACCCACACACCACTCATCCATATGTTCATTTCAAATGCCCACCGATGGACCCCCCACCGTGCAGGGGGCAGAGGACACCTGGTGGGCAAAGCAGTCATGTCTCTGTCCTCATGGAGCTGACCACCTGAGGGGGGACACTGTTCAGATTGCCCCACAAACAAACATCCCTACAGGTGAGCACCCAGACTTACAAAATAGCTCCTGAAAGACTGGTTACCGGACAGTGATTCTGAACTCTGCATTTAACAGCGGGCGCTGGTCGCCTTCCACCTGGCGGAAGCCGCCAGCATCCCGCTCTTGCTGGTCTCCAAGTGCAGGCTCTTGCACGGTCCGCAGCTGTCACTGTGTGGACGGCACCGGCAAGAAATGAAACCGAGACACTGACCAGGCAGCGAGAAGTGTGCAGGCGGGGAGAACTCAACCCAGGCTCTCGACACCTGCCTGTCAGATCATGCTTATCTCCTGGGCCTCAGTTTCCCTGTTCTAAAATGGGATCAGAGCCTCTGCTTGGCAGGAGGCTCAAGGGATTGGAGAGACCCAGCATGGGGCTGAAAATGCTATTAGCGCAATTCTGCCTTGTCGGGAAGACACAGGGTTTCGCCCGAATGTGACTGACATTAGTATGTTCGGTCAGAGTGCGGACCTACTGCCTGGTTTAAATGAAATGGGCATCCCTGTCACAGGCAGGGACTATGGATGATCCCAGGTGAGTACAACATAGTCCACGGCCTTGGACAGATCACAATCGTGTGTGTGCATGTGTGCATGTGTGCGTGTGTGTGTGTGCACGCACGTGCACGTATGCGTGCGCACATGTGCACGTGTATGTGTGTGTGTGTGCATGTGTATGTGTGTGTATGTGCGTGTGCATATGTGTGTGTGCGTATGCATGGGTATGTGTGTGCGTGCACGTGTGTGTGTGAGTGCATGTGCACGTGTGTGTATGTGCATATGTGTGTGTGCGTGTGCGTATGCATGTGTATGTGTGTGCACGTGTATGTGTGTGCACGTGTGCACGTGTATGTGTGTGTGCGCGTGCATGTGTGCACGTGTATGTGTGTATGTGCGCGTGCATGTGCGTGTGCGCGCGTGTGTGTATGTGTGCGCGTGTGCGTATGCATGTGTGTGTGTGCACGTGTATGTGTGTGTGCGCGTGCATGTGTGCACGTGTATGTGTGTATGTGCGCGTGCATGTGCGTGTGCGCGCGTGTGTGTGTATGTGTGCGCATGTGCGTATGCATGTGTGTGTGTGCGTGCACGTATATGTGTGTGCGCGCGTGAGCAATGCCTAGCGTTAGCAGCAGCGCCGCTCTTTGAGCAAGTCCTGATAATGCTGAAATACCAGCAGCAGCACCATAATTTAAAAGACAGTGAACTTGGGGGCTACTGCCTCCTGCCCTCTGTCCACCTGCAGGGACGAGGCCCAGGTGTGCAGTCCCTCTGCCCAGCCTTGCTGGGGAAGGCAGTCAGGGTTACAATCCTCCTCCTGGTGGAGCAGGGGCCAGGACCCAGAGGGCAGAGCTGGTCTAGATGAGAAGGGGGAGGGGGACTGGGGCGGGGAGGGAGGAGGCGGTTGAATCCCTAGGCAAGGCTTGCGCAGTACCTAAGAATCTTCCGTCCGCCCTTCTCTCTCCTCCATCCCCCTCCATCCTAAGAGATGCCGGCACCTCTGGAGAGAAAATCCTATCAAAACTAGGGGGAAGTTCACACGACTGAGAAACCTCTGCGAGCGAAAGGGAGACACGTTTCCTTCCAAAGCAGGACGCCACTGTGGGGCCCATGACTGTAACACCCGGCAATTCTCTGGGGCTGTCGCAAGAGAAAGATGAATCCCTTCAAGATTTTCCTTTAAATGCCCCAAAGCTGGGATTTCATATTTAAACATAGCACGTGTACCCAGATATGGTTATATTGAGAACAGCATTGCTATCTCCAGACTCCTGACCTTCTCTCATCTTCACGTAAAATATAACTGCAGAAGCTCTTGGGAAAGAGTGGAGCACGGTGCTGAGGGAGCCCCATGAGGGAGAGGTGGATTCTGAACTCGTGTGTGGATCAGAGAGGGCTTCCTGCAGGAGGCGGCATTTGAGCTGAGCCACGGAGAGCTGGAGGGAGCGGGGAGAAGAACGGAAGTGAAGGGACCCCAGTGGGTGAGGCATGGAGAGTGGGAAGGACACTGCAGCCTGGGCCAGTCCTCTCTGTCCCCCTGTGGGAGCCGAATCGGCTGTTTCAAGTCTCCCCTCCTCTGTGGAGGGTCATAGGCAGAACACTGTGACCACGAGCACCAGAGGCCTAGAGCAGTGACTAAGCGAGGTGTGGCTCATGCCCCTGGCACCTGACCACCAGGTCCAGAGAGCTGCAGAGGCAGAATCAAGAAGGGCGAACCCTGCTCTTCACAAGGCCGATACATGTTCCCCTAAAAAAAGGCACCTCGTTTTTATCCAGAGAACACTGACTGAAGGGAAAATAAAGATGGGACTTGAAAGGATTTGAGTCTTGGAGAAGCGCTTGCACCCCCTTGGGGCTGTTCGCCAGGGTCTCCGAGCCTCCCCGAGCCTCCCCGAGCCGCAGTTCACTGCTCATGTCTCTGCCGGCTGCAATTACCGTGTCAGGATCACGCACCTTTGTAACCCGCTGGAGTGTCCTCAGAGACTGACGGACACCGGGCCCTGACCCTGCACTGGCTTCATTCGCGTTTTCATGGAACCTCTGAGGTTCTGCAGTTTCCTGCTGTCCCAGGTCACTGAGCTGACCTTCCCGGCTGTCTCCCTGTACCTTGGACGGCCACCACCTTGCTGGGTGCACCAGGTTCTCGGGCCCCCGTGCTCTGAGCACCCCTCCCCCTCGGGAGGCAGCAAAGCCCCGGCCTCTTCTGAGAGGCAGAGACGCCGCGGCCGTCGGGATTCGGTTCCTATCCGATTCCCTCACAGTGAGAGCGGTGAAAACCCCACTGATGAGGCTGTGATGAGACTCGAATGAGAAGATGGCTGGGGTCCCCCCACCCCAGCTGTGAATCCCTCTCGCTTCTCCCCTAGGACGTCGAGGTTCGGCCACACCTTCGGGAT
This sequence comes from Tadarida brasiliensis, assembly GCA_030848825.1. NCBI lineage: Eukaryota > Metazoa > Chordata > Mammalia > Chiroptera > Molossidae > Tadarida > Tadarida brasiliensis. The sequence goes on from CM061257.1 coordinate 4,458,425, forward strand.
CTCAGACTGGGACTCTCAGCCCCTGGATGCGCTGGCCTGGAGCTCCAGGCTGGCCGCGGAGTCCGCCCTGCCCAGCAGTGGGTTGGGAGACGGTGCCAGCAGGAAAGGCTCACCCCATCTTGCAGACTGATCCGTGAGATGAGGGAAGAATCCTTCCCTTCCTTCCCGTGCATTGTTGAAGAGCTAAGAGGGGTGTCAAAGTCAGCCCAGCCCTTGATGGCACAGAGGAGGAGCCCGAGGGTCACAGCGTCGAGAGCAGCAGGACCAGGGCCTGCCCCATCCACTGGTCCCCAAGCCTGAGATGAGTGGCACCCTTACGTCTCTTTGCCCCCAGCTCCCAGTGGCTCCCAGTCACGATGGAGGGTCCCTGGCCCGGTGCCGGGTCCTCCAAGGCCAGGCCCTCCAGGGAGCCCCGGGCAGACGAAGTCAGCCAATACTAAACGTTTTGATTGTTCATCTCGCCGTGGCCTTGGTCCGGGCGCCCCACCTGTCACCAGCTGGGCGTGGCCCTGGCTCGCTGCTGCTGTGTTATCTCAGGAGGGGTAAGGAGGATGTACTGTACCACTTCGTTCTGCAGTGCCTGGGTTCACCAGCAGATGGCACCCACAGGGGGGGCAGTTCCCTGTCCAGCACTGAGTGTGTACTGTGGCTGACCAGGGGCTGGGGTTCCGCAGCCATCCTGCCTCCACGGACCTTAGCCCTGCACCGTGTGGCCGTGTGCCCCCAACCCGCCCTGTGGCTGCTTCCTCACCCGCGAAACAGGGGGACCAAAGTAACCAGCTCACAGACGGGTTACCGAGGGAACAGCAGACGGGGCACCGCGAAGATGAGTCCTCGTGACTGTCGACTCCATGCAAGTCACCCCACCACCCAGATGCACAACAAGGACCCTCGACGACACTGCTTCCAGACAGTCCCCTCTTCCTGCGCCTCACAGAGCTCCTTCCACCAGAGCGTGGGCCCCCGGAGGACAGGGCCTGGCTCCCCACGGCATCCAGGCACCTGGCCCGGGGCAGACGCCGGACAAGCATCGTGGAACCCCTGCTTGCAAGCGGCCGGAGCCCAGCACCGGGGCATGGAAGCATGGACCTCCAGGCCTTCAGATTCCAGTGAAGAGCTGCAAGGCCTTGGGGAACTGATAACACGGACCTCAGGACAACGGGCTCAGGAAGACTGAACCAGCGCTCTGAACTGGACGAGGAGGCTGCCAGGGGGTGTCCGACAGTGTCTGGGCTCACGATTGGTCATCACAACCACGGAGGTGCTACTGCTGCTGAACGAAGGTCACGGATTCTGCTGAACGTCCACCACGCACAGGACAGTCCCCGGTCACCAACCGTCAGCAAGGCCAAGGTCCGGAAACCTGGCTTAGAGGAACAGGACCCAGACCGTACCACCCTGTACAGATGCTGCTGACTGGTGCCACTCACTGCATTGCCGTGTGTCCCAAAGGCAGTATTCCACTTCTTAAATGTTATGTCTTCAAGGGCTCCGGAGGTAACCGTGCTGCGATTTTAAGTGCTTTTATTTCTTTAAGACACAACACGGACAGAAAACACTGCGCCTCAAACTCTTCCCACCAGGGGCTTCTTATTCTGCAAAATCTTTTTCGTCAGATGCCTCTGAAAAGACCTTTTGGAAAAATCACCCCAGCTCAGCTCTCTGGCCAAAAACAGGAGGAGCAGCCCCCGGCGCATCTCTCAAATGGACGGAGCTGCCCAGGCCGTCGGAGCCCGGCCCGGGCCGGGAGCACACCCCCCTGGCTCCGGGGCCTGCGGCCAGCTGAGGCCATCTGCCCATAATAAGCTGAATTTCCAGATAATTGGGCAGTGCTGATTTAGTTTTGTTCCCTGGTTAGAAACTGAGGTCCGGAGAGGACAGAGGCAGGGCGTCTCCTGCACAAACCCAGTGGCCCGTGCTCGTCGGCATCCCGGCCTCCCCCAGGCCACGGGCATCCCGAGGACACAGGTCCGGCCAGATCCACTCTGTGTCCACAGGGCCCCGGCCAGGATAACGGCACGTCTGCCAAGGGACTGAATGGAAATCTCCCACTGGAGCTCCCGTGGTTGGCACCTGGCCTGTGCCCCGCTTGGCACTTCAGGCCGACGATGTCTTCCTCGTCATACGTGGGAGGGGGCCATCTCCGCCCAAGAGCGTTTTCCAGCGGGGGCAGCGCACTTGGCCCGTGCAGAGGCCAAGGCCGTCGGGAGCCTCCTTCCACCCAGGGCCCCGAGTCGCAGCCCCCGACCAGGGCGAGGGCGGAGAGGGCTGCGGCTCCTGAGGGCATGCTCCTGGCTCCGCTCAGGACCAGTGAGAGGATCCCGTCACACCCTGGTCCCTGCAGAAGCTGTCGAGCGATGAGGCCCCAGAGGGACTTGAAGAACACGGTAAAATGCAGATCTCTGGGCCTACTCCCTCTGAGTCTGGGCGGCTGCAGGAAAGTACCCCCCACCCACAGCAGGCGTGCAGCAGACGGGCACTGTCTCCCAGCCCTGCAGGCACAGTGAGTCCAGGTGTTGGCAGGCTGTCGGGAGGCCATGAGGGAGGACCTGCCCGTGTCTCTCCCCGGCTTCAGGTGGCGGCTGGCAGTCCTTGGCATCCCTGGGGGTGTGGCGACAATCCGCCTCCATCCTCAGGTGGCCTTCTGCTTGTTATCGAGTCTCTTCTCTTCTTACAAGGACACCAGTCACATTGGATTAAGGGCCCCCTCTCCATGCTGACCTCATCTTAACGGATTTGGTCTGCAACAATCCTGCTTCCAAATAAGGTCACACTCCGAGGTCCTGGCGGCTGGAACGTCACTGTAACTTTGGGGGGACGCAATGCGTCATGCAGCGACCTCTCACAGGCATTGCTGCAGAGGCACACCCTCACAGGGAGGGCGGGGGGTGCCACCCGGCTCCCTGCCCACGTGCACCCTCACAGGGAGGGTGGGGGGTGCCACCCGGCTCCCTGCCCACGTGCACCCTCACAGGGAGGGCGGTGGGTGCCACCCGGCTCCCTGCCCACGTGCACCCTCACAGGGAGGGCGGGGGGTGCCACCCGGCTCCCTGCCCACGTGCACTGTGGACCGGGTGGGTGGAGTTTCATGAGGGGTCAGCGTGATGCTCAGACGGCACCCTGCTGGACATGGCCCAGCCCTCCACCAGACACTGTATGGCGAGTGGGGGAGGTGCCGCTCACAGCACACCTCTGACAGGCAGCCTATCAGCCTTCAGGGCCACGGGGAGCCCGTCAGGTGGGCAGAGGCACGGATGAGAGAGCAGGGTGCGGTCGAACCCCACGCCCACAGGCCCCCTGCAGACCTCTCCTGTCCTGCTTTTGCACACGCTCACCCTTGGAGTCCCGTCTGGGAAAGGGCTACCCCTCCTTACATTCTTTGCCAACACCTGGTAACCGTCTCACTTCAGACCCACAACCACGACTCTCCAAGGGGTCCTAAGCACGGCGGGCGGTCCTGCCACCTTCCCTGGTCAGTTCACTTGGCGCGAGAACAAACACGGCGCTGGCTGGAGCCCCTGCATGGCTGTGTTTCTGCCAACACAGCCCAGCGCCACCCCTAAGCGACACAGGCGGGAGATCTCATCTTCCTTCCCTTTTAAAAGGAAACATTTGGGTTCTTCAGGTTCCAAACTGGAGTCTGTTTGGCACATAGCAGAGTGTGAAATGCGTCTGCTTCCCGCTGGCCCCCACCGCTCAGCCTCCCATGGCGTCGGGCTCTGAGGGCCCCTCGGTCCACACCTGAACGGACGCATGAAGACCCGAGGCGAGCCTGCCTGGAGCCGCCACCGCTCACGGGGGAAGGCGCGCAGGCTGGTTTGAGGAGTTCCTGGCCCTGCGTCTCTAAGGCAGGGGAGGGGAGTGAGCCTCCGAGCCGGGGACTGCAGGCAACAGTGACGAACTCGGAAACCACCGCCACGTCAGCACCCCGTCCCCAAGCCTGACGGGCTGTGGTTGCGGAGGCCCCTCCTGTTCTGCTGGCCAGGGCAGGCACCCAGGGGACTCACCCAGTAGGTGAGGACTGCCGGCCCGCCCGGTGTGTGAGCCTGGGCTCGCCTTGTCACCCACCAGGTCTAGAGCTGTGACCTCCCAGGGTGACTGGCAGGCTGCTGCCTCCTCCCCCTGCCCCAGCCCCCGGGGGTGCCTGCCCTGCCCACCCGCCCATGGGCCAGACCTGAACAACCCTGCCCAGTGGGTCCCTCCCCTCCACACTGCCCACTCCATGCGTGCTCCGGGAATTCTAACTCCGTAGCCAGCTGCAGGCCCCACGTCGGCCACCCCGGCTTGCTTCTCCGTGGATCGTCCTCACTGCTGGAGTTCCACGCCTGTCCCCTCCACCCTTCAGGACTCCGCCGAGAAGGGCGCCTGGGGAAGCTTCCCTGACACCCGCTGAGCCTGGCACCTGCTGGGAGCCACTGCCTGAGCTGCCCGGATCCACAGCATGTGACCCCGTGCTGCTGGAATACTGGTTACTACGTGGGGTCAAGCTGACATGCGACCCTCTGACCTCCTGGAGGGCAGGACGCATAGCTGGCTGTCTCTGCAAGCCCAGGGCCTCGGTCCTGCCTGCAGGACTCTGGCTGTGCGAGCCCCAGTGCTGACTGACCTGTCACAGAAGATGAGCCCAGGTAGCTACGTGGCTGGGACCAGGCCTGGCCCTCTGCTCCCTCTGCGGAGCCACCGAGTGAGGGCAATTCTCCAGGCAGCTCAGACCACAGCTGAGCCCCTCCCAGCTCAGCACCACTGTCCTGTCTCCTGCCAGCCCGAGACGCTGGGGTCCAGCACAGCCCACACCCATTAGCAGCCTCATTTAATCTGATCACCACCACCGTGCAAGGCAGCGAGTGCCGTTGGCCAAAGCTGGCAGTGAGGCCAGGGAAGGTGAGAACCTTGCCTCAGGCTGAGCTCAGCCCTTCACCACCTGCCCTCCATCGACTGCCATCGCCTGTCTGTGCCAGCATCTCTGGGCCAGCTCCGACCCGCTTCCCCGTTTCACACGGAGCGCTGAGGCCCAGAGAGGGGAAGCAGTGCCTTGCTCAGCTGCACGGGGCTGGCGGGTCGCCCCCCTTCCAGAGTCACGGCTGCCTTCCCAGGACCCCGTGGTTTGGAAGGGCTCTGCCCGGCGGGGCCGGAGGACTTACTTCTCTCTGTTGAATATGATGAATTCCTTCCGCACGGCCTCCAAGCACTGCTGCAGGTGTCCGTTCTGTCAAAGGGACAGACAGGTGACTGTGAGTAGGGACAAAGGATGACGCCGAGCAGAGACTGACCTAAACGGGACCGGTCGCCTGGGGCTGGGGACAAGCTAAGGGCGGGAGCAGCCCCGATGGCGTGGGCAGCTGTGCCAGGGAGCCTGGCAGACAAAGATGGTTTCCTCCGTTTGAGACCACTAAATCCAACGTGGAAGCCACGTGTGGATCATGGGTGGAAAATCCTGAGCGTGGCTTCCTGATACGTGAATGTGCGTCAGGCGTCACCACGCACGAGGGGTGAAATGCAAGGCCGCCACGCACGGTGCCGCTCCCGCCAAGACCAGGGCCAGGAACCACCTGTCTCACCGGTGCCCTGCAACCGCACACCTGGGCAGAGCCCATCCCTCTGCCCTCATCAACACACTCGGGGGCGCCGGGCATAGGGCCTGGGCCCACCATCCTTTTAGGGTCTACAAAGATGTTTGTCTTTTGTTTTTTATTTTGTTAATCCTGAGGATATTTTTCCATTGATTCTTAGATAGAATGGAAGGGAGGGGGGAGGGAGGGAGGGCGAAATATCGATGTGAGACAGATACATGGATTGGCTGCCTCCCACATGTCCCCGACCTGGGGCCAGGAATGGAGCCTATAACCCAGGTATACGCCCTTGACCAGGAATTGAACCTGCAACCCTCGGTCCTCAGGCCAATACTCTAACTGCTGACCCAAACTGGCCAGGGCAGCAAAGATGTTCTAATTTCTTTTACAATAAGCAGGAAAAACACTTTTAGCATTAAAAGTTATATTCATCTTCACACCATTGCAGTCATAAAACAGAACTCAAAACACTTCTATGGAGGAAGGGGCAGTTGTGGGGTGCATTCTGCCCCTCCCTCCAAAATATATGTCAAAGTCCTAGCCCCCCACCAGTGAACGTGTCCTTATGTGGAGACAGAGCTGGTGCTGCTGTAACTAGTTAGGATGAGGTCCTAGTGCCGGGGGGGTGGGCCCTCAATTCAGTGACAGGTGTCCTTCCAAGAAGGCCACGTGCAGACACAGCCACGGACAGGAACGCTCCAGGGACGATGGAGGCCGAGATAAAGTGACGCAGCTACAAGCGAAGGGCTAAGACTGCCGGCCGCCAGAGGCCAGGCTGGCCAAGAAGGACCCTCCTGACCGCCTTTGGAGAGAGCCTGGCTCTGTGAATACACTGGTCTGGGACTTCTGCCCCCAGAACTGTGAGAGGTTAAATTCACTTATTTTAAGCCACCAAGTTGGAGACACTCCACAGCAGCCTGGAAAACCCACACAGCGGCCCACAAAGCCCGTGTGCCCAGGGCCACGGACATCACAGGGGCCCTGGCGTCTCCACAGGTGAGACCTTTCCAAAGGTACCGAGGACTCAGCACAGTGCCCATGCCACTCAGCACTGGGGACACGAGGTTCCGCACCCGGGACGGCGCTAGCAGGAATGAGCACACGTGTAGCTCACCAGGGATGCAGTCACCTGTCCGTGCAGTGAAAGGCCACCTGCTGGGTGGGGGCATCTACTCACAGCAAGTGAAAGTGTTTGGATGGGGGACGTGACATGCCTCCCTTTGTCTAAACAGTAGCTCGATCAATCGCATCCCTGGGAGTACAGGGTTCCCGTCCTCCTGGGGTCTGCCCCCAGACGGCGCTCACCAGGGGACAGCTGTCCTTCGTGCCGTCCTTGGACCTGTTCTTTGCCAACCTCTTCTTCTTTTTATGAAGTGGCTTGGATTCGAGAATCATTTCTTCAAGTTCAAAGGTGGGGTCACAATTCAATCTCCCTTTCTGTAAGGAAAACACGGTTTGTCTTTGTTCCACCTATCATTGGATCTTATTTTCACTCATTCATTCATTCAATCATTCATTCATTCAATCATTCATTCATTCAATCATTCATTCATTCAACAAGCAATGATGACCCACTACTGTGGGCTACATCAGTTGTACTTTTTTTCTGATGATGAGAAGCAACACATTTCCATTGCATGAGCCCCCACCCCCGTGGGCAGCCCCACCGTACACATCCACGCACCTCCCCAGTCTCCTTCCCGGGGATGTTCATTCATGGGGCTAAGTTCGGTTTTCTGGCCTGACATTTCCCCGTATTTTATCATACACACCTTCTCATGCCATCACTCTCTTTTCTATAAATCTCATTTTTACTCATTCAGTTTAAAAATGCCATTTCTCATCAACTTCTTCCCAATTTCCAGGCCTGGTTCCCTGTTCCTCCTGCAGCCGGAGACCCGGGCCTGGCCCTGCTGAGGGCCGGGCCCCGCCCACGGTGGTTAGGAGGAACTTGTCTCCCTGCTTTCCAGATCTTGGATCCGAAACCTCAGGTGGCCTTTTTCTGTCCTGAGACCCAGGCAGGATGCCAGTCCCCTCAGGCAGTAAAGCTTAATGGTTATAACAACAGCTCTGGAAGTACAATCTCTCCTGGCGAGCAGGTCAGATTTCAGGCCAAAGTCTTTCCTGGCCTGAGTGTCTGCTATCCACCCATCCATCCATCCATCCACCCATCCATCCATCCACCCATCCATCCATCCATCCATCACCCACCCACCCACCCATCCATCCACCCATCCATCCATCCATCCACCCACCCACCCACCCACCCATCCACCCATCCACCCACCCATCCACCCATCCATCCATCCATCCACCCACCCATCCACCCACCCACCCATCCACCCACCCATCCACCCATCCATCCACCCACCCACCCATCCATCCACCCATCCACCCATCCATCCACCCATCCACCCACCCATCCATCCATCCATCCATCAGCCACTCACCCATCCATCCACCCATCCATCCACCCATCCACCCATCCATCCATCCATCCATCCATCCATCCATCCATCTCCATGCAGGCTCTGGATCCAGACTGCCTGAGGTCAAGCTGGTTCCGTCCATTCTCACTGAGTAATCGTGGCAAGTTGCCTAACCTGAGATACTGACAGACTCACCTCCCTGTTGTGAAGGGCACACGAGATGATGGACACGGGTGCCGGGCACTCAGAGCACACTCCGTCCTGGTGACTGTCATCACTCACTCGTCCATTCGTACAATGAGGCACACTGAGGCCTCTGGTGCCTTCTAAGGCCACCCACTGCTCTGGGGTCTCTCTCAGGCAGAGGCCAGACAACACTACATGGTCCCACTCTCTGAAGTCTCAGGAGGATGGCAGATGCCCTGAGATGGGACGTTATTAACCACTAACGTAGACCTGGGCACCTCTGCAGTGGGGACCAGAGAGGCCGCGCTCCGGAGAGGAGGTGAGGGCTGGCCGGGAAGTGCCCCAGAGCAGGCAGTGCCTGAGTTCGCTTCTCCTCCAGAACCAGTGCCGGACCCTCCCGTGGGCCAGGCGCTGTGTTTCACATGGAGTCTTGACAGAGGGAGGCAGACTGCCCAGTGGACAAGGGCAGGCTTCTGGGTGTGACGGAAGGACAGGTCCTCTGCACGAGTGTTTGTGTGGGGTTGAGTGTGCATGTGTGAGAGTGTTTGTGTGAGAGCAAGTGTGCGTGTGCCTGCGTGGGAGCCGTGTGATTGTGGGAGTGTTTGAGAGTGTGCATGTGAGTGTGAGTGTGTGAATGGGGTGGGGAAGCTCAGCAGGTGAGGACTGCAGAAGCAGGTGGGTTCCCATCTTTGGCCACGGGTCCCCCAGGCCTGGGGACAGAGGCAGAGTGTTCTATGAACATCGGGCCAGCATGTCTGCAGCCGGATAGAGGGCAGTGGGGAGGAGGGTGGGCTCAGAGGACTGCAGGGCCAGACCTCCAAGGACGCTGTGCCAGGCTGGACGGCAGGGACATGGCATGTGCTCGTTGGGAGAGACATGACGAAACTAGTGTCACCAGGCTTTGCCATCTGAGCCACGAGTCCGGAGCGCAGATGAGGCTGTGGGAGGATCTGCACTTGGGAAGGTGCCCGGTGTCATAACCGCCATGTGTGGGGACTGGAAGCCTTGGATTCTTATAGAAACCGACAGTCTTTAAAATGACTTGACCCACCAACCAGCCTAGTGGCCTCAACAGGTCATTTTGCTTTTGAGTTTGCGGTGTGTGTGTGAGTGTGTGTTTGTGTGAGTGGTGTGTGTATGTTTGTGAGTGTGTGTGGTGTGTGTATGTCTGTGTATGTATGTATGTGTGTGTGCACAAGTGTGTGTATGTGTGTGTGAGTGTATATATGTGAGTGTATGTGTGTGAGTGTGTATGTGTGGTGTATGTGTGTGCAAGTGTATATATGTGTGTGAGTGTGTGTGGTATGTGTATGTGTGTGTGTCTGAGTGTGAGTATATGTGGTGTGTGCACGTGTGAATGGTGTGTGTATATAAGTGCGTGTATATGTGTGTGGTATGTGTATGTGTGTGTATGTGAGTGTGGTGTGTGTGTGTGTGTGTATGTGTGAGTGTGTGTGTGGTGTGAGTGTGTGATGTGAGTGTGAGTGTGTGAGTGTATATATGTGTGTGAGTGTGTGTGTGTGCGTATGTGTGAGTGTGTATGTGAGTGTGTGTGAGTGTGTGTGTGATGTGAGTGTGAGTGTGTGAGTGTATATATGTGTGTGAGTGTGTGTGTGTGCGTATGTGTGAGTGTGTATGTGAGTGTGTGAGTGTGTGTGTGTGTGGTGTGAGTGTGTGTGTGAGTGTGTGTGTGTGGTGTGAGTGTGAGTGTGTGTCTACGGTGGAAGGCTTGCTGAGCCTGGGTGTCCATTCAGACCACAGGGAGGGACAGGCACCAAGGAGGCAGTTCTGCCCACGGTGCTGAATCTCAGTGCAGCGCCAACTCTTGCTGCTCGCGGCCATGGGCAGCAGCGGCTCTCTGGCCAGCATCGGGGCCCTCCTCCACACCACGGCTGGGACGCCGCAGAAAGGTGGCATGCCATCAGACGGGACCCCCACTCACATTGGGCACAAAGCTGGGCGTCAGCGCCTTCTCGAACACCGCGTCCCAGTTCATGTCGGCCAAGTAGGGTGCGCTCTGGATGTCGCCGAGGCTGGACAGGCGGCTCTCGGGGTCCTTGGTCAGGAGCTGGGGACACAAGGCAAACGTCCTGGCCTGAGCTGTGAGCACCAAGGTGAGCGGGGCTCTGAGCGCGAGGTCTCGGGGAAGTGAAGGGGCCTCTGCTTTCCACGCTCCAGCCACGCCGTGCCGTCTGGGATGCGGTCACTGGAAGCGTCACCTACACCTGTCTCCCTCTAGCAGGGAGGGACTGAGGCCAGCTGCTTCCACAGGTCATCCAGCCAGGGACTCTGGGCAGGGACTGAATCGGCAGCTGCTGCGCTCCCTCAGGGACAATGGCCCCGTGGCCTGCTGCCTCGCCCTGATGTCTGCAGAGGCTTCCAGTGACAAAGAAGAACCAGCCACCTCATCTTAGGACTTCCAGCTTCATAATGGGACATAAAAGTGTCACAAAGTTCACTCTGGACAGTACGAAGTGACCTCTGTGGCCTGGTGCACTGACCTCACTTGTCGCCAAGGGGATACTTTTTAGCTCCTTCTGAAAGAGGTTTCTGCTAATAAGGGTGATGCAGACCACGACCCCGCGTCCAGGCAGGCTCTCCGCGTCAGAGTGCCCGGCTTGTCTACTGCCAAGCGCACTCGGCCTGAAAAACGTAAGGACGGGAGTCCTCGCCGGGGACGGCCACTTCCCTGCGTGTGGCCTCGGGTAAGCGGCTGGATGCCCTGTTCCTGCAGGAGAAGGATGGTGGTGCTCCAGCTCACGACTAGGATGAGATCCCAGGGGACCAGGAAGGACGGCACATGGTCAGAGCAGGTCGACACCCAGCTGCTGACAGGTGGCAGCCGGGAGTCGGAGCCCCTGACTGTTTGTTCCCATCTGTCACTGCAGACATCTGCCCCTGTGCCCAGTGGGCTAGAGTCACACCAAGTGAGGGATGCCTAGCAGGGTCGTATCTGCTGGTCATGGCGGCCTCTCTTTAGGGGATGCCCCCAATCAAGGGGTGCTGGTTTATTTTTAGTTTTTATCCTCACCTGAGGACATTTTTGCATTTATCTTCAGATAGAGTGGGAGGGAGAAGGGGGGAAGAGAGAGAGAGAAACATCGATGTGAGAGAGACACATGGAGTGGTTGCCACCCACACGACCCCAATCGGGGCCAGGGACAAACTGCAACTGAGGTACGTGCCCTTAGCGGGAACCGAACCCAGGACTCTCTGGTCTGCGGGCCGACGCTCTAACCGCCGGGCCAAACCGGCCAGGGCAAGGGGTGCTTATTTAAACAGAGACCCCAATTCATTGCCGTATAGGGGCTCAGTGGTTAGCGGCTGTCTGATGCGTGGGGGGACTGGGAGGGGCGGGCACTGGCAGGTGGGAGGGCTTCCAGTGACTGTGACCGGCGGCTAAGGACCGCTGACCGCTGAGAGCCGGGGGTGACTCCTCCACAGCACGTCAGCCATGGTAACTCAGCGTGTCCTCGGCGGGGTGGGAGCAAGGCTGGGGTGCGCACAGCTGGCTACACCCCCGCCTCTGCCCTTGAACAGCCCGTGGCACTGACGGAACCGTCCGCTTCCTCGGCCTCAGTTTCTCATCTGTACTGTGGGACTAACACTCCTCAGAGTAATACCGCGGGGCTCGCAGGGACGCAGCGCTCAGACCGGCACAGGGCCCGGGACATGCTGCTCCCCAGCCAGTGCTGGCGCTGTCGGCACACTCAACTACCCACCGTGGAGGACCAGGCCAGCCGCGAGCGCATCAGCCACCGGAGAGCTCAGGGCAGCACACACATGGGCCCCAGGGTCTGACTCCGAGAACCTGCCTTTCCAACGGGCTCGGGGAGACCCCGCGGGTCCACGGACCACGCTTTGGGAACCGCTGCTCCGTTCTAACAGCGACAGTTCCTGCAAAACGTCAGGAGATGCCTGGTGTCTTAAAGCTCCGTGACGAAGACACTTTGTAGCAAACAGTGTCAAGAGCCACCTGCATTAAGTATCTCTGCGTATTGGGAGCTGGTGGTGGCGTCAAAGAGCCCGGGCTTTGCTGTCAGACGGGACTCGAAGCCGGACTCCACCGGCCAGCGGCTTTGTGACCTCGAACGCCAGATGCTGAGCCCGCGTGGGAGGCGGCGTGAGAGCCCTGCTCACTTCCCTTCCAGTCACTCCACGTCTCGTTCCCTAGCGTGCGGGAACGCCCGTTTCTGCCCTGCGCCCTGGCCCCTTACCTTCTTCAGCAGGGCCACCATCCCCTTGCACCACGTGGACGAGTAGTGCACCCGCTCCGCCTTGAACATGTCGAGGATCTCGTCGATGGGCGTGGCCGAGTGGATCTCGTAGGGCCTCTGCAGGGGACAACAGGCGGCATCAGGGCGCGCACAGGCGAACACTGCAGTCACCGCGGACGGTCCACCCTTTCCCTTCCGGGAGGGGCGGGTGTCCGCTCTCACAGCGGAGCAGGTGCCCAGGCCTGTGGCGCGGTGCAGAGACCAGCAGGTGGCGGCTCCGTTAAGGCCACGGGAGGTTAAGTGACTTGACAAGGTCACACAGCTGGTAAGTGGCAGAAAGAGGCAGGAGCCACACCCAACAGCCTCACCCAGAGTCCCTGCTCCAGGCTTAGGTGGGGGGACAGGGGGGTGGCCTGGAGAGGTCGACTCTTGCCCTCACTGGGCACCCGGCAACAACTGTCACAGCCCCGCCTCCCCCTGCCCTGGCTGTACCTGCCTGCGAGGGGGCAGGGCTGGAATTGCTGAGGTCTGGGTCTGGTTGGGCAGAGAGATGGGGAGGCCTGCGGTTCTCACCTGCCATCCCCTCTCCCCACAAGGAGGATGGTAACCCTCCTCACCTCCCATTTCCCAGCCTGACACAGCATGAAAGCTCCTGACTGTGTTTTCTTTTTAAAAAAATATGTTTTATTGATTTTTATAGAGAGAGATAGAAACATTGATTTGAGAGAGAAACATAAATCGGCTGCCTCCTGCATGCCCCCTACTAGGGATCGAGCCCGCAACCTGGGCATGTGCCCTGACCGGGAATCGAACAGGGACCTCTCAGTCCATAGATGACGCTCAATCCACTGAGCCACACCGGCCGGCCGGCCCTGACTGTGTTTTCTGAACACCGCCATGGGCAGTTTCTTCCTTCTAAGAACCCCTGAAAGTTCAGGACCGCCTTCCTGACTGTGACCCTGGGGGGCGGCTTGGGGTACCTGAGCGCCTGCTCCCTCCCTCCAGCCCTCCCCACCGACACACAGATCTCTTTCAGAGCCTTCCACCGGCTCTGCGGGCCAAGATGTCTTCAGGCTTGTGTCACGGCTGAATGACTCAGGGCCACAAGAAGCAATGACTGTCCCAAGCTCATGGGGTACAAGCACCGCACTGATCCTGGAGAAACCTGGAGGAGGGAGCTTGTCATCGATCCACGGGACCTGGATTGCCTGGTACGGAATTCCTGCTGGCGGCTCCTCGAAGGTGGGATTCTATCACCCTCCCCTGTGTCCTCAGGGCCCCAGCAGTGCCTGCCACCCACCCAGCAGGGTCGCAGAGCACGATGACATCACAAGGATGCCGAGGCAGACCACCCATGAGCATTGACGGAACACGCCCCTGGGGCAGACACCACACTGGCGGGAACGGCCCCTAAGGTACTGGCCCCAACCTCGTGGAACTTTGATTCCTGTGGGGCCGCTGCAAATGGGAGCGCCAGCCCACGGAGGTGAGGGGTCCCGAGCCCTGGACGGGCTACAGTTCCCTGGAATGAAGGGGGATCTTTAGCTTCACCAAAGGGGGTCTCCCGAAGAAGACACACCCGTGGGGGTGTGCCTGGGTCTTCAGGAGTCCACCCAGAGGGGCCTTCTCCTGCCCCCACGCCTCCTGCCTCACCTGCTCATTGAACTGGGAGCACCCCTTCTGCCCCAGGAGCACAGGCAAATCCTGTGGGCTCCCCAGAAAGGCTAATGATCGGCTAACGCTCTCTAAGTATCTCCACATGGCTCTGGCTGCAGTGGGCAGTCTTCCTGATTCCTCCAGGCAGTGCTTCTCGGGAACAATCTGTCCCCCAGGGGACGTCTGGCATTTCCCATCGTCACACCTGGGAGTGGAGGTTTCTGCGGGTGCCTAGTGGGAAAAAGCCAGGGCTGCTGCTCAACTCCCTACAAAGCACGGGACGCCCCCACCACGCAGAAGGACCCTCAGTCCACAGCACTGGGAGGAGCCCCAGCTTTGGGTCTGGAACAACTGCTCTTTCCGTTCGGCAGATGAAACGGGCTCACCCAGCTCACTCCGAGGCTGTGCGAGGATTCGGGTCCCGAAACGTGTGACCCCAGAGCCCAGACCCTTGCCTGGCCACCACGCTGCTGCTTGTGGGGACGGCGCCGTCTGCCCACAGAGCGAGGGCCAGTGCCTGCAGCGGCGCTCAGGAGCCTTGAGACGGCCCGACTGTCCTGGCGGGTGGGCAGTCTGCGGTGCTGGGTCAGCTTCGGGGGCCCCGACTGTCCTGGCGGGTGGGCAGTCTGCGGTGCTGGGTCAGCTTCGGGGGCCCTGACTGTCCTGACGGGTGGGCAGTCTGCGGTGCTGGGTCAGCTTCGGGGGCCCCGACTGTCCTGGTGGGTGGGCAGTCTGCGGTGTGCTGGGTCAGCTTCGGCAGCCCCGACTGTCCTGGCGGGTGGGCAGTCTGCGGTGCTGGGTCAGCTGCGGCGGCCCCTCCTACCCGTGCTCACAGGGTGCCCGCCAGCGGTCCACGCAGGACCCCGCTCCAGGGCTCCCTCCCTGCCCCTGCACTGGCAGGTCAGCAGCACTTCATCTGCGCTGCCTGTGTTGGAGACGTGGCCAGGGGTGTATGTAGTCACAGCAGTCGGCATGCCTCCTGTGTGCCAGACACCGAGCGGGCGCTGCCGGGCGGCCTGCGGCTGGCCTCACACTCCCTGTCCTGTGGAGGAGGAAGCCAGGGCCCAGGCGACTATGGGATGGCGGGATCGTGGCACCAAGGCGCAGAGTGTGAAGGAGCGCAGACCTCCACTCCCCAGGCCCTGGGCCTTCCAGCGAACAGCCAGCAGCCAGGCACGCCGCCGCCTCCCCTCCCGGGGCCTGTCTCCAGCGTTGAGGGGTGCTAGGCTGGAAAGGCGCAGGCTGGCCAGCTGCAGCCCCCCACCCTCAGGTAGGAAGCATACTGAGAAGGGGACAGGAGCTAACGCTTAGCCAAGTACCAACCATTTACCAGTCAGGGTGCTGGGTATTTTGCATCATCAGAATTACTTAATTCTCCAAGTGACTCGGTTGGGTAGATTCTTTTCAGTAGATGGGGACTCTGAGCACCTGGTCTGTTTCCCGGCCGTAAGCTCACCGACAGGTGTCTGATGGCGCCAGGGATGGAAGCCGCGGACTCCGCGAAGATCCTCTGTCTCTGTTACGAGAAGGCAGCTTTCGCTGCGTGAGAGGGACACCTTTCTAGCTATAGCGGTTCCTCCTGGAGGTGAGGGGCTCCCTGGATGCTGGGGGAGAGCAGCGAACGCAGGGGAGCCTGTCAGGGATGTCGTCAGGCAAACGGGCAGGTGCGGGGACGAGGGCGAGGACACGATCTTCAAGTCCCTTCTCTGGGTCAGCAGGTGGGACTCTTCTCACATGCCTCCCGTGGGTTCCAATCAGGGGTGAGGTCACAGTCCCCGGGACACCTGTGCTCTAAAAGGGAGCGTTCTGGGTGGCACCTCCTTGGGTCTTTTTCAGCAGCTGGTCTGTGGGGTGAGGACAGCTCGTTTGGGCTCACAGAGAGGCTGGGTCTATTTATGTCTCTGGCTACAAGACGCAGCCAGGCTCGGGGGTCTCTGCAGTGAGACGGGAAGCCCACCAATGACACGCCATCCTCCGCTCTCCCTGCAGAGCGTCTGGGAGAGATGTCTGTCTTCTGTGCCAGGGCTGGAGTGTCCCTGGGCCCCTGGCCCACAAACCACATTAATACCTCAGTGTCCCATCTCCCATTTCCAACACTTTCCAGATCTAAGAACTCAGAACACATGCTGGGCAATTCCCGTCGTGACCTTCTTTCACCTTTTGGAGGGAGGTAAGGAGCTCCCCGAACCTCTGAGGGAATCAAGGGCGATCGTCTGTCAGGGAGGCTGTCCCTGACATGATGAGGGAATTCTGAGGAGGAAGGATTTACATCGTCCATGGATAAATATGAGTGTTTTTTTCAGTATAGCTTTTTGACGAAATGTGATCCTTTCCAGTATGAAAAACGGAGATAAACTGTGTGCATAAACCCATGTGTTTCAGCTCAAAGATGGAGCCAGACCAGTACCCAGGAGGCCTGTACCACAAGCAGGCGTTCTTCCACTCTCTGTCTCTACCCACGGGCCCAGGTCCCTCCTGCCTCTCACCCTCCTCCATGGACAGTGGCACTTGGATCCTGAGAAAAAACTCGGATGAGTTAAAAATGACACAGTTCATCTTCGAAGCAGCAAGGACCACTCCATCCTTGGGGCTTCGGCCACGCCATCATCGTTGACCGTTCTGGCCCGTGAGGAAGGACGGGGAAGGTGCTGTCGCCTGGTTAATGCCCAGCCATGCTTAAGTCACCGCTCGCCAGGGCCGCTGGCATGACGGATTATGTAAGGTCACCAGCGTCTGGCACAGGCCGGCGTCCTCCGGTTCATACACACGGGCCCTCACACTCCTTCTCCGAGGTCGTGTGTCCCGGAATCAGCGGACGACAAAGGAACCAGCCAGGAACAAGGAAGCCGGGGGGAGACCACCTCTCCCTTCAGAGCTGGCGGAAATGAACAAACTCACTTTTTTTTTGCATTCTACCACCACCATGTACAGTACGACTTTTTTGAGGAATTCAGGGGAAATACCTGAGATCAAGAGCAGGTACCAGCTGCTTGAACCGCAGGGCGATCAATACAGTCGTCCCTCGCCACTTCGCGCTTCGACTTCCGCGGTACCGCGATGGAGTGAAGCCGCGAATGTCGAAGCGCGAAGTGGCGAGGGGCGACTGTACAGTCAATAAAGAATCCTACTTCGCGGAAATTCACTTGTCGCGGTAGAGTCTGGAACTGATTAACCGCGATAAACCAGGGCCGACTGTAATAGCTATCGGCACTCCCAGAGCGCTGACGGTTTGAAGCGCTCTGTTCATGCGTTCATTCATCACCCGTGACTTCCCTGCACGGCCCCTGCCCACAAGGAGCTCCGACTGAAGTTGCTGGGTACAGTCGGCGTGGAGCATCACAAAGCTGCGGCCAGGGAGGCTGGTCTTCTGCCTGCTCTGCGCCGAGCCACAGAGCTGGAGGGTGAGTGATTTGTGAACCACGCCCCCGTCCAGAGGCAATTAGCGCCATGATTACGGCTGCACAGAACAGATGGATGGATGCGATTGTCCCCACCGTACGAACGGGAAACTGTGTCCTGGGAGGTTCAGTGGCACCCTTTTCAAACAATCCTTGTGCAAAGAAAACACGCCTCGAAGTTCAGTTGCCATCATTCCTTCTACTCAAAGGAAACGGTGAGCTATTCGTTGCCAAACAGCTGCATTCGCCACCTTCGGCTATTGCATTGAAATGAAATACAGTGAAAACATGTACTGAATGCCCCACTTTTATGGGGCACTGAGCCAGGCATTCGGGGAAGATTGGAACAAGCTGACAAACAGAAATAGTGAAAGACGCAAGCCCTACTCCCCGAAAAGGCTTCACACCAAGCTGAAGATGAGGCGGGGCACCTCACGCTGTGGGTGACAGGCAGACGCATGCCCTACACACCGAAAGGCTTCACACCAAGCTGAAGACGAGGCGGGGCACCTCACGCTGTGGGTGACAGGCAGCGTTTGAATCACCCGGCCAAGGAACGTCCTGTGTTCCAGCTGCCACTGACCAGCGCTGACCTCAGCACAGGACCTCTCCCTCCGGATATCCGTTTCCCCCCGAGGGGAATGAGGGGCTGGCTCAGACGCTAATGCTCAGGGACCTCAGAGCTGACACCCAGGTCATCAGGACTGACACCCCGGCCTCTGACTCCTCACACAGGGCTCCCCTCTGCCACCCTGCGCCACCCCATAGCAGGGTGTGCCTCCTCCACCCAAGCCTGGTAGGCCCGGAGCCCCCCACTTCCACGCCCCCACCCCGGTCCCCACACAGGCACACATCTTACCCAGCCTCGCAGTAGCTCATAGGCCGTGACGCCCAGGGACCACCAGTCGACAGGGTACGAGTACCCCGGGCCTCCGTCCACATGCACCTGGAACACCTCCGGGGCTGCCGAAGACAGGACGAAGAGATGTCACCGCACGTCTCAGCTTACACTCACCGCCCCAGGAGGGGACATGGGGCCAGGGACCGGAAGGCCAGCACGCCATGGGCTCCGCCAGATGCGTCCTGCCTTCTGTAAGCCGTGGGCTGGCTGAGAAAAGCTGCAGGCATCCCAGGAAACGCCGCCGTGACCACCGGGGCAGAAGTGGGGTGCCCCCCACGTGTGCGGTGGAGGCGTGTGCTCGGGAGTCGGGGGCAGCCTCTGGCGCAGGCGCGCTTGGCGGAGCACGGATCGCATCGGCCTGCGGAGCCGGTGACGTCCGAGTCAGGATGAAGAAACCACGCCAAGGGGCTGAGGACTTTGATAAAGGGCACGCTCTGGCACCAACCCCGGCCAGGCGTCCTGACCACCAGGGGCGTTCGGAGCCAGGAACGTGGGTTTCAGGGGCACAGGTGGAAGCCACCGGCGAGCCCAGAGACAGAGGCGGAGGGTGGCCAGCGGCTGGGGAGGGAGCGGCTGCTCGTGGGTGTCCTCGGGGGATGACAGTGTCCGGACCTACATGGTGCTGGTCACACATTGGGAATGTGCTAAATGCCACGGAAACGTGCTTTAAAACAGCTAATTTTGTTATATGACTTTCACCCCGATTTGAAAGAAGTGAAGGATGGAGGCCCAGGTGTGTGCATGCTTATTCTTTGGGGGACGGCAGTGGTCCTGGGGGTGCCTGGCCCTGCCACTCTCCAGGGTGCTGAGGGGTGGGTTCGCCTCATTGTCTCACCCCCCCCTCACTAGGCCAGGGTGCACCCTAACGTCTAATTGTTCAATTTGGAAAGTCTAGTGAAATGCGTATTATTTCTAGCAAATTAATTTGCAACGGAATTCCATTTTACAGTTGTCAGAGCCGCCAAACCTGTGCCAGAGAATCTGACATGTTGTGATTAAAGGCGTCTTCACCCGACATCCAGACCGACATGCAGACAGCGTGGGAACGGGACGGGCGGGCGAGGCAGACGGGGGAGGGGAGACACAGACGCTCCCCTCTGGGCCCTGGGTTGGCAGCTGGACACCTGAATCTGCCCTGCGGCCAAATGCCAGCAGCCTTCTAGCGAGACTCTCCCTTGGCTTAAAATTCAGAACATTCCCTCCCCTTGGGCTCTCTCATCTCCACAACAGCTCCCAGGATCATGCCATCATTTCACACATTTTTCAGATGGGGCTCAGAGAGGGGCAGTGGCGTGAAGGAAGTCACACAGCTGGGAGGTGCGAACCTGAGGTATGTCTTATGCGCTGGCTGAACCCCTGTTTTAAATGAGGTTTGTATCAACATTTCTTTTTTTTTGGAAAATTTTAAAGATTTTAAAGTGGATTTTTAGAGAGAAGATGGAAAAGGGAGAGAGAGAGAGAACATCAATGCGAGAGTGAAACGTCCATCAGCCGCCTCCTGCACGCCCCCTACTGGGGACTGATGAAGCCCACAACCCGGGCATGTGCCCTGACTGGGAATCAAACCGGGACCCTCAGTGCACAGGACGCCGCCCCACCCACTGAGCCACACTGCCCAGGGCTGTATCGACGTTTCTTTAAGTACAAACACATATTTGGTCCGTAGCAGGGCAGACAGGATTGGGAGCTGGGGAAATGTCCCCACCGGTTATCTGAGCCTCGTAAAGGAACCGCCGGGGTGTGTGCCGAAACAGGGAGCAGGTCAGTGTGGCTGAGCCGAGTTTACCACGTTACTGACCTTCCCTTTGCCTCGGTTTAGAAAAACTGGAATATGAACAATTTACTCATAGGGTTGTAAGGAGGATTCGATAGGACAACGCAGGCCAAGAGGTCAGCCCACGCCTGGCAGGCTCGTATGGAGTGCTCCCGAAATCTTAGGACTTGTATCAGCAGGACTGTGACTCCACCCTCCTGCTCCCGTCACACTGAGCACCCCCGTCCACTCGGTCACCCAGAAGCCTGCGACCACCCTAACTTCATCCCCCCAGCCCCATGGTCTATCAGTGTCCAGACCCTGTATTATCAGCATCTTTGCATCCACTCCTCCCTCCCCGTCCCAGATCAGCCTGACTTCAAAGTGCTAAGCTCACCTGCTTAGTAAGCGTCCGGTGAGCAAATGTCCGATCTCCTGCTGGCACTGAGCTATTATTCTGCATCCCTCCTGGGTCCCACCCCGAGCCCGGAGCGGAGCCCTACCTAGAGGGACTCCCTCCCCTGCCTCGATGTCTGCGTGCCCTCCCGGCCGCTGTGCCGAGGGCTCCTGAGAGCATCCCCGGGGCCTCACAGCTGCCCACACGCTCAGACAGGGCAGCAGGGGCGTGAGTGCGGGAACGGCTGTGTGTGCCGAGGTGTTCCCCGTGGGTCCTGCAAATGCCCGTTAGCCTCGAGCCCACCCAGAATTCAGGGTAGAAACAGCGGCTGGCGGCTTCTCTCCTGGCTGTCACAAGCAGCCGAGTGACAAATATCTGCAGCCTGTGACGGCACCCCAGAGACAGTGCCGTTCTCTCCTCCCCTTCACACTTGGGCTGATGACAGAACACAGACAACATCTATGTCACAATCCGTATGCCACCAAAATGACTGCTTTGGGCCCAGAATTGCAGCACTGAGAAGCGAGAACATCACACGGATTTGAAGCCGGAGGGGCAGGTACGAGATTCCACCTGTCACCGTCATTCCACGTGTGGGTGACGGGACAAGATCAACCGCAGTCTGCCAGGTGCTGTGTTACAAACTTACGCACACGACCTCTCCTCACCCTCCTCACCCCCCAAGGAGTCGCGTGCTGTGATGCGGCCCATCTTTCAGACAGTAGAGGCACGAAGGGGTGCAGTGGGCTGAATCGTGTCCCCCAAAAAGGTGTCTCCACGCACTAACCTCCAGCCCCTGTGGATGGGTCTCTACGGAAACAGGGTCTTTGCAGGTGTGATCAAGGATCTCAAGATAAAATCACCGCAGGATAAAATTTAGGGTCCACCTGACATGTCCTCACAGGAGAGAAAAGAGGGAGACAGAGACACAGAGGCCAAGCGAGGAGGCAGAGATGGAGTGACGAGGGCACGAGCCCAGGAACCCTGGGGCCACCGGGAGCTGGAAGGACCCTCCCCTAGAGCCTGCTGAGGGAGCCCAGCCCTGCCCACACCTTGACAGAGATTTGGCCTCGGGAACTGTGAGACCGTGAGCCCCTCCTGTTTCAAGCCAGCCTTGGTGGGACAATGAACCCCTCCTGTTTCGAGCCGGCCTTGGTGGGACAGTGAGCCCCTCCTGTTTCAAGCCAGCCTTGGTGGAACAGTGAGCCCCTCCTGTTTCGAGCCGGCCTTGGTGGGACAGTGAGCCCCTCCTGTTTCGAGCCGGCCTTGGTGGGACAGTGAGCCCCTCCTGTTTCGAGCCGGCCTTGGTGGGACAGTGAGCACCTCCTGTTTCAAGCCAGCCTTGGTGGGACAGTGAGCCCCTCCTGTTTCGAGCCGGCCTTGGTGGGACAGTGAGCCCCTCCTGTTTCAAGCCAGCCTTGGTGGGACAGTGAGCCCCTCCTGTTTCGAGCCGGCCTTGGTGGGACAGTGAGCCCCTCCTGTTTCGAGCCGGCCTTGGTGGGACGGTGAACCCCTACTGTTTCAAGCCGGCCTTGGTGGGACAGTGAGCCCCTCCTGTTTCGAGCCGGCCTTGGTGGGACAGTGAGCCCCTCCTGTTTCGAGCCGGCCTTGGTGGGACAGTGAGCCCCTCCTGTTTCGAGCCGGCCTTGGTGGGACAGTGAGCCCCTCCTGTTTCGAGCCGGCCTTGGTGGGACAGTGAGCCCCTCCTGTTTCGAGCCGGCCTTGGTGGGACAGTGAACCCCTCCTGTTTCGAGCCAGTGTTGGTGGGACAGTGAACCCCTCCTGTTTCGAGCCGGCGTTGGTGAGACAGTGAGCCCCTCCTGTTTCAAGCCGGCCTTGGTGGGACAGTGAACCCCTCCTGTTCCAAGCTGGCCTTGGGGGACAGTGAGCCCCTCCTGTTTCAAGCCGGCGTTGGTGAGACAATGAACCCCTCCTGTTTCGAGCCAGCCTTGGTGGGACAGTGAGCCCCTCCTGTTTCAAGCCGACGTCGGTGGGACAGTGAACCCCTCCTGTTCCAAGCCAGCCTTGGTGGGACAGTGAACCCCTCCTGTTTCGAGCCGGCCTTGGTAGGTTTGCTGTGCGGCCTAGGAAAGCAGTAAAGGGCCAGGAGCTTGCTGCAGGGCATCTGGCTGTGACAGGGCTGAGGTCAGCCCCTCTCGGTTCTCTGACCCGAGTCCTTTCTCTGATACTGCATGACAGCCAGGAGTGACTGAGTCACCTGGGGATGGGTCCTGATGCACCTTACACCTTCGCTCCCTCCCTCCCAGGGCCTGGAGCTCGGCCGGTACCAGGCGGGCACGTGGTAAATGCATGTCAATTGGCCCAGCTCCTGGCCGTCTGTCTCAGGAGCAGAGATGCTCCCGGCCTCCAGGGTCGGCATGGCAGGGCAAAGGGCCCCCTGGACTCCGTCCTATGGAACAAGGGCCTCAAGCTGATGGAGGGAGGACAGGTGAGGGTGGCAGGAGGGAACAGAAAAACAACATCTCTACCCCTGGGAAAGGGACAGACGATCCGCTGGACTCAGACTACCGAAGGTTTCCCGTTGCTGGGAGAGGGACAGGACCAATGAGGCAGCCCCACCCGAGACCAGACACGGAGCCTACCGAGGACTCGATGGACGAGACAACAGAGCCGCGCTCCCCTCGCCTCCCAGCCCCCAGCAGACGAGCAACCGTCTGGTAACGAGAAAGGGAGTCTGCTGCCGGGGACAGAGGGGCACGCAGTGAGACCCTCTGAGCCCAAAGCTGGAGGCGGGACAGGACCCCGAGAAGACACTTTGGCAACCCCATCTCACCTGACTCCGAGGGGGTGAACGGAGGGTAACCATAGCGACAACCAGCCAAACCCAGCTCAAGTCCTGATGAGAGAGCCGCTCTCCCTGCCACACAGAGCACGCGGGCTTGCCGACCACGGCGCGGCACAGCGGGCCAGCCAGGCGCCAGCGAACGTGTCAGGTTCCCCTCGCCCCCTACTCAGCAGTGACCCCGGATGCACGGTAGCTCCGAAGGTGAACCCCAAAGCGTCACACTTGACACGGAAACGGGAAAATCTCTGTGACCTCATGTGAGGAAGACTTTTAGAAATGACAACAAATATGCGATCAACAAACGGACAACTGGACTTCATCAAAATTTAAAACTTCCACTTTTAAAAGACTCTCAAGATAGAAGGACAAACCACAGGCCCTGGCTGGTTTTGCTTAGCGGTTAGAGCATCAGCCTGCGGACCAAAGAGTCGCGGGTTCGATTCCGGTCAAGGGCACGTGCCTCGGTTGTGGTTCGTCCCCGGCCCTGGTTAGGGTCGTGCGGGAGGCAACCAGTCGACGTGTCTCTCTCATGTCAATATTTTTCTCTCTCTCCCTCCCTCCCACCCTATCTGAAGATAAATGAAACAATATCCTCGGGTGAGGATTGAAAAAAAAGGAAGACAAACCATCGGCTGGTGGAAAATGTATGCAAAATACATATCTAATAAAGGACTTACATCCATGTAAGAACTCTCAAAGCTTAATCATAAACAACAACAACAATCCAAGAAACTAACAGCAAATGACCTGAAGGGGTACTCCTCGAAGCAGGCATGTGGACGGTGAGCAAGCCAATGCAAACACACTCAGCAGCGTTTGCCATCGGGAAACTGCCGGGGAAACCTCTACCTCCCTCAGAATGGCTGCAAACACATGAACCACAGGACGACACCAGGACTGGCGAGGAGGCAGAGTACCGGACCCCCACACGTAGCTCGTGGGACGCAGGCGTCCAGCCGCTCTGGAGGACGTTCTCGGAAAGTTAAACATACTTTCCATACGACCCAGCCATCCCACTTCCAGGTAGTTATTCCAGAGAACTGGGAACGTAAGTTCGCATAAAAATCTGTGCGCAAGTGCTCTAGTGGCTTTATTTAAAATTGTGTAAAATTAGAAACAGCTCAAATGTGTTTCAGCTGGAGACTGATAACCCACCTGTGCGCACGCACCCGCCGAGCGCTCTCCCCAGCAATAGAAGGAACCAGGTACTGAGACGCTCAACGTGTGTGAATCTCACGCAATCCTTCCAAGGGGAAAGCCCGATTCAAATGCTGCAGACAATGACTCATGTACATACTCTGGAACAGTCACACGTATGGGGTGGAAAACGGATCACTGGTTGCCGGGGCCGGGAGGAGGGAATGTGGGAGGTGGCAGGTAGGATGTTCTGTGTTAGCATTGTGGTGGGGGTTATGTGACTGTCGGTGTTTGTCATGGAACGATCCACTAAGAGCGCATTTTACTGCAT
The DNA here is from genome assembly GCA_030848825.1 of Tadarida brasiliensis. Lineage (NCBI taxonomy): Eukaryota > Metazoa > Chordata > Mammalia > Chiroptera > Molossidae > Tadarida > Tadarida brasiliensis. The sequence goes on from CM061257.1 coordinate 4,483,206, forward strand.
GAAGTTTGTTCCTCAAACATAAACACTTCAAGCTATATCTTTATCAGTTTGGTGATTTTTAAGGTGATTGTCTTCCTCACAAACAGCCAAACCAATGAAGAAAGAAATACTATGTTCACAGATGTATTTTTGGTCCATTGAACATTACCTGGCACATAGATGTTGCTCAATCTCGGTTAGATGGATGGATGGATAGATGGATGGATGGATGGATGGATGGATGGATGGATGGATGGATGGATGGATGATGGGTGATGGATGATGGATGATGGATGGATAGATGGATGGTTGGATGGACGGATGGATGGATGGATGATGGATGGATAGACGGGTGAGTGTGGATAGACGGGTGAGTGGATGGATGGATGGATGGATGGATGGATGGATGATGGGTGATGGATGGATAGACGGGTGAGTGTGGATAGACGGGTGAGTGGATGGATGGATGGATGGATGGATGGATGATGGGTAATGGATGATGGATGGATAGACGGATGGTTGGATGGACGGATGGTTGGATGGATGGGTGGAGGGATGGATGGATAGTTGGATGGATGGATGGAGGATACATGGATGGATGGATGGATGGATGGATGATGGATGGATAGACGGGTGAGTGTGGATAAGACAGGTGAGTGGATGGATGGATGGATAATGGATGGATGGATGGATGGATGGATGATGGGTGATGGATGATGGATGGATAGATGGATGGTTGGATGGATGGGTGGAGGGATGGATGGATGGATGGATGGAATAGTCTCAGGAAAGATGTTGAACACTGGCGCCTCACTGGCCTGGGTCGGAATGCCGGCTGTCACTTTCTCTGGGAAAGAGGCCAGCGAACTCCACTGGCCGCCATCGTTTCAACAACGGGAGCATGAGCATCGCCATGCTGGCTCCACAACCCTCCTTGTTCGCTCACTGCTCCTTGGGGAAGGGAACTAACATTTGATGAGTACTGATGGGGCATGAGCCCCGTGATCCCCCGTGCACCCACCATCCCCCGGGTGACCCAGCTCTTACATGCATTAGGCTCTGTTTAGGGTCTGTCTCCCCCACAGACTGTGAGCTCCACAGGGCAAGGGAAGGCCGGATTTGGCTCTGGGTCCCCAGTGCTAAGCACAATAACAATAGCAACAGCTGCCAGTTGTCAGGTATTACGCTGTGTCCCTTCCATAGTCACATCAGTCGATCGTCACAGTGGCCCGCTGGGCAGACTGCGGATCGTTCATCCCTTTCTCAGACAAGGACACGGTCAGGTTGGACAGCCAGCGCCTCCTGAGCACTCACCGCGCTGAACACTTTCTGGGCGTTATGTCAGGTGATGGGATTCACCCGAGTTCACCAGACCACTGCATGGAACACCCACACTTCACGGGGACCCACCCTGGCACAACTGGGATCCACTGCATCTCGAGGCCACACATGAGGCCGGATCCCGTGGCTTTGACCTTGACTGTCTCCAGCGCTGAACTTCCCGCGGGCGCCCGAGGCGCTCACCAGTGTCCCAGACCCTGGCGCGCTGGCATGTGGCACCTCTCCTCTCCCTCGTGTTCCCTAAGCTACAGAGGAATGGAACTGCAGGTTCCGCCAGCTCACCGTGCTGTTCCTGTCCTCTGGCCTTCGCCCTGGCTGTGCCCTCTGCCCGAAATGGCCTCTACTTGTCCACACCCAACAAGCAAGTCCGAGCACACCCTCAGAATCCAACCCAGACTGTCATCTCCTCCGGGAGTCTGCCTTGACCGTGACCTGGTGACGTCTACACCTACACCTCTGTCTGCCCCACTGGATGGTGAGCAGAGCCCAGAGGACCTCTGTTGCCTCCAGGCCCCAGTGCCCAGCTCTGAGCCCGCCTGCGAAGCCTCCACGGACGTCTGCCGAGGGCACGCTCCGTCTCCATCTCATCTCAGACGAGTCGACTCCCAGCCCCAGGCGGCTGCTGGCACAGTTCCGACTTCTCACCTGGCACGTTTCAGAGAGGTTTCCTCTGACTGTGCATTCCATCTGCTCTTTCAATTAATGGAAACTCAGTCCTACGCAAATGTTTCTTCCAGGGTCCTCCTTCATGAGCGACCTCTGGGAGCTAACTCCTCAGCCCGCCCCCGAATCTGTGTGCAGAACGTCCCAGGAACATTTAAAAAAATTTTTTTTTTCTTTATTGATTTTAGAGAGAGAGGAAGGGAGAGGGAGAGAGAGATAGAAACATCGATGAGAGAGAACATCGACTGGCTGCCTCCTGCACACCCCCCACTGGGGATCGGGCCCACAACCTGGGCATGTGTTCTGACCGGGAATTGAACCGGCGACCTCTTGGTGCATGGGTCGACGCTCAACCACTGAGCCACACCGGCCGGACACGTCCCAGGAACTTTCATTGGGCCTTGAAACTGCAGCTCACGTGAATAAAATCGGCAAAGCTGCCGGGGGCCGTCAGGAACGTTCGGCCCTGGGACACGCAGGATCTGACCTGCCCGCGAGCCCTCCCTCACCCCGCTCTCCCCACTGGACTCCCACAGCCTGGCCCTGTCACCCCGACAGCGTCTGCAAACACATCCGTCTGGTAGACCAGCTTTGTTCTCTGGGTGCGTAGGAACCTCTCCTGTGCATCTGTTCACTAACTCAGGACTGAAGCTCCTGCAACTGGAAGGGCACCTGAGGCCCTCACACAGCTGGGACAGTAACCGTCCTCTTGTCTGAGAAACACGGCTTTGGGACACAGGCGCCCAGGGTCCGGAAGGCAGCTGGTATATGGCAAAGGCATGGACTCCAGACCCAAACGGACATGGCTTCAAATTCTGCCTCCTCACTCGCCACGCCGGGAGGTCAACGAACCTCTGGCCCCGGGCTCCTCGTCTGTGGAATGGAGAGCCGTGGGAACCCACGTGGATCTCTGGGGATTAAATGCAACAGCGCGCAGTGTGACACGCAGTAGGGTCACACCACATGTCAGTTTTCTTCTCCCTTTGGAAGGTGGGCACGGTGGAGAGGGGCCCTCTGAGCCCCCACCGCTCTGTGAGCCAGGACACAGCCATCTCGGACACCAGTGGGGGCCCGGGAACGAGGCTGATGAGGCCCAAGGGGGTCTCTGGAGGTGCCAGGAACATCTTCTGGGCGTGGCAGTGAAGCCGGCGGAAAGGTCCCGGTTGGTACAGTCGTGTCTTGAATTTGTCCAGGGGGCCAGGATCTACATTCCCGGAGGTGACAGCCTAAAGGAGTCAGATCTCACTGATAGGACAACGTCGTTGCTCTCTCCTTGTCCCTGGAGACCTCGACTCCTCCGACCTCTCCCGCCTCCAGCCTGGTGTTCCCTGGGCCTCAATGGCGCCCTTCCTCCTGCGTCCTCCCTGAGGGACCCATCTCGGTGCTGGATGCTCCCCAATCCACGAGTCCGTCCACATCGCTCTCCAGATGCCCGGAGCACCTGACTATTCTGAGGTTCCCACAGACACCTCAGATCCAAGCTCGTCACTCCCAACACCCCCCGCACCTGCTGTTCCTACACAGAAGACACCACCGTAACCCACTCTGCTGCGTGACCCAGACGCGTGGGAGACAGCCTTGACCTCTCCTCCACCCCACTCTCCTGCCCGTCTGATCTCTTGAATCTTTTATTATTATTTTTTCTTTATTGGTTTTAGAGAGAGAGGAAGGGAGACGGAGAGAGAGATAGAAACATCGATGAGAGAGAACATCTACTGGCCGCCTCCTGCATGCCCCCCACGGGGATTTGGCCCACAACCTGGGCATGTGCCCTGACTGGGAATCGAACCGGTAACCTCTTGGTGCATGGGTGGACGCTCAATGACAGCCACACCGGCCGGGCTGATCTCTTGAATCTTTTAAGTCAGTGACCTCCTTGGACATACTTGGCCCAGCTCTGGATCCTTCTGGAAAGGGACTTCGGAAAGGTGATCAACAGGGAAAGCCTTGTTGGGGTCCCAGGAGGACCCTCTGAAGTGAGGGGGCTTCCTCATGTGTGCACCTCTGGCGTCCACACTGCCCGGGGTCTGCCTGTCACCACCCAACTGCTCTCGGCCTGTTTCCTCGGCTCAAAAATGGGAAGAAATAAGTGTGCCCACTTCCCGTTTGTGAGGGTGAAACAGGTTCTGGACGGAGTTCACGGAGCTCAATGCCTGGCACACAGTAAATACTGAAAAGCAATACTCTTACCATTATTTGTTGCTAAACTTCATTTGCCTAATGTATGCAATGTCAGAGGTGAAGGACACCGCAGTGGATTCTGGGAGGTGAGGACACAGTTTTCAAATCTCCACCAATCCACATGTAAACATGACAGAGCGGACAAACAGCCCACCCAAGAACCACGGGCAGCATTTACTACAAAACGAAGTTGTCCCCACACACCGCAAGATGTAAGTGGGTAGGAACAACCAGCCACAGTGACAAGACTCCGTGGTGGAGATTTCTGTGCGGAAGGAAACACAGGGGAGACGCCAGGCAGCATCCGGGGAGCCAGAGGTCAGAGAACTCCAGCACAGCCCGTAGACCCCCCACTTCCCGGCCGCCGGCAGCACGGCCAGCCCGTCCGACAGCAGCGGCTGAGACCCAGAGGAGCTCGTCCAGCCCGACTTCGGGGGGAGGGCCCTGTCACAGTCCACAGGAGCAGCCCGGGCCACCAAATCCCTCTCATCAGTCCAGCCAGAGCCCCTTCCAGGACAGAGCCCCAGGAGACACTGGAGGGAGTGGAATCAAACCCAGCAGCGCAGGGACCCTAGAAAGGGCAGATCCAGGTCAAAGTGGGCACGTGGACCCGAGCCCAGAAACCCCAGGGAGCAAGCTGCCTTGAATGTTCACGTCACAGAAACAACAGGAGAAGGAGGTCTGTTACGTTAGAAAAGCTACCCCAGACCGCACAACCTTCTAAAAGTTCAGGAAAACGAATTTCGCATGAAAAAGAGCCACGGAAGAGTATCCAAGTCAAAACCCATGCAAAGGAGAACAGAGAGCAGAACACACGTTACGATGAACGCACGCCAGAAGGATGTGTCCCCACAAGGTCAAACCTGTAACCAGCTATTTCAGAAGACGTAAGAGCCGGCGTGGTGGATGGCTCATTGCTGGCCCCCAGTGAATCGGGCTGCCTGCTGTTCATGCCTGTATAGTCCCTCCCACGGCATCCCGGGTCTTGGTCATGTGACTTGCTCTGGCCAATTGGACATCGGGAAATGTGGGGCCAGCAGAGACTTGACAAGCACGTGGGAACGGGTTCTCTTTCCTGAGACTACTGTCACCATGTGCACAAGCTCACTCTGGTCCCCTTGATGACAAAGACCACACAGAGAGAGGGGTCCGTTCATCTCGGCTGTCCTTGCCGAGCCCAGCCAAAGCCAGCAGGCCCATCCAGCCAAGTGGCAGCATTGTGAGAAATCACACACTGCTTTTGTTCTAAGCTCCTAAGTTTTTTTTTTAATCCTCACCCGAGGATATTTTCCCATTTATCTTCAGACAGAGTGGGAGGGAGGGGGAGAAAGAGAGAGGAACATCGATGTGAGAGACACACATTGATTGGTTGCCACCCGCACGACCCCACCAGGGCCAGGGACCGAACCACAGCCGAGGCACGTGACTGGAATCGAACCCGTGACTCTTCAGGCCGCAGGCTGATGCTGTAACTGCTGAGCCAGACCGGCCAGGGCTAAGCTGCTGAGTTGTGACAGGGTTTTCACTCAGCAATCAGAAACTAATACAAACATCAAGAATTAAGAACTAACAAAGGCATTAATAAAATTATACAAGACACCAAAGAATAACATAAATCAGAATTTAAAACCCCAGCAATCAGGCAAGAGGACTCAGGAAAACTATTAGAAATAAAGGGAAATTACTTCAGTAACAAATACTCCACTAGAAAGCACACAACGTAAATAAACACAGCAGACGACGCTTTAAAAGACAGAGAAATGAGAAACACTTAAACACATGAAGGAAGAGACCAGGAACACTTGAAAACAAACGACAAGGACCAAAGGTCGGCAAAGAAGACCCAACATTCGGATCACAGGCGTCTTTAAAGGGAACAGAATGTTTACTGAAAACAATACTTCCATCAGACGTCCTGGAGAAAAAACAACCCGAAACTGCACACTGTGTACCTAGGCATACAGACCCCACTGACCAGCATCAGGGTTATGTTCCAGCACCACGGGACTTGAATCAAAAAGAAAGAAGGCTTGTTTCTGAGTTCCCTGGAAGACACCGGAGAGAAGGGCAGGGGAAGACGGCTTGGGGAGAGCCCTAAAGTGTTAGCGAGCACGCGACATGCTGGGGTGGGGGTAAAGGAGACACTGAGGCCTCAGCCACTGGGCAGATCACCCCCCAAGGGGTCCTGGAACACTCACCCATGTAGGGCTTGGTCCCGGCCATGGAAGAAGCCTTTTCTGCTCCCTTCACGACCGTCGCGATGTTGAAGTCTGTGATGTGAACGTGTCCTGGAGACAGAGAAACAGAGACCCCCGTTAGCAAGAGCGGCAGGTGGCTGGGCTACTCCTCGTGAGACTGAGCTGTGGTCTGGAAGGTGCGGTGCAGGAAGACTGCTGGACCATCTACTGACATTTATGTTTTCTCTGCTACTTTGAAAACATCTTTTTTTTTTTGCAGCATTATTCATAGTAGCTGAGATAGGGAAACAACCTAAGTGTTTGTCAACAGATGAATGGATAGAGAATGTGGTATGTGTACGTACAGTGAGGTATTATCCAGCTGTGAGAAGGACGTCCTGCCATTTGCATCCACATGGGTGGACTGGAGGGCGTGATGCTGAGTGAAATGAGTCAGACAGAGATAAACACTGCGGACTGTCACTGACATGTGCAGTCAGAACAAAACTCAGACTCCTAGGAACAGAGAGTAGAAAGCGGTTGCCGGGGGCTGGGCTGGGGACGTGGGGAGGGGCTGGTGACGGGCACACACTTTCAGCGATGAGATGAGCAAGGTCTGGGGACCTAAAGGATAACGTGGAGACTGTACATGACGACACTGTTGTGTGATGGAAAACTGCAAGAGTAGAGCTTAAATGTTCATATATGTGTCTATTTTATGCACATGTTTTATAGTACAAATTTATTGGTAGCTCATGCATATTACTTATAAATTTAAAAATCTATTTATATTGTAGGCATGGTAAAAAAAATACAACCTCTGGGTTACAGGTTTACAGGCACTGACCCAGGGAGCGAAGGCTCCTGGTAAATAAGAGAGACAGGTCCACGCAGACTCCCCGTCTCAGGAAAACCTGCGTGACCCTGGTGGGGGCAGGGGCGCAGAGAGGAGTCTCGTGCCCAGGGGACACTCTCGTTCTCCCGTCTCTGCTGTGGTCAGTGGGGGCCTCAGGACTGCACCTGACACATTCAGAGGGGAGACACTGGGGGTTGAGACCCCTACCAACCAGCCCAGTGGACACGGACAGGCCGGGTGCCCCTACCAACAGGTGCTCAGGAAACCTGAGAGGGAAGGGGGCGGACAGAGAGGGGGCTGGAGACAAGGAGGCTGGGGGAGGGGAAGAGAGAAGAAGGGAAGGAGGGGGAGGAGGAAAACCCTGGGAAGTCAGTGCAGGCTCTCTGGGGAATTTGGAGCATAAACACCTGGCTCCGAGACCTGGAACACCGATGTCAATGCACTATTCCTTCCTGTTTGTCTCCCGTCACATCCTGTGAATGGCTGGCTGGACTTGCACATCGGAGACATGGTTGGGATGGTGGGCTTCCACACCGAGGTGGGTGGCATGCACAATACTGGCTTTGGGGGCACTTGGAGGGCACCTCAAAAGGATGAGGTTTGCTGAGGGGCGCCCCCGGGAGAGGCGTGTCTGACGTGATCAGCCATGGGGAACAGAAAAGGAACCAGCTGGTCCGCATACAAACCCTGCATCTCGGCTCTGCGGCCAGGACTGTGTGGGAGGGCCAGGCACACGGACCAGGCCCTGGTCACATGCAGCCGCAATGTCCTCAGCGATGACCTACAGTCCCCCAGGTGCCAGTGGATGGAGCTTAAGTCACCCAGCCAGGACTTCACTGGGAACCCTTTCTGGCCAGACGCACAGTGTCCCCACCCAGGCAGAGTCCCTAGAACATCTCCAGCCTGCTGCACGTCCAGGGCTGGGTGAGCGTCCCACGGCTCATCCATCCACAGTCCCATCTGCAGCGAGGCAGTGTGGTGCAGTGGTTGGGTGCACAGACCTCCCCCACCCCCACCCCAAGCCAGACGGCCTGGGTCTGGGTCTCAGTTTGTTGTGATTAGCTTTGTGACTCAATGGGGCCCAGTGAAAACTGGGGAGATGATTTCCCAGGGGGTTCAGGAAATGAAGAATTGTTTTTTCCCAGGAGCTACTTAAGTGAAATTCTCCGTATCTGTCCAGTGTCATGAGCCCCAGAACGGGAGAAGCCATGTACTGCTACCAGACAGGCCCTTGGCCACCTGCGCTGGGCCTTTAGGACTTTAAGGCTCTCTCACGACATCTAACTATAGTAGAAACTCCCCCCACAGCAGCCTCTGAAAAGAATCACATGCCAACCCCCCCGCCAAGGACACCCAGAAGAGCTTTAAATGGCATTCCTACACTTTGTCCTTAAACTCTCAGAATCCCACCAGGAGTAACGACCCCGCTGCCAGCTCCTTAGCCTCAGCAGACACCCCTCTGCCCGGCTCGTCGGGGTGGCTCCCCCCAGCCCTCAGCGGCTCCAATCCCTGTGTCCTGGGGCTCGGGAACACGCCCCTGGCTGGTCATTTCCCGGAGCCGCCTCCTCCTGGCAGGACGGGGGTTGCCTCTGGTGTTTTGACAAGGAGAAGGGGGTGTCAATGTTGCAGGCCACCGCCACTTTGGGGAGCACGCATCACAGTTAACAAATATGCTGGCGACAGGCGGAGAAGCCGTTCTCTGAAGCCAGTCCAGTTAACGAGCACTCTACTGTGGACTAGGAATAGAAATCGGCGGTAAAGCCACGTTAGGAGAGAGTCTGTCACCCCCAGGTCCTAAGAGGAGGGGCACGTGGGGTCCGTCAGGAGGCACAGGGAGGGGGGCCGAGGGCGGGAACCTTTCTGTGGTTTCTGAGGGCAGGAGCGGGGAGGCAGGCCAGCAGGCTCAGGGGGCCAGTCTGAGTGCCGTCGGGGCTCTGGGGCAGGGGGTGGCCTGCGCGTCTGGCACCTGGCCCCGGATGACTGGGGCAGGTGACAGTGTCCTGGAGCGTGAAGCAGTCAAGCATCAGGTCCCAGAAAATGAGGGGTGGGCTCCACGCTGCACAGCCCAGCTGCGGAGTCAGAAATGTGCGTGGGGGGCGGGTCTTCACGGCCTCCTGTGGGTGGAGACTTCTCACTCGCCCTCGGGAACGCCATGGCCCCAAACGCTCTGCTGACCCCACTCATGCTGCAGGGTCCCACATGGACACCCCCTCCTCCAGGAAGCCCTCCGTCCTCCTCCCCACCTCGCTGACCACCTGCTCTTGCATAGCTCACCCCTGCCGGTCCCAGCGCTGACCCTGCTGGATCGGAATGACCTCTATGCTTCCTCAGCCCTGGCTCCACCTCAGAAACACGGGGTCTTCAGAAACCCCACCCCCAGCACTGGCCTCTGTACATGTCACAGCTCCTGGGCGATGTGCAGCGTGGCTGAGAACCACCACCCAAGACCACGAGGTCCTTGACCACAGGGGCTCCGTGACTCACCTTCGGTCACCTGGCACAGTGCCTCCAAGAATGAAGGGGCACTTTCCTGGACACAGACAAGGACAGAGCTACGCGGTCAGTGAACTCTGACCGAGGGCCCCAGGGACGCCCAGGGCAAATGCAGGCGCTGCCCTGTCTCTGACTTTCGTCCCTGTGGAAAACAGCAGCTGCCCAGGGGAAGGCGGGCCCTCTGCTCCACCGGCCTCTGCGTGGATTGCCACACTCTGCACCGCACAGGGGCCGTGCAGCTGGGCAGTGTCCGCCCTCGGCTCCAGGTGGCGTCACGTGACTGGCTTTGCCCACTGGGATGGCAGCAGTGTGAACAGGTGGAGGCCTTGAGTGACTGGGCGTCCCCTGCTCTGGCTTCTGCTGTGGCCATGCCAGGCCACATGGTGCTGGCCTGCTGGGGGGCTGGGGGGGTTGTGAGGAACAGGGCGGAGTCCCCCAGTCAATCAGCCGGGCCATGGTGTACCAGCGGCAGCCAGGCGACCCTCGGGTGGCGAGTGAGCACAGCCAATGTCACCAGGGCTGCCTGGCTGAGCCCACCTGACCTCAGTCTTAGGAGCAAGCCCTGTCTACGAGAGCTTAACCCCCCGACCTGTGAGCTAACTGGACGCTTCTGTTTGCACGAAGTCACGGGGTTATTCCTTCCCCAGCCCTGCGGTACCAGCAGAAGCGAGGGCAATCCTTCACCTTCCTCCACAGCCTACATCCACTTCCTCCGGCTCTGCCCTCGGCCCCAAAGCACCCCCAACTCTTCCCTCACCCGCCTCCTACGATGCTGTACCTCCTTTCAGCTCCACTCCCCCAGCTCGGGCTCTCTCTGCTTCTGCTGCTGGCCCAGGGACCCCGAACCTCAGCGCAGAATCCAAGTGCCCATTCTGGGAGATGCAGCCCACCTGGAGGGCCAGAAAGCCAAGCAGCCCCCGGGGCAGCGGGGAAGCTCCTGTGAGTCGTGGATGTTGCATAAGCAGTGGATTTTGAACATTATTAATAAATTATTAATGTGTTTGTAGTTCATTGTAAACACAGCCAACCAACTTGTTCTCTGAGAAAACACTTCACGAGATTGATGATCGGACTCTTTAAACAGCAACGCGTAATTATCTGTTTTGCAAGCTGTTTTGTGATGCAATTAAGCAAAGGTCAAGGGGATGTAATGTACAGCGTGATGACTGCCGTTAATGATACCACTTTGTCTACCTGACGTTTGCTAAGGGGGTAAATCTCAAATGTTCTCGCCGCACGCAATTAAAAGGTACGTGTGTGCGGTAACGGAGGTGTTCATTAACTTCCCCGCGGCAATCATTTCACAGTGCACGCGTATATTAAATCATCACCTTGTACATCCTAAAAAAAAATCACATTGTACCACCTAAACAGATACAATTTTTAATTCCCAATCATAACTCAATAAAGCAGAAGGAAAAAAAAGGCAACAATGACTAAGGAAAAACTAAAACAGGCTGACGAGCGTCTCTGGTCATACACCAGGGAAAGGATGTACATCCATACCCACGTCTCTCCTAAGGGGTCCTGTGTTCCCGAGAATTCCCTGCACTGCCTGTGAAGGTACTCACTGGACATGAACGGGGAGGGTGGTGATAGCCATTCACTCCTTAGTATAAAATAGTGTATTCAGCGCTCTGTCCCAATGCCTAGCAGAGACGCTTGCTGAAACAGGAGCTGGAGAAGAGAGAGGAGGGTCGGGTCCAGAGGCCCTCGGGGAGTGTGTGGGCAGGGGCAGGAGGTGATGAAGGACATGGAGCTCAGAGAACGGGGGGATCCGGAGGAAAGCGAGAAAGGGCTGAGGTCAGAAGTTGAGAGCATGTGCAGAAAGGCAGAGGGAAGGGATGGACCCAAGAACGAGGAAGCACAGAGAGGGCTGGGCGTGGGAGCAGCCCGCCCATCTGCAGCGGCTTTGGGAGCGCTGTGGCCGGGGCTGAGGACAGGGTGGGAGCCACAGCCTCAGAAAGGCCCAGGCTGCCCTACAGGCTCTCTGAGTGTCTTGTCTTCATAGATGAAAGGGCTGGATTATTCCTATTACCTTCTGCTCCTGCCTTAATTGTGCTTCTGGTCATTTGTCCAGGGCCTGAAAGGCCTTTGTCCAAAAGTGTCCCTCAGTCATTAGGGCAGGGCCCTGGGAATCCTCCCAAAGACCACCCTCCGGACGCCCAAACCCCCGGCTTCCCGGACAGCCCTGCCACGGGTCCTGCATAGCCCAGCCGTGACTTCTCAGCCCACCTCACCTGCTCCAGTGACCTGGCCTGGCCCTGGGCAGAGAAGTGACAGGTAGAGCTTGGTGGTACAAGCCCCGTGGGCACGTGTATGTCCTGATGCAACGCTGACCCCCGTGGTCTTGTCCCAGACGCTCACCAGCCCTGCCAGGTGGCACTACTTCCGTTTTATTTCATTTCTGGGAAGGCGAGACTCAGGGACATGGAGCAACTTGCCCAAGGGAGGACCCACAGCTAGCTGGGGGTCAGCTGAGCTCACATCTGGGGATCCAGACTTTTAGATACAAACTGAGGACCCTGATTTGTATGCGGAGCTCTGCCCAGTTCCCCTGGCATCTCGAGGCCATCCCTGAGCGTCCAGTCAGGAGCACAAGGATTTCAACCCACTGCCCCGAAGTGCTCAGCCCGGTTTCAGCAGCTGGCAGGAGATTCGAGCCCAGGTCCCACCACCACCCCGGGGCCACCTCCCAATACCAAGGAGCTTACAGGACGTGACAAGACACGGGAGACACATTGGCCGCACACCCGGCTTCCCGAGGGGCTGGAGAAGGAGCCACGGCCTCAGCCTGTGGGCGTGGGGAGGGGTCTGGAGGAGCCACGCAGGAGAGGCAGCATGTCAGACAAACCCCGCCGCTCACTGCAGCCCACCCTCCCGAGAGCCCTGGGGGACGAGCCCAAGACAGCGCATTACTCCGCAAAGCTGCCGCTGGCATTGACCACAGTGGACGGTCAGGTCGGCTGGCTGAGACCACCGGGCCGCACCTAGACCCCGGGGCCTGACTTGGCTGGGCATCCCCTCCCCGGGCAGACCCAGAAGCCAGTCAGGGCTGGCCTCTGATCCTTACCAAGTCCCCCTGGAGATCCCCACAAGACTAGAGGTGGACATGGGCATGGCACCTGCTCCTCCAAGGGTGGTCCCTGGACCGGCAGAGGCGGCCCCACCTGGGAGTGTGAGGATGCAGAATCTCTGGCCCCACTTAAGGTCCACTTGCGCCCTGGCCGGTTTGGCTCAGCGGTTAGAGCGTCGGCCCGCAGACCAAAGAGTCTCGGGTTCGATTCTGGTCAAGGGCACGTACCTCGGTTGCGGTTCATCCCCGGCCCTGGCTGGGGTTGTGTGGTAGACAACCAGTCGATGTGTCCCTCTCACGTCGATGTTTCTCTCTCTCTACCTCTCTTCCTCTCTCTCCCTCCCACTCTATCTGAATAAAAATGGAAAAATATCCTCGGGTGAAGATTAAAAAAAAAAAGACCCACTCGATCGGTGTAAGGAGCCAGCCAGGCGCCGTATGCACACAAAAGCTTGAGGAGTCTGGGCGAGGGGAGGCTTAGCGGACTATCGATCATTGATTTCTGCCTCACCAGCCGTACACTAACCCATGTGATCCCCGGGATGATCTGGCAGATGTCTGACAGGTGACAGTGAGGCACAGGGGGGGGGGCTTCCTGAAGCCACGGGTCCCCAGGAGGGGGACCCAGGGCATCTCAGCCTCCGTCTCACCCCCACTTCCACTCGGTCCTCCTCACACCCGATGGCAACCGCCAAGCTCGGACGTGAACCCTTCAAATACACTGGGCCCGACTCACCTTGCGGACGCGGACCAGACATCACACGGGTGTTCATCCACCGGGACTGAAGCCAAAACAAGGCTTTCTAGACGGTCTTAAAATCGACTCAGCGGACCCCCACCTCCCAGAGCCCCCCCCTTCCCACAAAGCGCCACGGCGGCTCACCGTGCTCGTCCAGCAGGATGTTGTCCGGCTTGATGTCTCTGGAACAGAAAACAGAGAAACTGAGAACACGCCTCCTGGAGCCCCTGAAGCACCGGACAGACGGGACCCTGGGACGGACGCCCGCAGTCCCGCCGCCTGTCTCTCCCTGGCACTGGCCTCAGCCGGAGCAGGGGACTGATACTGTGACCACGGTGCCTGTTCTTGCTTCTTTGTTTCCCGGAACTGCGAGGAGGTGGTGTGAATACTGCTTTTCTGGAATATTCTTTTTTTTTTATCCTCACCTGAGGACTTTTTTTGCATTTATCTTCAGATAGAGCGGGAGGGAGAGAGGGAGGAAGAGAGAGAGAGAGAGAGAGAGAGAGAGAGAGAGAAACACAGATGTGAGAGAGATACATTGACTGGCTGCCACCCACACGACCCCAACTGGGGAACAAACTGCAACCGAGGTATGTGCCCTTAGCGGGAACCGAACCCGGGACTCTCTGTCCGCGGGCCGATGCTCTAACTGCTGAGCCAAACCGGCCGGGGCTGGAATATTCTTACTGTCTGGCTTCTCATCTCCCCGGGTGATGCCCATTGAGCAGGTGGTCCCTGCCGGCAGGTGTGGACACGGGCCCTTCCTGATGTACTTTAGCCCTCCCACCTGGCTAGGGACAGACCCTCCTGGGTAGCGGTCTCCACTCTGTAGACAGGGAGGGTCAGGAGCTTGTCCAAGTCAGAGCCGGGCCACCCCAGCCCTCAGCCCGTTTTTGTGGGGTCTGTGAGTGAGTGAGGGGTCCTGGTGGGTCGGCTTGAACGGGCTGTAAAACTAAAACAAAATAACAAGCACACACTCACACACACACACACTCTCTCTCACACACACTCACACACACACACTCTATCACACACACACTCTCTCACACACACACTCTCTCTCTCACACACACACACACACACACACACACACACACACACACACACGCAGCAGAAACAAAAGGAATGCACAACGAAAACCAATGTGGCCCTTAACGCCTAAAATATGTAACACCTGGCCCTTGAGGGAGCAAGTGTGCTCTGCCCGTTTTAGGGTGACAGTGAACCGCAGGCAGAAAATCCGGGCTGGGGGGCTTCTGCGAAGTCCTGCTCTACCTCCCCACAACAGCAGAGACCCCCCACTCCAAGCCGAGCTCGCCAAGGGCGGGGGCTGTGCTTTGCCACCCTGCACCCCGTGGTGTTCAGCACGGTGCCCACCCCAGGGCTGCGCGGCCGCTACCACGGACAGGACAGACCGTGCTCAGGACACTGAGACGGGAAGAGGCGGCAGTGTAGATCGGCTCCATCCCGTGTACCGCGCACACGAGATTTACAGCTCGGAGCAGGTGAGGGTTGGGAGGTGGAAAATTACTACGAGAAACGGCTGGCTAAGCCGACCTACCGGCCTCCTGCAGGAGGCAGGCCAGGGCGTCAGACGCCACCGGGCGGAGGGGCCGATCAGGTAAGAATGCTGGGTTCTGGCTACACTGACTGGTGAGGTCCTTGCCAAGACCGGACCACGCAGAGGCCACCGTGGAAGCCCAAAGTCCGCGTCTAGTTGCCGCAGAACGCAGAGGAGCCCGCGTCGAGTCTGGTGGAGCAGAGAGTCCTGTCCACACGCAGGGGACAGGGTGAGCGGAACGGAGGGCACTGGAAGCGGCACAGCCGTCGGGCCCCCGCAGACGTCCTGCACCCGCTCCTTGTCACCGGCACACGCGTGCTTGCAAGGCTCGATACTGAGCCACCGTCTTGGAAATGCAAGCCCCACGCTCTCACTGAGGTCGATGTCTGGTCTTCTGAGACCAATGACAGCTTTCTTGCAAATAAAAAGTGACTGTTCCTGGTTCATCTAAGAGCAGTTCTACCTGAAAACACACGGTGCTTATTTGTAATGACACGAGGCAATGTTTACGGCTCTGGGGATGAAAGAAACACTCAACCTACGTATTTAAATGTCTGTTCCCATTGGACTTCGGGAGCCCACGGACCCGGATGGGCATGGAGTACACGGACCCCCCTGCCACCCACGAACGTCCACGGCGAACCTACAGACTGACTGTTCGTGGTGTCCCCATGGGGAGGATGAACTTGGAGCTCAGAAAATTAAAACAAAGGCGGAAGCCTCAGAGCGAGCGCTGGCGGATGAAGTCAGCAAACACCGGTTCCGCCGGGGCGTCTCCCGAGGGTTCCCAAGGAACAGCGAGAGACAATGAACACTTGTCAAAAATGAAAACACAGCAGCTGCGTAAAGCGCATCCCGTGAGGTGTCACTAGGACGGAGATGACCTCGTCTGGGGCATGGGGGTCACCGAGGGGGCGGCCGGGGCCAGGGAGCATGAGTCCGAAATGCCACTGATGCTGAAGTGCCCCGTTTCAGGGTTTCCTGCCAGCCCCTCTTCCAATCCTTCCTTCCTTCCCTTTCACTGTCCTTTCTGCTGTTTTCCTTCACTTCCCATGAACACTTCTCAAATGCCTCCTCCAGGCAGGTCTGGGCAGACACTCCAGGCACAGCCCCTCCCCTCCTGAAGCTCAGAATGGGTGGGAGAGGGAGACACGTGGGCTGGGGGCCACCTGCTGACACGGCTCAGATGCTAGGGAGCAGGGCAGAGCGGGCCATGGAGCCCAGGAGAGGCCGTGAGCCCACAAGGGCAGCTGGAGAAGCAGCAGCCTGGGTTGCACTTGGAACCGTAGGGACCAAGGTGTCAGCACCAATAGAAGGTGGGGGGGCGACAAACTTAGGAAGAGCTGATCTGGTTAGTGGGGCACAGTGTCCCCCCAGAATTCATGTTTACCCAGGACCTCCGAATGGGACCTGATTTGGAATCAGGGTTTTTGCAGGTAGAATTCACGAAGGCTCTCAACAGGAAACATCCTGGGTTTGGGTGTCTTTCTAAGAGGAAGGAGATGGAGATTTGGACACACAGACACACAGGAAGGAAGGCGGCCTGTGAAGACAGACACAGCCACTGGAGTGATGTGGCCACAGGCCAAGGGGGCCCAGCGCCACCAGGAGCTGGCGGAGGCAGGAAGGAGTCTCCCCAGGGCCCCCGGAGCACGGCCCGCTGACGCTCCACTCCCGTCTTGGGCCAGAACTGTGCAGTAATCCATCCGTGTTGTTCTAAGCCACCCTTTCGTGGCAATTTGCTGTGGCGGCCACAGGAAGTTCACACACCTGGCAGAGCCGAGGAGACCCGATGGGGGAGGTGGGCATGTCTCCAGTAGCAGCCAGGGCCCCCCACTGTTGACGGCGGGGTCCACCCGCACCCACATCAGGGAGTCCCCTGCGCAGTCTCTCATGTGAGTGGCTGGTCATCCAGGTGCCACGGCCCCGAGGAACGACACTGTCCAGTCCGGGGCCAGTTCTGCTCAGGAGCAGACTGCTGGGCCCCCACCTGCGGGTGGGGAGCCTGCGCTTCAGTGTCCGCTGTGCTGTGGACGACATTTCTGAGACGTGCACCTGTCCCTGTGTCGGCTCTCAGCGTGGAGGGGAGCGTGACCTCAAGCTTTTATGGGTGTCCCCTTGGCAGTCACTGGGGCACAGCAATGAGCAGGACAGACCCCACTTCCATTCCAGGAGGGGAGACAGGCCCAAAAGCAAGCTGATGCATGACATGACCACGAGTTGGAACAGGTGCTTTGAGGGTCTAGAGAAGAGACCACCAAATGGTCCTGCTCTGGGCGGGTGGTCAGGGAAGGGCGTGCAGAGGTTGTGACATCAGAATGACATCTGAAGGACGAGAAAGACTCGGGCCGAGAGGGCAGACGATCGGACCTGGGACATGCTTCTAGCCGAGGGAGATGACAAAGGGGACGAGTGCCGTCTCCGTCCCACAGTGACGTCATCTAAGGCTCCGTTTCAGCAGACCGGAGCGAGGGACTCTCCTTTGCTGGCTTTGAAGATGCCAGCTGCCCTGCGTGAGCGGGCCACATGGCAGGACCACAGGTGCCTCTGGGACCTCAGTCCTGCAGCACAGGGACTGGATTCTGCCAGCAAGCACGAGAGCGTGGGGGAGGCCCAGAAAGTCCAGGAAGGAACGCAGCCCAGTGGGCACCTAGACTGCAGCCCTGTGACACCCTGAGCAGAGGAGCCAGCTAAGCTGTGCCCAGACTCCTGACGCGTGAAAACTGTGAGAAAAACGTGCCAGCTGCTTTAAGCTGCTAACCAGAGTTATTTGTGATGTAGCAACAGAAACGGATACACCAGCCCTGTGATCCGGGGCCTCCTGCTCAGCCTCCTCCTGCTCCTCTGGGAACAGCAGCCCCTACTGACTGCTGCCCGGAGCCTGCAACGAGGCGCTACCTATGCAAGGCTCGGCTCTGCTCCCGGGGCGCGAGCAGTGGGGACATAAACGACGGAGGGGTCACTCTCACTGCTCTTTACCAGGAGCTGGGGGGACTCCAGGGCGGATTCTTGGGTTTGTAGCAAAATGAATTGGATCTTTTTTGAGGGAGGTTCACCAGCAGACTCCTGCAAAGCCGTCCGGAGGGACGGAGAGCCCGAGCCACTTGGGATTTAATCAGAGCAGGGTTTTATGGCAAAGCGTGTTATCAGAGCCTTGCGGCTGGCTCGTTTCGGGGCCGTTTCCTCCAGTTCCATTTTTCACATCGATCGTATCTGAGCCCCGGTGCGTCACGCGCTGCCCACGGGCTCGCGTGTTCAGCAGGGGCGTTCGGAGCCGTGAGCGGGAGGGAAGGGCCCTGATGGTGTTTCCTGAGGACAGGCCCATCATTTCAGACCTGGGCAAAACGACACTTCGATGGGAAGAACGCAGCCGAGGCTATAAAACCCGGTTCCTGCTCGTTGAATGATTCCCCCGCCCCCACATAAAGCACGAAATGTCAGCTCGGCTATGTTAAAGAAACAGCACAGAAACAGCTCTGCTCTGGACCGCAAGGGGGACGGCGAGGACAGTCCGTGTGGGTCCCTCTGCAGGGACTCCTGAGTGACCGGTGCTGACAGTCCCACGCAGCAGCGACGACAGGTCACCTGGTGGGGAAAAGGCGCATCTGTGAAAGGGAAGTCCGTGAGGTTTCCCACCAGGGGAAGAATCATGCTGCTGACGTGCGTGGAGGCCGCGGGGAGGCAGGGGGCAGCGGGGGGCGGCAGACACGAGAGGCCGAGGGTGGTCCTGGCCCGCCCCTCGCCGGCCCTGTCGGAGCCTCCTTTTCCTCGGCCGTAGTTGGTACTATCCTGTACTCCACATGTTAGGGGGAGGGTCTGTGTCACCGTTTTTATTTTGCTTGTTGTTAAAGCACCGAAACCCACATCCCAACCGTTACAGGAGCTTATCTTGATCACGTTCTGACCCACACATCCGAGGACGCCAGCCCTCCGATTCAGCACCCCCTGTAGCTCCCAGCCTCCCGGGATGATGGCCTGCGGGCCTCGCAGGCAGAGCGGGGCGGCTCGGGGCAGGGAACACCTTCTGGAGCAGCAGTGGCAGCTGCTGGCTGAAGGGGGACGTCCCAGAGGTGGGCTGTGACCACACGCAAGGGCTTTGCTTCCCTCTGAAGCCAGCTTTGCTGCCAGACGTGGGGAGGAACTCTGGGGACTGTCTTCTGACTGCGTTTGATGTCGGTGACGATTCGTGAGAGCGACCAGCACGGTGCCAGGCCTGTGGGGGGCATGCTCGTTACTAACGGCGACAGGAGGCGGGGCGTTTCAGTGCTGGCCGAGGACGGTGGAGGCTTTGCTGGGTGAACTGATGGGGTTGACCTTGGCCGCCGACCTCTGTCCCAGGCAGCGTGGGCGGGCCTCGCACCCAGCCGCCAACAGGCTCATGTGGGACAGGGAGCCAGTGAACTCGGTTTCCCCTTGTGGGATCTCTCACCACACTGCATGTCTAGAAACTGGGTAACAATAATGGAACTACACACCCCTGCTGCTCGTTAAAAGTGACTTCTTCCTGCCCTGGCCGGTTTGGCTCAGCGGTTGGAGCGTCGGCCCGCGGACCAATGAGTCACGGGTTCGATTCCGGTCAAGGGCACGTACCTCGGTTGTGATTCATCCCTGGCCCTGGTCAGTGTCATGGGGGAGGCAACCAGTTGATGTGTCCCTCTCACATCGATGTTTCTCTCTCCCTCTCTCTCTCTCTCTCTCCCACTCTATCTGAAGATAAACAGAAAAATATCCTCAGGTGAGGATTAAAAAAAAAAAAGTGACTCTTCCCTGTCCCTCCTGCTTCTTGTGTGGACAGGGACCCTGTGCTCACCCTGGACCCCAACACGATGCCCTGATGTGAACAGCAGTCCTGGTGAGAGGAACAGCCAACCTTTCTTGAGCACCACGGATGAACCAGGCACAGTTCTGAGCCGGTCACGTGAACTTAACACGCAGTGTGGCTTCTCGTCTCAGGACCACAGGAGCCCTCTGATGTCGCCTCACTTAACCCTGACACCACTCTCAGGGTCAGGCGCCCCTGCTCCTATTTTATGATGAAGAAGGAACTCTTGAGAGAGGGTCCAAGGTCACTCGTTAGCAGACAAGACCCATGCTCTCCTTGCCTGGCCTCTAGGCCAGTGCTCTCCACTGGGAAAAAATCAACAGCAAACACTGAATTCGAGTTGCCTGAATCAGAAGCCGGCAGTAACAGTTCGAGGAGCACGCCTATGACGCACCTGTGATTCGATCTCTAAAACGACGTTACTTGCATTTCGGAAGAGGCTGCTTCCAACACCCACACACGAGGCTGCACCTGCCGTGACCCACGCGGCTCTGCGAAGCCAGGTGAGCCTGTCTCTCCTCACGCACATCCTTTCGGTGGCCCTCGGGCACCTCCAGCGCCGGGCCCAGAGCCTGGCATCCACGTTCTCACACCATCTCAGAAATAAGGGGTGAGCAGCGACCTGTGCCCCAGGCCGCGTGGACGCACAGCGTGAAATAAGAGGTGAACTTGCACTGTCAGCTCAGGGCACCAAAGACCAGCACGGAGCCCTGGCATCGAACGCACACAACAGCGGGGAGGAGGGGTGTTCGGACCCAGGAGACTCAGAGGGACACACATTCGGAATAAGGCACAGATGTCGCCGGCCCAGGCCCAAGTCCCGAGGCTCCTCCCGGTCCGGCCCGTCAGCCTGGCCCTGCCCCCTCAGGCTCTCTGGTGCCCCGCTGTCCCCGGCCCTGGCTCTCAGCAGGGTGGCCCCTACACACCCCCCACGCGGGTTTTAGAACGCAGCTCCTGGACAACTGCGACGGGCAGAATAGCGCCTGCCCGGCACCTGTGCGTGGGTGCATCTTTGTGGAGGTAATTCAGTGGTGATGAGGTCGAACTGCGTCAGCTGAGCCCTAGTGCAGTGACTGGTGTCCTTGTCAGAAGAAGGCGCCTTGAAGCCAGGCAGAGGTGGGAGTGACGCACCTACAAGCCACGGATGCCAAGGACTGCCCGGAGCCGCCCGCAGCCAGGAGAAGGGCAGGGCATGGATTCCCACTCAGAGCCCCTGTGGAACCAAACACGCCAACATCTTACTTCAGACTTCTGAGGTGTGAGAATAAACTGTTGCTTTAGGCCACCCAGTCTGAGGACCTCAGAGCCTCCTCCGGCCCCACGGCCCCTCCCTGCTTCCCTGTGTCCATGCCTAGCTCGCTGCCCCTCCCGGCTGCCCCAGGCGCCCGGCGTGTGCCCCTCCCCCTCAGATGGCCCGAGTGTGCTCCCTGTGGTTGCTGTAACAGATGGCAGCACACCCAGCGACCGAACACGACCCAGGCTGGTCTCTCACAGTTCTGCAGCCCAGAGGTCCAACACGCGTCCGCAAGGCTGAGTTCCTTCTGCAGCCCGGCGAGAATCTGTGTCCCAGCTCTTTCAGCTTCCAGAGGCACCCGCATCCCTTGGCTCGTGGCCCCCTCCTCGCCTCTGTCGTCACCACGCCTGCCGCTGCCTGGCGCTCTGGCCTCCCTCTGTCTTGTAGGGCCCACGTGTGGTTGTCCTGGACCACCCCAGGTAACCCAGAATCATTTCCCCTCTCACAATCCTTAACTGAATCACACCTGCAAAGTCCCTTCTGCTGTGTGAGGTATCACAGCCACGGGTTTTGGGGGATTAGAATGTGGCCTCTTTGGGGGGGCATTACTCAATCTACCCTGTGTCCCCCACAATTCATATGTTGAAGCCCTCACCCCAGGGCCTCAGAATGTGACTGTATTTGGAGATAAGGCCTCTGAAGAGATGATTAAGGTAAATGGGGTCATATGTGTGGGCCCTGATCCAATCTGACGGGTGTCCCCAGAAGAAGAGATAAGGACACAGGACACAGACACACACAGAGGGACGACCATGTGAGGACGCAGGGAGAAGACAGCCACCCAAAAGCCAAGGACACGGGCCTCTAAAAGCAGCAACCCTACCGACACCTTGATCTTGGACACCCAGCGTCCGGAATTGTGAGAAAATAAATGTCACTTGTTTAAGCCCCCAACCTGTGGTCTTTTGTTCCAGCGGCCCTAGCCGACCCACACAGGCAGGCACGATTATCCCCATTCTACTGACAGTAAGACTGAGGCTGGGTGCAGTCACACACTTCTGAGGCCAGTCAGTCCTGGGAGAGCCAGGCCAGGCCGGTCAGGGACCCATGCCACGGAAGCGATTTTAATCACACACACAGCGAGTAAGGTAGCCCTGTCTCGCATCCAGTTTTTTAACTGGATTTTAGCTCGGGTTTTCCCCGAGCTGCAGTTCAAATCATCTGTCTTTCCGCTTCAGCCTTTGGGGCAAGGCGTGCAGCCGGTGAAGCCGTGCTCGGGGACTGCCGGTTCCTCTTTAATCTCGCCAAGAACAAGCATCAGCACGGTGGACACGGGTTCATTTCATTTGAAAGCTGAGCCGCTCCACGGGGCCTGGATGTGAACTTGGTTACTAAGGCAATCGCACTGCAGCTCATTCCTCTTCGGTCTAGCTCACGGAGGTCTGGGAGATGCTAGGATTCACAGGCATGCTGGAGGAGGCACTGGCTTCCCCTAATTCCTTCAGGGACGCCGGAGCCCAACACACGCCCCAGACGCAGGAGGGGGCGCGAAGCCCTGCAGACCCACCAGCTCAGTGTTCCTCCTTTCTAGTTGCTCCGAGAGGACTGCGTTGCAAAGGGCTGGCCCTGGGCCGTCCTGCTCGGCCAGACTGACCTGCTCAGGGCAGGAGCCCCTCCCCGCACAGCATGAGGCGCACAGTCCAAGGCCGGGGCGGAGCAGGATGCTTGCCCACGGCCCCACGGAGCCTGAAAGATCCTATGAGGGAGGCTAAAACCTCGAAGACCTTCACACATGAACGAGAATTCACATCCTTACTCTACTACTGCCTGGGTCTCGGTTCTCATCTGTAAAATGGGCAAAGATGAAATGATGTGCCTCGGTTCCGGGCACACACTGGGTGCTGAATCCAGGGTGATTCTTTACCTGCCCCAACCCTGATAGAGCAGGAGTCTCGAGGGAACCGGCTGTGGCAGAAAGAAAGACGGAGCGCTGACCCCAAAGTGATCATGACCATCTCTCACCTTCATGCAGCTCTGCGGTCCAAACCTTCCCGCCCGGCCGTGTGGCTCAGTGGTTGGGCGTTGCCCCATGCACCGAGAGGTCGCCCGTTCGATTCCCGGTCAGGGCACATGCCTGGGTTGTGGGCTCAATCCCCAGGAGGAGGCATGCAGGAGGCAGCCGGTCAATGTTTTACTCTCACATTGATGTTTCTCCCTCCCTCTCCCTTCTCTCTCTAAAAATCAATAAAAAACCTTAAAAACACAACACAAAAACCTCTTCCCTTACTGCAAGTCGTTTAGCCCGCCTGACAGCCTTAGAGAACCAGCACAGTGTTCCTTTTATGACGCCCAAGGTGACATGACCTCCCCAGGGTCACAGTTACAAAGGGGCAGCAGCAGCGTTTGAGCCCAGCTCCCCCGATGCCCACCTTTCCTTCCCACCTCCTGGGTGAGGCACAGAAGTGGGTGGCCATGCGACCCGGCCCGTGTGCCCCCACTACCTCAGGGTCCTACTGTCCGTGGCTGCGCTGTCCCGGGGCCTGGCGCTCTCCCCGACCTCCGCCTGGTCACCCTCTGCACCTGCAAACCCTCACTCGGCCGTCACGCCCCCTGAGAGGCCCTGGGTGGACCAGGTCACTGTCCTGCACCTTCTAGTTCCCTGCATGCCACAGTCACAGCGGTGACCACATAGGCATGTACGTGTGTGATGGCCTCTGTCTCGAGTCCATCGAAGCAGGGCCCGCGTCTGGACGCACAGCCCCGAGAAGGTGCTGGGACCGGTCAGGTGTCCAGCTACCCACCGGTTACTGCGACGATAGCTCGGCAGGGGGCCCAGGAGGCCGCTGGCCAGACCCCAGCATGGAGTCCGACGTTCCCAGGGGAGACCCGGTGTACATGGCCAATAGTATCAGGTCCCAGGTCGGGGCTCAGGCCCCCGGGGCAGGCAGGGGATCCCCAACACCCCCAGTTCTGTGCATTTCTGTTCAGACGCTCAGACAATGGGCCCTACATTCTCAACCTACTTTCTGAGGAAAACTCTGGAAAGATTTCCAGTCCACATCAAGGCCTCGTGCTATTCTGTCCACGTCATTCCTGCCGGACTCTGAGGGCCCGGGGCCAGGGGAGGCCTGAGCCCCGTGGGGAACAACCACACCGTTTTCTAGCGGAAGAGACTAATATTCTGAAGAGCGGAGTGACCTCCCGAGTCATCGGTGAGCAAGTGCCAGAGCTGGGATTTGAACTCTGTTTTCCCGACTGCTGTAGCTTCGTAACAGCGTGGGTCTTGTCTGAGTCACTGAGAAAGGTATCTGAGAGCTAAAAGGGACCCAAGAAATCACTGGGTTTCTCCCCCTCTTTGCTCAGATGAAGAAAGGGAGGCCAGGGAGGGTCAATTACTTGCTCTAAATGACAACCCTGTCTGTTTACAGCTGGGTCCGTGTCCGGGGCGAGCCTTCTCCCCGGCCTCTGTCACCGCGAGTCTGCATGTCTCACGTCCACCCCTCTCCCACCGTGGGCCCGCGGCCCAGTTTACCGCCACCACTCCGTAGGGCCCCGGGCAAAGGTGAAGACACAGGCCACGGTGCTCTGCGGGAAACACAGGGCACTGCGCTGGAGAGGATCGGGGGGCTCCCGAGGACACCAAGGACGGGCCTTGAGCCAGATGGAGAAGGCAAGGGGTGGGCGGGGGTGACCAGCCTGGGTCTTCACTCCCAGGGGTGAGGTGACCTGGAGCCACATGCAGGAGGCATGGGCTTGTCTCCACGGCAGCCGGGCAAGTGCACTGATTCCCGGGTCCGGGCTGAAGGACCCCGAACTGAATGATGCTCAGTGACTTGCCCTGAACAAGGCTGGCCTCTAGAACGACCCCCTTTCCTGATGTGCTCACCCCCTTCGCAGGGGTGAAGAGGGGCCCCAGAAGTCCCGGGAGAAGCTGGCCCTCCCCTCCCGGCCCTCCCAGCCCACGGTGGTCACCTGCCTCGGGAACATCCTCTCGGGATGCCGACCCTTTTTTTTTTTTTCAAAAAAAATTTTTTGTTTCCTTTATGGATTTTAAAGGGAGAGGAAGTGACAGGGAGAGAGAGATAGAACATCGATGAGAGAGAACATCGATGGGCCGCCTCCTGCATGCCCCCCACTGGGGATCGCGCCCACAACCTGGGCATGTGCCCTGACCGGGAATCGAACCGGCGACCTGTTGGTGCATGGGTCGAGGCTCAACCACTGAGCCACACCAGCCGGACAGGACTGCTGACCTTGTCCTGTTCACACCGGGCACAGGACCCTGGCCATCCCTCGGCCCCTGGAATGGATGCCCCACCCGGACCTCTTCCCACCCTGCCCCAGCTCCCAGCCCCTCCATGTCCTTCGGGAATTCGTGGTCAGCATCAGCTGCCCCTGTGAACATATTCCTTAGCTCCTGCTCTATCCACCCCTGCTGTCCTCCAAGGACACTGTGCCCCCCAACCCCAGGCCTCTCTAGAGGACTTTCCCATCACTCCTCTGGTGCCAGGCTGGGGGAGGGCAGGTGCCCCTTGCTCCTCATCGCCCCGCCCCGCCTTCTGCGCGAACTCCATCACCTTCGAACACGGGGCCATCTGATTACATGTGTCCTGCCTTCCTGGCTGCAGTCCCCCGTGGACACCCAGGACGGTCCCACCGTTCTTGGAGGGCTTCGCTCCAGGTTCACTGCCTCTCCCTGGCATGCACCCCGGGTGTGAGTCTGGGTGACGCAACTACCCCATGACTGGGCACCCCAGCCTCTCTGGTCCGTGACCTCATCCCTGCAGAGATCACTATCCCAACCACCCACTCCCACAGTCACACCTTGGACCTTGCCCTTTCCAGTGACAGCCTGTTCCCCCCTCCCGGGCATCCCACCAGGGACCAGCCACAGCCCCCTGCCAGCCTGCTTCTTCTCCATCACCAGGCCCGCTGTCTTCCCCCAGCGGCACCCACACTCCAATGATGCCACACCTTCGCTGTCCCTCAGGTCATGTCCCCAAACTTCTAAGCCAAAATTCTGCGGTCTCTCACCCAGCGCACTCTGCCCCACACCCTCAGCTCCCTTGCTATTTGCCAGGCAAAACCCAACCCCGGTTAATCCTCCTTTCTGATGACTCTGCTGTGGTGCCCACCCGGCTGGAGGAACAGACGTGGCCAGGAGCATCCCTCTGAGTCCTGACCACGCCCCTCCTGAGGACATTCTCCTCGCCCCTTCACGCTCGCTCTTAGTGACACTTTGCTATCTGTCTTCAAACCCAACACCTTCCGCTCCAAAGCCTTCCACCACAGACTCCTGTCTCACACCCACACCCAACTGCTCCCCCAGACCTGCTCACCACAGCAGCCAGAGGGGTGCTTTGCTCACGATGAACACCTCCTGCCCGTCCACTCACTCCACGCGGTCATACTGGTCTCCAGTGCCCAGCAAGGTCCCACACGTGGCCTCTGCCTTGCTGTCCCCAGCCTGGAAGGCCCGCTCCCTGCTATCCCTGTGACTCCCTCCCTCCCTCCTGCTCACTGCCCCTACTCCCCAGCACCCCTGTCCATCACCCTCCTTCATTCCTCTCCATACCCTTCTCCCCACCTGACATTTTACTCATTGATTTGTTCTTGGTCCTCTTTGGAGATCAGGATGCAAAGCCCAGACAGCAGGGAGGACCCCGCCCAGCACCGCTGCGTCACCAGGACCCGGGTGGGGTCTGCAGCAAACAGCGCTGTGGCCAATGGCTGTCTGCGCGGTTGGTGGATGCAGTTGGATGGATGAGAGCCTAGCGCTCGGACTGCTGGCCCCTGCCGGCCCCGCTCCACCTGTCCTCCGCGCTTGTCCACGGTCCAGTGGCTTCAGAAACAAGGGTCCCCGTGACCCACGCAGCATCCCAGGCCCCACCTCAGACCAGCCGCAGCCTCAGACTCTGTGGGTGAGGCTTGGGAACCTGCGTTTTCAACAAGCCTCTGTGGGACTCTGCTATTTCCTGGGGTCTGCGAGCCCTGCTCTGCTTATGGGGCAAGGCGGGCACCTATGCTGGCTCCCAGTGGATCTGGGGCAGCTCTCAGCCTCTGGCATGCAGGCGGAGACTCGTCAAAGCGCAGGGCCCGGTGGTGGGCTCTGAGTCCTCTGGGAGCCAGGCAGCACGATTCCGCCAGAGCTGCCAAGTCCCTGGGGCCGGTCCCTGTGCCGTTTGAGTGGCGTGACGGGCAGGGGAGAGTCGCCTCCTGACTGACAGCGCACACCGTGTGTAGGCTGACAGCCGGGCTCTAATTTAGCGGCGACCTGAAGCAAGCAGACACCAAGGACCCTACCAGCTGGCAAAGGAAACAAGCAGCCCCCCACCCCCCACGGCTGACAGGGCCCAGGGGACGCAGGAGGGGTTTCCCACCGATTTCACTGGGAATGCGGGGCCCTCGTTAGAAAGCAGTCTACACGGCGCATCACAGTGAATTCATATTTTAAGAGCTGCTATTTTTAGGGCCCAATCTCTGTATTTCGTCCAAGGGGCATGTTGCCAAAATGTGTAAGTGTCCCGGAGTCCCAGATTGTCAGCACTGGAAGGGACCTCAAGTCTGTCTGAAACAGACTAGCCCTGGGTCTCTTACCTTCTCTGAGCCTCAATTTCCTCATCTGTAAAGGTGGGAAGGGGTGGGGGGTGGAGGGTGAAGTTGTGGAGGGTGGGGGGTGGAGGGGTGGAGGGGTTGGTGTTGGAGGGTGGAGGGGAGGGTGGGGGGCAGAGGGTGGAGGGGAGGGTGGGGGCAGAGGGTCCAGGGTGGAGGGGTGGGGGCGGAGGGCAGAGGGTGGAGGGTGGGGGTGGAGGCCAGGCATGGGGTGGCTGCAGACCCTGGCCAACAACTTGAAAGGGGCTGAATGTTCTGTGGGTCTCCTTCCTCCAGCCCCTTTCATCAACCTGAGCTGACCAATGGCCACACTGTGCCAGCCCGGGAGGAGAGAAGTAAATCTGTGCGGCTGTCGGCCTCTCTAAGACAGGTAGGGCCCCTGGCTGCTGGTCCTGCCCGTGCTCTGAGTGGATCCCTCTGCGGTGCTGACAGAGGGCAGGCAGGGGGCCAGGGAGGGTGGAGAGGGAGGGGGAGGAAGGAGAGGAGAGAACTGCGCCCTCCCAGCGACACGGGCAGCACTGCTGTGTGGAGGGCGGGGTCTAGGAGCCAGGGCATCTGTGAGGTCAGACCCTCACTTGACCCCAGCTGGCATCACTGCCCACTTTGCCACCTGACCTCACCTGTTGATCTGAACCTCACTGTCCTCCCCCAGGAGCGCTGTGAGACTAATGTGAGAGCAGAGGGAATGGGTGGGGGCAGCCGATGGAGGTCCAGAGTGTGGGTCAGGGCTGAGGGTGGAGGTGAGGGGTGAGGGTGGAGGTGAGGGGTGAGGGTGGAGGTGAGGGGTGAGGGTGGAGGTCAGGGATGAGGGTGGAGGTTAGGGGTGAGGGTAGAGGTGGAGGTGAGGGGTGAGGGTGGAGGTGAGGAGTGAGGGTGGAGGTGGAGGTCAGGGGTGAGGGTAGAGGTCAGGGGTGAGGGTGGAGGTGGAGGTCAGGGGTGAGCGTGGAGGTCAGGGGTGAGGGTAGAGGTGGAGGTCAGGGGTGAGGGTGGAGGTGGAGGTCAGGGGTGAGGGTGGAGGTGGAGGTCAGGGGTGAGGGTGGAGGTCAGGGGTGAGGGTAGAGGTGGAGGTCAGGGGTGAGGGTGGAGGTCAGGGGTGAGGGTGGAGGTCAGGGGTGAGGATAGAGGTGGAGGTCAGGGGTGAGGGTGGAGGTCAGGGGTGAGGATAGAGGTGGAGGTCAGGGGTGAGGGTGGAGGTCAGGGGTGAGGATAGAGGTGGAGGTCAGGGGTGAGGGTGGAGGTCAGGGGTGAGGATAGAGGTGGAGGTCAGGGGTGAGGGTGGAGGTCAGGGGTGAGGGTAGAGGTGGAGGTCAGGGGTGAGGGTGGAGGTTAGGGGTGAGGGTAGAGGTGGAGGTTAGGGGTGAGGGTAGAGGTCAGGGGTGAGGGTGGAGGCTGGGGAGAATCTGGAGGAGTATGGGGCCCATTGGGACTTGTTAGGGGAGGTCTGATCTAATGCAGGGCTGGGGTCCTGGAGGGGGTTCCACCAGGGCCCGACCTGGCTTTTACATTTGTAGAAGATGGTTTGAAAGTTTCCCGTGATCACGGGGACTGACGAGATGCATTTGTACCTCTAGAACGCACTAGAACATACCGGAACCCAAGCTCAGGTGGACAGGGTGTTTGGGTTCTGCTCAGTGCTCCAGAAGGGCTCCTGGCACAGGGTTAAGTGGCCAATAAGTATTCATTGATGACCGGATGAGTCCCCCAGCAGGACAATCCAGCAATCAAACAGCATAACCCCCTGTACAAGCAGACCCACCATTTCATACCACAGGCTGAACCTGCCATCACATGTGACAGAGCAGACGGAGTGCAGGGGCTCTGGTGGCCGCGCTCCCAGAGGAGCCCAGCGAGCCAGGCCCCCACAGACCCTCCAGAGCCCCCAGAGGACCAGGGGCCATGCACACGGGCTGCGCTGGGGCCACAGAGCTGACTGCCCACTGTCCACTCCCAGCCCCACGCTGCTGGGCCGGGCACAGAACAGGGTGGAGGCGGGCGCGGGCTGAAAGGGGAAGGGGACACACGAAGGTCTGATTTAGAAGTGGTGTCCCCAGTGCCCACGCCCTTCTCACCACACCTCAGCAGCCAAGCCCAGGCCAGTGCCTTTCACGAGACGGTGACGCCCCAGGGAAGTCCTGCAGACGCGACATGGCCAGCGGCTGCCCGACCCCCCCCCCCCCCCGCTCTCGCCGTCTGATGCTCGCCACAGGGCCCTCCCCCACCCCGGACAGTGAACCAGCCTTTGACTCCCTCGTTCTTCAATGTCGGTAGACACCCATCAATGTCATCTGAGGAAAAACTTCAAAATGAAAAACAGATGAAATAAATAGATAAAGGTCCTCAGAGGAAACACAGAAACACAGGGAAGAGACTTCACAGAACAACAGAGCCCATCAGAGGGGTCGGAGAAGACACTGGGCGGGTGAGAGGGACGAGGGCAAAGCCCTCAGAAACCAAATACCTGAGAACCGGGAAAATAACCAACAGGAGCCTTTGAAAGATGAAGTCAAGGACCTTTCCCAGGAAGTGGAACGAAGCATCCCAGGGTTGGAAAATAAGAAAAACATAAGGAACACCGGGGATCATTCCAGCAAGCCCAACCTCTAACTCGTCAGGGTTCCAGAAAGAGGACGGAAAGCAGGGGGCACCCGGCCGTGAACCTGGCTGTGCAGAGGCTCGGTGGTGGGGAGAGGGGTGCCCCTGTGAAATTGCACATGATTTAGGGGGGCAGAGACGTCCATGTGAGCAGAGAGTGTGCAGGCCAGGAGGCTGGAGAGCCAGCGAGGCGGGTGCCCCGATTTCAGGACGTGAGATTGTGGGGACCCTGGGGGGTGGTGACTTTGGGAAGCACACAGGACCTCGCTCTGTCGCACTGGATCACGGGTGAGAAAGTTATTCTCTAGAATCTCTCCTTCAGTCCTTCCAGTGAGGTCAAAGGCGCGTCTCATTGGATGCTGGTGTCTCTTTAACATGGACACTTGCTGATCTCCCTCCCGACGCAGGAAGCAGTGAGCAGGACGCCCACCTCCTGCAGGCGACACGCAAAGCTCGCCCCTCGGGACGTTCCTTTGACTTCATGCTGTCTGCTTCCGTGGTCACCTGTATTTACAGCAAACGAAACTTTCCTCTTTAAAGGAGTAAAGTGTCTTTTTGAAACGAAGTTATCTTAGCAGAAGGCAGCGTCTACCGTAGGACACTATTTACATTGCAGTAGGTCGTGTGCAGTTATGGCGAAGGTTATAAAGGCCGAGGACACATTTCCTAGGGCTGCTGTGCAAAGCATCAGACTGGATGGGTTCTGGGTTCGAACAACAGAAATATATTCCCCCCACCCCACCCCGTTCTGGAGGCCAGAGGCCAACGTCAAGGTGTCGGTAGGGCCACCCCCCTTCCCGAGGCTCTGGGGGCGGGTCCTTCCGCTTCTTCCAGCTCCCGGTGGCTCCAGTGTTCCCTGGCTTGTGGCCACATCACTCCAGGCCCTGCCTCTGTCTTCATGGCCGTCTCTGTGCGCCCTTTTCTGTCTCGTATAAGGACACCAGTCATGGATTTAGGGCTTGTGATAGATAATTTAAAAAAATTTTTTTTCTTTATTGATTTGAGAGAGACAGGAAGGGAGAGGGAGAGAGACAGAAACATTGATGAGAGAGAACATCGATGGGCCGCCTCCTGCATGCCCCCACTGGGGATTTGGCCCACAACCTGGGCATGTGCCCTGACTAGGAATCGAATCAGCAACCTCTTGGTGTGTGGGTCGACGCTCCACCACTGAGCCACACCAGCTGGGCTTGTGATGGATAATTTTATGTGTCAACTGGACCAGGCTGCAGGGCGCCCGGATGCATAAGACGCGCTGATTCTCTCTCTGCCGAGCCCCGGCTCACTCAGGGGGAACAGGCAGATTCAGATGCGCCTTGGACCTGGGCTTTGGGAGGTTGGTGGGTTGGGAACTTGGACCTCTGGCCTGGGCACCGGCCCTCTGATTTCCTTAAGCATCTTCCCCACCCCTCTGTGAATCTTTTTTCCGACTGTCTTGAACTCTGACCTCCACAGTTCAAGTCTTAGTAACCAAGTGTAGCTTAGGGGGTGTCTGAGCAGACCTCCAGCAAACAGCATTTATCTTGCACACCTGGACTGAGAGAACGTCGAGGAATAAAACAAGAGTAAAGTAGAGGTCACGTCAGCTTTACTGCGAGGAGAGGTGACGGTGGAGGGCGAGGCTTCGCAGGAGGGCCGAGGGCCTGGGCCTGGCTTTGGGAGACACCGCCAGCCACGGGCAGCTCTGGGCCAGGAAGGGTCCTCGTGGAGGGGAGCTGCTTGGTTCGATGCAGAGCTCCGAGAGCTGAGCTGAGCTGAGCAGGGCGTGACCAGTACGTCTTCCCAAATGGCTAATCAGCTGAGTCACCCCACATGGCAGGCAGGGGCCCCGCGCGGCGCCTTCAGAGGCAGAAGCCTGAGGAGTGGGAAAGACCGATGGCTGTCCCCAGCTGTGCGGCTGCTGTCTCCACGCATCTCGGCTGTCACTGGTCAAAATTCCAGCCCAATCCACACGCCAGCCGCCCTAGTAGGAATGGTGAACGGAGGTGTGATGAGTAATTTTAATGCATGGACCACAGGGTGCCCAGATATCGGTCAAACATTATTCTGGGATGTCTGTCTGTGAAGATGTTTTGGATGAGATGAACATTTGAATCAGCAGACTGGATAAAGCAGATTGCCCTCCCTCGTGTGGGTGGGCCTCACCTATCAGCTGAAGGTCTGAACTGAACAAAAGGGCTGACCCTCCACCTTGCAGGAAAGAACTGTTTGCAAGCGGATGGCCCTTGAACATTAACTGAACTCCTTCTGGGACTTGAGCTGGCTGGACCCTGGACAGGAACCACACGGGCAGCTCCTGGACCTCCCGCCTGAGGACTCAGCCTGCAGGCCTTGGAACCTGCGTCTCTGTAAGCATGTGCGCTCATTCCACACACGGTACATGTGTAGATCCTGTTGGTCCTGACTCATACGATGGGCAAGCTATACCCACGCGTACTCAGAAACCGAGGTTTCATCTGGTGTTCCCCGGGTGACTCCTACTCACGCTTCAAGTCACAGCTCCAAAGCTGTCCCCTCCAGAAAGCTTCTCCTGGCTCCACGGCTGTCCCCCTGGCCGTTCCAATCCCATCTTCCAGTTGGGGTGCACAAAATGCTTGACATCTAGTTAGGACTCAGTTCAGCTGTGTGGACCTCCGATGAGTGAACCAGGTCCGCCGTTCAGACCTCGGGTCTTATGCCTTGAAGGGGTTCAGCGGTGTTAAACCCAATCTTAAACTTTATTGGGCTCATAGCCTGAACTGCCCTGCGGAAATCAATCGGAATTCGGGGAGAGCCGGGCTATGCGTCTGATCGCCCCCCTTCTGCTGAGGCTCTGAGCTCAACGAGTAGAGATGCAGTTATTATTGTAAGGATAGGAGTGAAGCCGAACCTCATTAAATAGTCTCTTGACCCAGAAAGAACGAGAGCAGAACTGTCATCTGCTCCTTTTTAAACATTCTGAATTTTCCGGTCTAGCATAGGATGAAACATTAATGACAATTTCCTTGGCAGGACACCAATATAGACCGGTAATGACAACGTCTCAAATGCAAACGACAGCACAGGGAAGGAGACACCCTGAGCCCTAGCCGGCCTGAGCCCCAAGGCTCCTGCGTGGAGAAGGAATGGCACCCCGGTGTTTCCAGCAAATTAACTAAGTCCACACACAGCCCAGCTGGATGGAGGTGGCAGGACCCAGGGGGTGCCAGGGCTGTGGCAGCTTCAAAGAGTTGCTGCGGCCTTACTCATGAATCAGCTCCACCGGCAGCCACACCCCCCCTCAGCTTCCACACCTCCTGTTCTTTGCTGGTACCCTGGTCCCAATCCTTTGTCCCTTCTTCCCCAAATGGAAGCCCTTCTGGCGCTCACTCTCCTGCATGGGGTCACGACTGCCGGCTCACTTCGTCATGCTCATCCTGAACCCCGTCCCGCACCTGTGTGCCTGTCTGCAGGCAGAGTGGGGTCAGCGCAGCCCATCCCAGCCTGTTCCCACGGGTGGAGAGGTGGCTTGTGCCCCCAGAGCACCCCGGAATCAGGGGGGAGAATGGCCTTGCACTAGCCATTGCCAAAGGCGTCTTCAATGTCTTACAAAAACCCCCGAGTTACATTGCTCACTTAGCCAAGTTCTCGGGAGAAACGTGAGTTCTCTCCAGATGATAAGGATCTTTCTCTTTCTCTTCTGAAATTAAAACCTAAGCACGCAGTGAAGGGGAAGGGCAGTGTCTACAATGAACTGAGCAGATGTGGGTTCAAACTCATTCCACCACTGACGAGCTTCACAATCTCCTGCGAGCAATTTAACCTCCGTGGGCCTCAGTGCTCATGGCTGCAGACCCGGTGGTCACAAGGACTGAGCGGTATGGCGCAGGTAACCACCTGCTGGACCCTGTAACGCACCTGCTGGACCCTGTAACGCACCTGGTGGGACCCTGTAACACACCGGCTGGACCCTGTAACGCACCTGGTGGGACCCTGTAATGCACCTGCTGGACCCCTGTAACGCACCTGATGGACCCTGTATCGCAACGTGCCTCCTGGACCCTGTAACACACCTGCTGGACCCGTAACACACCTGCTGGACCCTGTAACGCACCTGGTGGGACCCTGTAATGCACCTGCTGGACCCTGTAACGCACCTGCTGGACCCTGTAACACACCTGCTGGACCCTGTAACACACCTGGTGGGCCCTGTAACGCACCTGGTGGGACCCTCTAATGCACCTGCTGGACCCTGTAAAGCACTGGGCGGCCCAGGCAGTATCACCAGGGCCACCATCGATACCGTTCGCTCCAATATGCCTTTCAGACTGAGTAGTCCAGGAACTTGGCATCGACTTCAACAAAGACCAGGTCAGGATTTGGACTCAAGTCCAGCTTCGTGAAATGCCAGGTCCATCTACTCAATGCAAAACATTACAAAGAGGCCACCGAGAAATCAGGAACATCGGATGCCATCTGAGTTGCAACCTGGGCCAGGTGACTAGGCCATCCATGCCTCCTGCCCCCGTGGTGGGACTGGTGCCCTTTCCTTCCGCTGTGGCACCTCCGAGGCTCTAAGCATCTTCTCACACGTGGTCTCACCTCGTCGCCACCACCAGCCCGGGAGCGACGCACACTCGCCTCGTTTCAGAGACCAAGGAAATGAGGACTGAAGGGGTTACAAGCTTGTTCCTATGGCTCCGACGGCAA
Source organism: Tadarida brasiliensis (assembly GCA_030848825.1). NCBI lineage: Eukaryota > Metazoa > Chordata > Mammalia > Chiroptera > Molossidae > Tadarida > Tadarida brasiliensis. The sequence continues at coordinate 4,518,200 of CM061257.1, forward strand.
GCGGCACAGCCAGGTTTCAAACTCGGTTTTATCTTATCTGCTGTCAAACCCTTCGAGAAGGTGAGTGATGGGGAAACGCAACCAAAGGGCCACGTGACTGGGATAGGACACCTGAAGCTCGCACTCACGTCGGCCATCCTCACAGCAACCTGAGGTGACCATCACCATCCCCACAGTGAGGAAGAAAAGTGGGTACGGCTCAGGGGCTGAGGCAACTTCCCACAGACAGCGCAGCTGGGGCTCGATCTCGGCACCAAGGCTGTTTGCTCGCCGCCTTTCATGCGCTGTCCACTTCCGTCTCCCAGGTCCTTTTAGAAGTAGATTTGAGTACGCATGTGTCTTGCTACAGAAATGAGGACATGGTAGGAAGCGATGTCCATGTCTGACAACTGTGAGTTACCCATAAACTCCCCAAGTACCTCTGTAAACATCGGGGAGCCTGACCACGCTCACTCACAGGTTCTAAATGAAGTCCTGTGACGCTGCCCTTTACTTATTTTCTTTCTTTTTTTTTCAGTTTTTATTTTTTTTATCCTCATCCGAGGACACTTTTGCATTCATCTTCAGATAGAGCAGGAGGGAGAGAAGGGGGAAGAGAGAGAGAGAAACATTGATGTGAGAGAGACACATCGACTGGCTGCCACCCACACGACCCCAACCGGGGCCGGGGACAAACTGCAACCAAGGTACGTGCCCTTAGCGGGAACCGAACCCGGGACTCTCTGGTCTGTGGGCTGACGCTCTAACCACTGAGCCAAACCGGGCAGGGCTAACACTGCCCTTTAAATCCACACCACCCCCAGGGGTCTGGTTCATGGCAGCACACATTTGTGGTGCTCACGCATGTGTGTGCTCACACACACACACACACACACTCTCTCTCTCTCTTGATTTTAATTCCTCTTCCCAGTGACTCACTAATCAGTCTCTTTTGCAGAATGTATTATCAACATCAAAGACAGGCTCCCCAGTCAACTTCTCAGTACTCCTCAGGAAAAGCGCGTGAACACGGGAAGAAACCCCTCGCCGCCAACCGGATGGAGACCCTCTGCGTGTTCGTGCGGCTGGCGGGGCTGAAGGTTCCAAACACGACAGTCTCTTCCCCAGCCCAGGGTGCCGTTGCTCTGCCACAGACAGAACGTCACGAGGCTTCTTATGAATGCAGATGAACAGACGAGGGGTGACAGGCAAGGCGTTTACAACTAAGAATGAAAATAGTTTGTGTAGGGTTTAATTTAGAGAACTCTTAGAGGTCCTTAGTGTTCGATTCATTTACTCTTTCTCGATATATCTAAACCCTCGTCACTGTGTGGGAGCCCGGAGGCAGCCAGAGACACACCAGGGCTCAAGTGGGTAAGCCCAGTCTGGGGGAGACGGTAGCGGTGAGAGCCAGTCGTTTCTGTGATCGAAGTCTGTCTGCAGGAGCTCAGTGGGAACGTGTGGGGGGAAATGACTGCACTGTTCAGGTGAATCTGGGGAGGCTTCCCGGAGGAGGCAGTTTTCCTTGCAGGTGGAAGAGGGGCGTTCAGGCCGGGAGAGCTCTGTGAACACGTGGAGGCCTAACGTCTATGTGTGGGTGTGGACGAGAGGAGCATCTTTCTCTGCTTAGCATGGCTCCCTGCCCCCTTTCTCCTGATTCTTTTGGGGAACCCCGCCCCCTCCCATGGTCCCAAAGGGGCTGTCCATGGGGCTCAGAGAGCTGGGTACATGGTTCAAGTTGCTAAATTAGAACATTCCACCCTGCTGGCTATAGGAACTCATTCAGGGATAGTCATGTGACTCAAGCAGAGCCGATCAGAAGTCGCTCAGGGACAGTCACGTGACTGAAGAAGACCCAATCAGAGGCTTTTCTGGGGTCGCCATAAGAATCTGGTGGAGGAGGAGCCATGGCTGCACTGTTGGGTCCAGCTGGGGACACGGCCGTGTGGGGTTGGGGCAGTCATGTTGCTGGCCCACGGGACAGAGCCACACAGGGTTAGCAGAGACCACAAAGCCAGATCTGTTTCTCTGAAATTAGCTTCAACAACATCAGACAGGCAGAACTTGCAATTTTTCAAAATAAAATTTCCTTTCTTCTGAAACTGGCTTGATTCAGGCTTCTATCACTCTACGTTCATCAAAACAACGAGACAAGTGGCCGTACCCTAAAGCCCAACGGGGCTCGCGGGCAAAGTGAGAAGGAAGGATCACGCCCCGAAGCACAGGGCCAACCATTCCAGCCTTGTCCTGTGGCCAAGGAGAGGGAGTCAGTGGGTGCTTTTAAGAAGCAAAGTGAGTCCTGGCCAGTCTGGCTCAGTGATTAGAGCTTCGGCCCTCGGACCAAAGAGTTGCGGGTTCGATTCCGGTCAAGGGCATGTACCTCGGTTGTGGTTCGGTCCCTGGCCCTGGTCGGGGTCGTGCGGGAGGCAACCAGTTGATGTGCCTCTCTCACATCGATGTTTCTCTCTCTCTCTCTCCCCCTCTCCAACTCTATCTGAAGATAAATAGAAAAAATATCCTTGCGTGAGGATTTAAAAATAGTAATAATAATGATAATGAGCAAAGTGACATGGTTCGGTTTTGTTTCACAAAGACACCTCCAGCAGGGGGCTGCGTCAGGACATCCGTCATTCATTAGTTCAGGCACCTGTTGTGAGGGCTTCCACGCTGAGCACGGCGGAGAGAGAAGGAGCATCGTGACACTGAACCTGCCATCTGCATTCGCCGCGAGGCACTTTTCCTGTTTAGCAACTAAGGTTTTTTAGTTAACATTGAATTTTTCTGTGTTAAATGATGGAGTAAACACTTCAAAGGAACATCTCTCATACAGCAAAATCCCCACAGGTAACAGGACCCGTGTCCCAATGAGCAAGCACATCAATTAATAAAGGAAACAAGGCCCCGTCACCACGGGGCACCTGGCCCCACGCATTTCCCCACAGGGAATTCTCTGGCTGCTGCGTAGAGCAGCTGAGTGTCCTCCGAGCCCTGAACCAGAACTCACGGTCTTGGCTAAAGCCTTGACCTTTGACAATCGTAACTTCTGAAGTGGTGACGCTGGGCGTGGTAACTGAGCCCAGGCCGCAGCGCTCGCTCCAAGGCTGGAGTCCGTCTTTGACATGCAGCGTCTGCCCGAGCCCACGGAGACACATCACCACGGCCCTGAACTCTGAGCCAGCACACCCGCGGCGGGACTTGCTTCCAACCCTGGCTAAGCGTGGCCTCGACAAGTCACAGCCCCTCTCCGAACCAGTAAAATGAGCAGGATCATAACATATAGCCCAAGCCAAATAGCTGTTGCATGAATTATATGAAGTAATACAAGACTCTATCAAAATATTTACGTAAAAGATGTATTTCTATGAAAGGTGTAGACTCTTAATAGCGGCATTCCACACTCATCCAATCAAACACTTTTTTTAAGAGAGGACGGGGAAGAGAGAGAGAGAGAGAGACAGAAACATCAATGTGAGAGACACATTGACCACTTGCCTCCTGCATGTGCCCCGACTGGGGATTGAACCCACAACCTGGGTATGTACCATGAGCAAGAATCGAACCTACGACCCTTTGGTGCACAGGACAATGCTCCAACCAACTGAGCCACCCAGCCAGGGCCCAATCAAACATTTCTGACAGTCAGGCACTGTCTCAGGCTCTGGGCTATGCTGCTGAGGACCGAGCAGGAAATGGGCATACCCGGAGACCACAGGATGTCACCGTGACAGTGGAGGTCTGGACGAGGTACTTGGGTAGCAGATGGGACGAAGCACAGCGCTCCAATGCGCTCCCTCTGAAGTCATGGTAGCCATCGTGGAGGGGACAATACTGAACTGCAAGAGACCGTCACAACCATGTTCCAGAAAACCTGTCCGTCCAGTGTAGAGCTTGGATTAACGGAAGGTTAAACTATAACCAGCGAGTCCCGGAGGCTGTGCTGGTCATGTGCCCGAAGTGGTCAAGTCCTTTTCCTGCTCTGTCTCTGTCACTGGGACCACCTTTCCTGGGCGCCCTTGTCTTCCGGCTTCCAGCTGGGCTTGCCCAGGGGTGGAAGACCAGAGAGTGGGAGCTGGCAGTCCTTTGCGCAGCGCCTGGGAGGGCTGCATCTTCTCCGTGCTGTTCCAGGTGGTATCACACAGCCCGTCTCACTGAGCAGCTCCTCTGAGGGTCCTTCTCCAACGCAGGGACCTGCTCCGGGGCTCCCTGGCGCACTCTTGCCACTCCCCTCTCCGTGTCCCCTAGCTCCAGGGTCCGTAGCAGCAGGAAGTCATTGCCTCGTCATCAGGGATGCCCACTGGCTCCTCGATGCAGACGAAATACCTCATGTCACCAGCTCCCTGTACTAAGTTTCCTCGACACGCTCAGGGCGGTGTCCACCTTCCGCCTGCATTCTGACCTATACAAGCAAAGGCCAATGAATTGGTCCAAGCAAGAAGGGACGATGGATGGAGGCACAGGGGTGAACGAGGACTTTGAACTTCAGTGGACTTAGGAGTAAGGAAGACAAAAAGCTGGGGGATGGTTCCCAGGATGACACTACCAGCCAGGCACCTGCGTGCACAAGGGCTCACACTCGTTCATCCGATTCCCGGGGGTTAGTCTCCATCGCTTGTGCCTTCGAACCTGCAATTCCAACCTGAAGCCAAGGAGCATCAAGGAGAGTTCTTCCACAATATAAATTTGTATTGCTTTTTCAAAAAACAGCAACAGCCCGGCGGTGCGGCTCAGTGGACTGAGTGTCGTCCCATGGACTGAGAGGTCCCGGTTCGATTCCCGGTCAGGGCACACGCCCAGGTTTCGGACTCGATCCCCAGTGGGTGTGTGCAGGAGGCAGCCGATCGATGTTTCTCTCTCACGTCGATGTTTCCATCTCTCTCTCCCTTCTTCTCTCTCTAAAAAATCAATAAAAACATATTTTAAAAAAAGTAACAGTGCTATATATATCTTGATGGCGGCAAAACTGCTCAGATTAGAGAAAGCTTGTCCACCGCTGCAGAGGAAAGCCTGGTTCCCGCAGCAGAACCCCTGCAATCTGCAGGCACCTCCTACGGGTGGGAAGGGAGAATCGGACTCAGTGTGAATCCCGGAGGCCAATTCTAATGGCAGCACCCTCCAGTCTGCAGGACAGGTGTCAAGGGTTTTCCTTTACGCAAGCATCGCAGACCTCGTAACATCTGGTCTCCCGTGGGCTTCCCTGACTAACCCTCTCTCCGAATGCCTGCTGGGGTGGCTGCCAGGGCATCTCCTGGAGCTCACTGTGCATCCCTCCGTGGTCCACAGAAGACAGTCTGAATTCTTCAGTCCCGCAGCCAAAGCCCTTCGTTATAAAACTCTAGCCTAGGTGATTTCTCAAAACACTAAAAATAGAATAACCACGTGACCCGGCAGCTCCCCTTCCGGGTGAACACCAGGACGGTTCATGGCTGCATCATTCACAACACCAGACGGTGGGAGCAAGCCAGGTGCCCAGAACACATGAAGGGTGAGCAACAGGGGGTCCCTCCACACGACGGGAGGTTTCTCAGCCTTAAAGGGAGGAGAGTCTGACACAGGCCACCACGAGTGAACCTGGAGGACACTGTGCTCGGTGAGACAAGCGGACACACAGACAGACACGGCGTGATCCCACCTACGTGAGGTCCCGAGAACCAGACCCACAGACACAGAAGGCAGAACCGCGGCTGTCCGGGGCTGGCGGGGGAAGGGAGCTGTTTAATGGGGACGGACCGAGTTTCCGTTTGGGAAGACGAAGGAGTTCTGGAGATGGGTTGAACGACGTGAAGTTATTTAACACCGCCGAGCTGTACGCTTAAAAAGTGGTTAAGATGGTAAATTTTATGTGATGTGCATTTTACCATAATTTAAAAAAAAAGTAAAAATAACTCTACCCAAGCTTTCCAGCTTCATGCTCTACTCAGCCATCAAGCTCACCCACGCCTCTCAGACATACCCTGAGTTGCCTGCACGTCTGACCACGCCATGCCCCGATGCCCCAGTGGATGGTGCACCAGCTCCAACAGCGGACCAGCATCCACCCCGGTGCACTAAGGGTCCCCTAAGCCCACCTGGCAGCCCCGCCCGGTGGCACCCCCAGTCACACTGCCCCTTTGACGCTGACAGGGATTCTCTCTCAAAGTACTTGGAGTTCTCAGCCTTGTTTTATTGCAATTTGGGGGCAATCTGATCCCCCCTCTCTGGGCGTGGAATACTTTGAAGACTGGCATGGTTCGCCCCAGTCCTGCCCCCGCCCCAGAACACAGACTGGATCTGGTGCGCACAGTAGATTTCTCAGGTGGACGTGTTCTCTGAGGCTCTTTCCAGGTAACTGAATGTGGTGGGTTTGGCGGAAAGACGTATTAGGGTGGTCATCCGAGCTTCCGTCCAAATGTTTCCCCCAGCCCTACCCTTCTGCTCCTCTCCTCCCGCCTGTGGTCCAGCACCCACAGCAGCCACAGGGCCCTGCAGGCCAGCGCGCACCTCTACGGAAGCAGGGATCGAACCATGTCACTCTTCTGCTCATAAAGTCCCTGTCACCCTCGTCTCACCTCTCCCCTGACCTCCCCTCCATCACTCCCCAGTGCGCCAGGCTTGCTGGTCTCCGCACTGGGCCTGAGACACCCAAGCACACTGCTATCTCGGGGCCTGCGCACCTCTGCCTAGAAAGGTCGCCCCCAGCTGCCACATCTCGCCCCTCTCTGCTCACGTGTCCCTGTATCAGAGAGGTCTTCCTCTGACCACTCTCTGTAAAGCAGCCACAAGCAAGACCCCGGCCTGTGGCCCTCCTGTGACAGCACACATCGTCATCTGATGCATCATCTATGGAAGTGTCTGTCTCCATCCACTGAAACACGCACTGAGAAGGCAGAAACTTGACTAGCTGCTCACGGCTGCATCCTTAACCTGGAACGAGGTAGGTACCTGGTAAGTCACTACTGAGTGAATGTACACATGGGTGGGTGGGTGGGGAGATGGATACACAAAGGAATGGATGAACAAGTGAATGAACTAATCCATAAATGAACGAACAAACCCATGAACGAACGAACGAACGAACAAACGAATCCATGAATGCATGAACTCCTGTGCAGGCTGTCAGGTTAGCACAGAGACAAGGCTAAGTTCCACAGTGTCACCAACCTGTGAAAAGAGACGTCTATACCATCTTCCCCTCTTCTTCCCTTGCCACACCCCATCTGACTTGAAGGAATTATTCCAGCCACCTTTGTGGCAGTGATCACAAGATAAAGCCCGCGTCCGTTAACCTCGCACCCGAGGTCCTGCACAGACTGAAGTGAGCCCAAGCGCGCGTGCTGCTGGGTGAATCTGTGAGCCCCTTCCTGGGTCAATCCGTCCTCCTGGAGAGACGATCCCCACCGCCTGATCCTGTCACGACGCTATTCGGTCTGCACAGCCCAGCTCCTCCCTGAGCCCGGGGAGGCACAGGCATACTGATCTCTCACTTCCTGGCACTCTCAGAGTGTTGGCACCTACCTGCCTCCCTGTGAGTCACATCCTGCCGGTCCTATCCTGTCTTCACTGAAAGGAGGGGGAGGGGAGGCTACACTGAATCATGATGAGATACACATGTACACATATGCCTGCAACTTGGTGTGTGTGTCTGTGTATCCACGCATGTGTTGATGTATGTATATCCTGGCTTATGGGGGTTAGTGCCCAAATATGGTAAGCACCATTACTGACGCCGGTGTGCTTGTCCCACAGGACTGGGGCTTCTGAAGGGTAGTTCTGTTGTCTTCACATCTCTGCCCTTAATGCCCGAGCTCCGAACCTTCTCCAGCAGTGTTCGCCGAATGCCTGCAGGAATGAATGGAGAGTTCCGGTCCCGGAAGGTTTCAGAGCTGGAGGGAAGAGCGCGGGGATCAAGCCTCGGAAACCTCAGTGTCCTCACTGCATGCTGACATTTCCCAAACTGCTGGCCGGTCTCCCGCCACGGCCTCCGTCGTCTTGCTTCGGGCCATCTTCAGAACTGCGTCTGACTCACCGGGGCCTTTCAGACCTGTCTCTGCCTTCACGTTCTGCTCCCAGACTGCACTCCTGTTCCCCTGACATCACGTTGAGCCCGAGGTCCCTATTTCTAAAATTTATTATCTAACATAAACACTCTCCATCCAACTGCAGGAGCAATTTATCCCCCGGAGACGGAAGAACCACTTTAAGGAATAAATTGGATTCTCTTGTATTGTACCCTCCTATGACCCCAAAGCCGTAAATTCTCCCGAAGCCAGCCTGTCACAGGAGGGAAACAGCGCGGGGCCCAGAAATGACAAAGCCCCTCCTGGGGCGGAGCTGGATCCCCCCGGGGCGTTCTGCGTGTGCTCAGCGTGTGCTCTGCGTGTGCTCTTTCCATCTGAAACGTTCGAGTGGCTCTGGCCCCGGCACGCAGGGCGAGGAGGGCCTGAGGATTTCCTCTGGAATCTGATGAGAACTGGTAGTTTACTTTTGGACACAGGAGTGGCAGAGAGAGGCTGGGAGGATATATGGAATACAAAAATAAGTCATAGCCGTTTTAGCCTAAGTTTATGGATTATTATCATTTTAGTAGAACTCTCACTGAAGGCCCAGGATGTGGTAGAGAGGCACCGTGCTATTCACTCTTCGTGGGCATTTCCTTCCGTTCTCGCACAAGCCCATTTTAAAGACGACAAAATCGAGGCACGATGGGATGGACTTTTCTGAGCTCTCACAGCAGGCTTAGCTGGCTCCAGGACCGCAACCCAGGCCGTCCAATCTAGAGCTCACGTCCGACAGACACGAGATAGGACGGAGCCAAGTCCAAGTGTAAAGCGCCCACATGTAGGGTGATTTAAAATGATTTCTAGAACCCTGAATTTTAATCAAATGGATTTGCTTTTCTAAGACACTTCCCCCCCAATTATGGAGTTTTCAAAAAGGATCTAGGAAAAATATCTACAAGAGAAACAGACCATTTTAATCAGTCTTAAAATTTCTATAAAAATACTCAACCATATATAAATATATATAATAATCAATTTATGCATAAAACACGACTATGAAGTTCATGTTGAAAACAACTTCCCTTCGCGGAGAAAGTTAATTCTGCCCTCATTTCTTCATGGAAAGGATGACACGCTCATCAGAGAAAGTTCCACACAGAAAAAAGCCGTTTCAGGGACTCTCCCTTCAACCCCAGCTCAGTAGCAAACTTCTTGGAGTCTCTTTTGTTTGTTTGTTTAATAAACAGACATTTCTTTACACAGTCATGAAATTCTATAAGTTATCATTCTCTCTCAAGATCATAAAAATAACTCTTCAATATTGCCAGTGTTTTTTAAATTAATTTTTAAAATTGTTAATCCTCACCCGAGGATATATTTTTAATTGATTTCAGAAAAGGGGGGGGGGAGAGAAAGAAGCATCAGTGTGCCTCCCATATGCACCCTGAACAGGGATTGAACCGGCAACCTGGGTATGTGCCCCGACTGGGAATCGAACCCACCACCTTTCGGTGTACGGGACGACACTCCAACCAACTGAGCCACACTGGCCAGCATATTGCTGGGTTTTTATAATCAGCATTATACATAAAGGTGTTATCATTGTCTCAAGTGTCTTAAAAGGAAGTATACAGCCCTGGGTGGCATGGCTCAGTGGTTAGAGCGTGGGCCCCACCCCCTCCATACAGAAGGGTTGAGGGTTTGATTGCCAGTCAAGGGTATATGTCTGGAATGTAGGTCCATCCCTGGCCCTGGCTGGGGTAAGTGCAGGAGGCAACCAACCAATCAATGTCTCTCTCACATTGATGTTTCTCTCCCTCTCCCTCCCTCCCTCTCTTCCACTTTCTCTTAAATAAATCAATAGAAAAAGTGTCCTCGGGTGAGGATTAACAAAAAAAGTAAAAAAGGAAGTATACAGTTTACTTTCTTTCAGGCTATTTCAGTATCCATGGTTCCCATTGCTGTGAGAAATACCTCGTGCACAGAGCTTGGCCCAGCCAGCCTGGCCCTGAAGACACATCCCAGGAAGCGAAACCAGGGGGTCAAAGTGCATGAACATTCAAAAGCACTTGAGTCTACTGCCAAATATCTTTGCAAGAGGGTTATAACAATGTTTACTGCCACCAGCAAATATGCATCCAGACTGCCCAGAGAACACTTTTCTAGAATGCTTCGTCTTAGGAGATATCCTCTTTCCCCAAAAGGCAGAGCTCAGCCTGGAGGCGATCGTCTCCCCAAAGCCTGGCTGACCCCGAAGCTGCATTTCCCTGGCTTCTCTGTGTCCACAGCCTTGAACCTGCTCTGACCAAGCGCTTCCCACGGCTACTGAGATGGGTACACGTCCGCCTCCCTGGGCCACCTGTGAGCCCAGTGCCAGGCACACAGTGGGTGCTCAGTGTATACTGATGAAGCATCCGGGACCATGTATTTATGGATCATGGGTTCTGTCTGGCATACAATAGGTGCCAATTAAATACTAACTAAATGAACGTGAACCTGTGGAGTTTTCTCATTTATTCAACTTCAGATTCTTTTTTTTTTATCCTCACCCGAGGACATTTTTCCATTTTTTGTTCAGATAGAATGGGAGGGAGAGAGAGGGAGAGAGAGAGAGAGAGAAACATCGATGTGAAAGGGACACATTGAGCGGCTGCCTCCCGGACGACCCAACCAGGGCCAGGAACAAACTGCAACTGAGGTACGTGCCCTTAGCGGGAACCGAACCCGGGTTTCTCTGGACCGCAGGCCGACGCTCTAACCACTGAGCCAAACCGGCCACGGCCAACTTCAGATTCTTTACCAACCAACCAAACAAATCTCCTTTCAAGGCAGCCAGAGGCATCAGGACATCTATCAGCTCGCTCTGCCTGAAGAAGTCTCTCCCTGGGTCTTCTGATCCACTCCGACCAGAACTGGTCAGCCTACCCCTCAGGCACAGACTCCCTTCACCATCATCCCAAGGTGTCCTGGACCTCTCTCCTCTCCTGAAGAACCCAGCTTTCTGTATTCCATTTCTTCCTCCTTCTTGATGTCTTCCTTCATTTTCGTGGAGTCCATCTCATTTCCTAAAAGCTGCTTGAGAACAGGTGTGTGGAAGGGCCATTGTTTGAGACCCTGACCTTGCGAAAATGTACTTGATCAGCTCATCTCCACTGCCTTGTAGTACTTGACACATCCCCAAACTATTGATTCCTCAGCCTTTATGACCTGGGGTTCTCACATGGACTCTGACTGGACCTGCGGTTTGGTAGATGTGGGTCTATTTCTAGTCACTGTACCATATTCTGTGTGAGCATTTCAACAGGAAACTCATGTATTTCAGGCCCACGAGATTTTCTTCAATTATTTCATTGATGATTACTTCCCCTAGGTTTTCTCTCTTCTCTCTCTCTCGTTCTGATGTTGAAATTACTGAGCTGGTTCTCTAATGTTCTGTCTTTCTGTTCCATGTATAAGGGACGTCCTCAACTTATTCTTCCAACACATCCTTTGGGTGTTGTATTTCTGCTTTCATATTGTTAATTCATAAGTGCACTGATGTTTGTTTTCTCAGTGTTAAAGAAATATGGTATTTCTTGTTTTACAATCGCAAACATCCTTTTTCATCCCTCTGAAAATACCGATCATAGTTATTTTGTTTTTTTCTCCTTGCAGAATCTCTGTTCATGCCAAGCTTTTCTTCTTTTTCCATTTGGTGGTTTGGATCTCAGTGTTCATGGCAGAAGATTTCCCTGGTAGTCCTTGGTTGTCACTGACCTGGTTGGGAGCTTATGGTGAATGGGTGGGGCTTGCTGGCCGTGAGCTACACGAGGTCACAGGGACACTGTGATGTCACAGTGTCGCTTCTCTTGGTTCACTCACATTCCCATGGAAATCCTCTGAGTTTCCTGCCTGCAGCATGAAGGCCTGGAGACACCAATCTCTGGGCCCCCAGAGTGGGGGAGGGTGTGTTATTTCAGCATCTGGTATACTTATACCTAGTTAGACCTGCAGTTCTCAGCACGGCAGCTCAACCGAAGCAGATTCGGTGTCCTGCAGTCCAGACTGTTTTACTCTCTTCAGGAAACAAACCTTCAGCCCTCTGCTTGGGACAGAGGAGGGGGCAGCCATCCAGTTATTCAGAGTGGTAAGCGGACTGGGGGTTTTCAATACTTCTGAGAAAGCTTTCAGGCTTCCAGTCAAGGTGGCGGCATCGTAAACGCGGCCCTCGGGACCTCCCACAGCCACATCACGTCACAACTAAGCGACACCGCCTACAATCTAGCTGAACGAAGTCCCATAGCTGAGGATATGAAAAAGAGGCCACGTGGAGACTGGCTGGTGCTTGGAATGCTATCCTGTGTTATCCACACAGCTGGGCACACAGGACCGGGAACGAGCATGCGCCACGGGTGACGTGCTGATCGTTCTGCTCGCTCTGTGACGGCCACGGAGGTGGCGCCCCTGTGCCATCACTGCTCATTGGATTTTGTTCGTCAGTGAGACTGTGACCCTCAGAGGGAAGGGGACAGGGGCGGGAAGACACAAGAGCTGGCATGCACAGCCAGTGGACACAGACCACAGCGCAGCGAAGGGGGCTCAGAGCGGGGAGGGTGTCGATGGGGGAAGGAGGGACATCTGCAATACTTTCAACAATAAAGATACATTAAAAAAAGAAAAAGACTGCTTCTGTCACCTGGCTGCTCTCTCCCTGTCCCACAGGAGCACGCTTCACGTGGACAAGCCCTGCACCCACTTCTCTTCAGAGGAAAGGGAGACGGATGAGTGAATCATACAAGCAAAGGACAGGCGGCCAGGCGACGGCCGAGCTGGGGCGGCAGGTTGAAACTGGCCGCTGCCCGGGAGCCAGGGGCAGTAACCCAGGACGGCGGGGTCTCGGCCCCACGTGCCCACGGCCAGCCCAGGGCGAGCACTCGGGACAGGACCACGCGCCCACGGCCAGAGGCAGCGAGGGAGGGCAGCGCCAGCGGACGGCGGGACCCACGCCACCGAAAGGCGGGGACAAGCAAGCGGACCACGCGGGGGGCGCACTCAGGTGTGTTCGCCCACGGAGGGCGGCGTCTGCGAAAACCGCGGAAGGACGTCACTCAGACGCACAGCGTAATTTTACTCACGGGCACGTCACGTAACCCAAGGCACATTCGGCTGATTGGACAACTTTTTAAACATTATATACTTTTTAAACATTATATAAACATTATATACACATTAAAATAATTCCCTTTTTAAAAAAGCTTTCAAACAATTCACCTCATTTTAGCCTCTTTTCACGGCCCCACCCCCTCTCCTTAGATACTGGGTGTGGTCAATTTTGAGCCTTTCGAGAATTCTTTTTTCATATACTTAAAAAAATATATATCTTTTTATTGATTTTTTTTGAGAGCGAGAGGAAGGGAGAGAGAGAGAAAAATCGATGTGAGAGAGAAACATAGATCAGCTGCCTCCTGCACGCCCCCACTGGGGATCGAGCACACAACCCAGGCCCGTGCCCTGACCGGGAATCGAACCGGGACCTCTCAGTCCCTGGGAGGATGCTCAGTCCACTGAGCCACAATGCCCCGGCTCGAGAACTTGAGTCTCTATCAGTTCTTGGTTCTTCCCAGTGACGGCTTCAAGTTCAGTTTCTGGTACCCGTGGACATTTGCGGCTCTACATCTCTGCAAACCCCCATCCTTCTTCTATCATCTCCTCTTTCCTTTTCCCCATCCTTGTGAATTTATCACTTTTCAAGCATACCATTTTATTGGGGTTTTAGAAAAAAGGAAACGTAGCAGTGTGTGCTTAATCCACCGTCTTTGCCCAGAAGTTCGAGTCCTTGCCTTTTCCAAGTCTTCCAAGTGGAGGCCAGAAGATGGGCCAGACAAGATGGGGGACAACGAGAAGGAGCCCCAGGCTCCGCCCTCCCGTGTGGTCGGGGAGGAGACTCATCAGGAGACCAGCGCTCCCCGAGGCCTCTCGCTGACCGCCTGTCCCCGCGGTCCAACTCGCTTTGCCCTCGTGTGGTTGGACCTGGCGGCACTGTGCACGGGCAGGGAGGAGCCAGGGCCCTGAGGAGGCAGCAGCAACTCAGAGCTGACAGCCAGAGCCCACAGCCAGCCCTGCAGCTTCCCAGGAGGAAGAGATCCTCCAGGATGCACAGCGTGGATTCCCAAGTGTGGAGAGGAACAGAGCAGAACCCCTCCACTCCCAGCTAACAGCACGCGGCCGCTGTGACCGGACACTGGAGGGACAGAACGTTCCAGCCTCCCAAAGACGCTGGCATGAGAGGCAGAGGCCCAGCACTCCGGGCTCTGGGCAGCGGGGACCAGGGGAGGTCCGCACACGGGCAGTGGGGGTGTCGCCTCCGAGGCAGGTCACCAGCAAGCAGGCTGACTGCGGAGGCTGCACAGGAAGGAGCAAGGTGTGCCGTTTGTCCTGGTCTCTGTCCACTGTCGCTTCTAAAGAACTTCAGTGAGAAGACACCCCACCGCGCCTGCTCCCGCACGCCCACCGGCCCCGGGCCCCGCCAGCAGCCGGCTCACCTGTGGATGATGCGGTAGCTCTGCAGGTACTCCAGGGCCAGGGCCAGCTCGCAGATGTACAGCTTCACCGTGCCCTCCGTGAACTGCACGTTCTGCTGCAGGTGGTAGCGCAGGTCCCCGCCCAACAGCAGGTCCACCACCATGAACATGTCCTCCTCGTCCTGGAAGGAGTACCTGGGAGCACAGAGGGAGGGAGCACTTTAGGACAGGGAGGACTCCAACAGCCTCAAGACCAGAGTCCCCATTCCACAGATGCACAAACTGAGGCTCGGAGAGAGGCACTGACGTGGCCTAAGTCACCGTGCACGAGCGACCCAGCCCTGGTGCCCAGGCTCCGGCAGACATATGTATGGCATTTTAACCCCTACCAGGCTCCAACATCTTTTTATTATTATTATTATTTTTTCTTTTAATCCTCACCCGAGGATATTTTTCCTTTTATTATCAGATAGAGTGGGAGCGAGGGAGAGAGAGAGAGAGAAACATTGATGTGAGAGAGACACTTTGACTGGTTGCCTCCCACATGACCCAACCAGGGCCGGGGACAAATTGCAACTGAGATACATGCCCTTGACCGGAATCAAACCTGCGACTTATTGGTCTGCGGACCAACGCTCTAACCACTGAGCCAACCCAGCCAGGGCAAGGCTCCAACCTCTTTCTTCGTTTTTAGTCGATGCCTGCATTCAGTGTGTTCAGGACTGGCAGCCCCCCGTCTCCAGAGATGAGTCCCCTCCTCAACCATTCCTCCGTTCCCCACAGACGGGCCACTCCCCACAGCGAGCTGGTTTCTGCGACACTCGGATGCAGGGACGCTCCGGCAAGTCCAAGGCCAGGGGCCGGGTCTCAGGGAACCGCAGCGTCTACTTCCTGCCTCTTGGAAACCGGCCAGAGCCCCGGCCCAGGGAGAAGCCGCCAGAAGGAAAGCGAAGGTGCTCTGGTCAGCAGCCTCAGATGAGCGGCAGTGACAGGTGACACCACTGGGCATTGTTGTCCCACGGCAGCCCCCGCTGACGTCAGGGGGAGCAGCACTGCCCAGCGGAGCCCAGTCAAGACGGTTGTGTTCTAAGCCATTCATTAAGTTTCAGGGGTTTCCCCCCAAAGCAATAGGAAACTGACATGGCACAGAATTCATTTAAAAAGGCATTCAGGCACTTTAAGGACTGAAGAGCCCATCAGAGTAGTGTTCCACAACGATGAAGCGGAATCACAATGTCACACGATGGTGCCACGTCCCGAGCAGAACCACGGGATGTAAAGGCATCGTGAGATCTAATCACGTCAGAATCTTGTCACGGAAGCTTACACCTGGGCCTCAGCTCCTTGGATATTAGACCTGGGTCAGCCAGGCCGCTCTCCTCAGCACACAGAAGAGGAAACTGAGGCCCAGAGGGAGGGAGGAACTCAGTGGCCCAGTGACAGGGTGGGGACAAAAACCCAGATCTCCAACCCTCCCCAGCACTCTTACAAGGACATGATGGGAAGTGCTCACTGTTTCTGCAACCTGGGTGTGCAGCCCTGTGGGGGGGACCTGATGCTCGATTCCGACCACAGGAGGTGACAGCCATGTCCTTACAGGACAGGTGCAAGAGAGGGAGGAAGTCAGTTCGCCAGCAGGTGGGGTGAGTGGGGAGGTCTTTGCAGATGAGGGGTACACTGAGTCTGGCGCACACAGGGACTGTGACTCAGCCACAGGGACAGCATGAACCCTTTGGTGCCGGGAGTCCAGGACTCTGCGGGGTCCTGGCGCCTCCCGTTCCCCTTTTCCAGCTTCGCAGCCACTGACAAAGGGTGGTGATGGACCGGCTCCTTCCCTCTGGTCTCAGCCTCACTTCAGAGCCGGTGGAGGGGCTGCCAGCTCAGGCAGGGGCGAGGGGGTCCAGGGGCTTGCTGGGTGGTCCAGGGCCATCTGCAGGGCGCCAGCTGGACTGTCCATCTGTCACGGGACAAGCAGAAGCTCAGACTGGCATGTGACGGCGGCCTTACTTGCTGCTTTGCAGGAGTGGTTGGGTGCCAACGACATGGTTAAAAAATAAAGCCTGTCCCGGAACCCCCGCAGGGCTGGCTCCCCGGCTGGAGGCCCTGGCCTTGCCAGACACTGTGGTTCCTGGTTGGCCCGTGTAGTCAACATCTCTGCGCCACGTGGACGGACAGAAAACCAGACAAGGAAGTCCTGGCACAGGAGCCTGGAGCACTGAGCGGAACAGAGGCCCTGACAGTGCTCTCCAGCCGTCTCCCACGTGGTCGGCCCTCTGCGCTGGCTCATGTTCCCTGCAAATCTCAGAATAAACACCTCTCACTCCTTGAGAAACCCTTCTCTGGCTTTGTTGGAACTGTGCTGAATTTACAAATTAACGAGAACTGACCTTTTCACAATGCTGACCCTTTCCATGAACGAGAAATATGTATTCTGGGCTTTGATGTCTGTCAACAGAGTTTTGTAATTTTTTTCTACTGAAAGATCTGGTATGTACGTGTCTTCATCCCGATATTTTCATGGATTTTATTGCTGGTGTGAACGTACTCCTTTTTCTGTTGTTGTTAATCCTCACCTGAGGATATTTTTTCCCATTTTTTTTTTTTTTTTTTTTAGAGAGAGTGGAAGGCGGGGAGAGAAACATCAATGTGAGGGAAATACTCCGACTGCTTGCCTGCTGAATGAGCCCCAATCTGCAACCCAGCTACGTGCCCCTGACTGGAAATCGAACCCGAGACCCTCTAACCACTGAGTCACACCAGTCAGGGCATGAACATAATCGTTTAAAATAAGGCTGGCTAACTGGTCACTGCGGGGTCAAAGGACCCTCCGGAACTGTGTGCGTTTGTCTTGAATCTGGAAGCCTGGCTGACCTCTCACCAATCAGCTCTAACTCCTTTCCCATGCCGCTCTGGGGCTGCTCCTCCTGTGAGGGTGATGGGCTCCCTTCTCCCGCCCCCGCCCCTTACTGCTCGGGTCTGTCTCGCCGCCCCACCCAGGGCCTCCCGTGGAGCGTGGACCAGAAGAGGTGGCCGTGCGCATTTTTACCGCGCTCTGAACGTCAGTCAAGTGTTTCGCCGTTAAAGAATGTGCTTACTGTAGTCGTTTGGTGAATTCATTTATCTAATTCATGGTTTCCACACTGCTGAGAATGTTTATCACGCGTGGGTGCAGAGGTGGGTTTTTTTTAAACATTAAACTCCTTGTATTTCTAGACTAAACCCTACTTGACATATAAACACTCACAGATATGCATGTATTTGTGTAGGTGTATATGTATTTAGATATGGATATTTTTTAATTGGACCCAGGTTGCCGATGCTTCACGTAGAAATTCTGCATCTGGTGTTCCATACCTTCCTGCCCAGCACTGTCCTGTTGCCTGACCCAGTCTTGGCATCAAGGTGAAACCGGCCTCCCAGGAGGAAGTGGTGATGGTCTCTGGTCAAGAAGAGCTCCCCAGAGGCGTCACACGCTTGTAGAAAGTCCGGTCTTGTGTGCCCTCCATTCCCTGCTTCTGAACCATCGCGTCCCGTCCCCTCCTCACCCAGGTGCTCCTGGTGGGGCTGCCCGGGGAGCCCCGCTCGGCCCTCAACAAAGACACGTGCAAACACATGGCCCAGGCGTGGCGCCCACACGCCTCCTCCGGCCAAGGGTGCTGCCTGGATCAGTGCGCTCGGTGAAAGAGAAACTCCTCTTCTCGGCCTGCTAGCCTAGAAGCCATGACCGAGAGGCTGTCTGGCTCCTGTCGCCCGAAATGGGGATAAGACCCATCTGCAGAGTGACACTGCACAGAGCCCAGGGGACACATCGAGTGGCTGCCACTGCACGACCCAACCAGGGCCAGGGACAAACTGCAACCGAGGTACGTGCTCTTAGCCGGAACCAAACCCGGGTCTCTCTGGACCGCAGGCCGACGCTCTAACCGCGGAGCCAAACCAGCCAGGGCGTGACTGCGCTTTTTGACGGAAGCTACTGCCACTTGGAACTGAAGGAGTCTGAACTGATAACCTCTTTCCATTTGCTACTGGAGAGAAGGGTTGAGATGCTCAAAAGACATGACAGGAATCAGCTATAACATGCCTCCTACAGATGCTCAATTTGTATGCTAACAGCTGATGGACTCTTGCAACATGACATGAATAACCAGGGCGCTCTGCACCCCCAGCTCACAGCTACGGGGCAGAGGGCCTCTCATCCAGTATTCCAGCAGGCGTCTCCGGGGGAGCAACGTGCATTCCAGGACAGCCCACTGGAACGAATATAAAGAGGAAGTCTAAATGCAAACAGAACAATTTGAGCCCTAGCTTGGGGGATGGCTCTTCCTTGCTGCAGACCCAGTTTTTTGCCCTGGGCCATGGACTCTGCGTCCCAAAGAGACTCGATGTTATTATCTGAGGACAGAGAAGGACCTCTCTCTCTCTGGCTCTCTGAAGTGTGGCTCTATTCCACAGCTTTGTGCTGTTGTTCCGTTGCAATTATAATCAAGTTCTCCTGCTGCACACTGTCACGGAGACGAGTCAGTGATGAGAAGCCCGGGCTCTGTTGCAGGAGCGCTGGCCGTGGTGCAGTCTGGGTGACGAGGTCCCCCTTGCAAAGCAAAGGTTGGGAGCCAGGAAGGCATCAGTCCTGGCCTGGACCTTAAACGAGACCAGCATGAAGAAACCAATGTCTATTTTTAAAAAAAAAATACTAATTTACTAACTCGTTCCAAAAATTTTTAAAGTGATTGCGAAATGCATAGAATATAATAAAACTGAAATTAGGTACGCCATAGAGCAGGTCAAAAAAGTCAAGAAAATGGAAGCAGGAGGAACTAGCCTAGTCCGTGCCCAAGAGCTCGCGTGCTGGACCGACACAGATCACAGACGTGTCTCTGACCTGCCCGGCGAGCGCAGCAAGTGAGAAGCATGACCCGCCTCAGGGCCAGTGTGGGGGAAAAATAAACTGTTTTGTAAAGAAAATGACTGCGCCCGACACGGAAGCCGGAGGGAAACCTCTCCCACCGGACTCGTAGGAAGACGGCATTCCGTGAAGAGGTGAAGAGCCATCTATCTGAAGTAGCTCTAGCGGGAGGGAGCCAGTTCACGGCGATTTACATTGTTTTTGCTACGACGTTCCTCAGGTGAACTGAGCGCACCGCAGCCTGGTCCATAAGCGCAGGGCCACGTGGGACAAAGGGAAGTGGTCTGGGGTCAGGCTCACTCACGGGGGACACTCTCAGTGAAAGGATACATCTGGAGAACACTGGAGGGTGTTCTCTGGGACTCCGTCACCACCGGTGCTCATGCATACACCACGGACTGCCAAGTAGGCTCCTCCCACGCCCTGACCCTGTGCTAGAGGGGGGATTTAGTGGAGAAGTCACGCTATATAGTTGACCTGAGTGTGGGGTCCTCTTAGGGGGCTGGACTTGAGGCCATGTGCCATGACAAGTCCCCTGGGGGACCTATTACTGCACATCCATTTTTCTGTAGTTGTTGTGGGGCCATGGACCCTACACCCCCAAGGAGACTCAGTGTGACCCCTCTCTCACCATTCACTCCACTCACAATGTTCCCTGTTCCCACCCCTCTACACCTGTCCATCATTCCCTTCTCAGTTTAGAGCAGTGGTTCCCAACCAGGGGCAACTTGACAATCTGGGGACATGTGACAACATCTGGAGACTTTTTTGGTGTCCCAAGTGGGAGCTAGTGAGTAGAAGCCAGGGATGCTGCCAAACACCCCACCATGCACAGGACGGCCCCGCCACAAAGCTTCACCTGGCCCCAGGGTCCGGAGTGCTGAGGCTGAGAACCCGGTTCAGACGGATGCTCCTTCTTCCGGAAGCCTTCCCAACCCTGGAAGGCGGAGGTTTCTTTTTATTCACTTGTGCCTCGGAATAATAATAGTTGACATTGATATGGTGCCTGACTCCATGTGACAGGAGCTGCTCTACATACTCTCTCTATATTAACTCATTTCGTGCTCCCCAAAACCCTCTGAGGGGGTAGTACGATGACCTGCCTTCGGCAGACATGGGCACTGAGAACCTGAGGTTACAGACTTGATCTTGCCAGTGACGCGGCCAGGAAATGGCAGAGACCATCTCCAGGGTCTAGAATCCAAGCTTGAGGCTCTGCAGCACTTTGCTCAGGGTGACGGGACCTCTCTCCTTTGGTCTCTTGTCCCCACCAGCCAGAGAACTCGACATGTTCCTGGCTTGTTTCGCGTTGTCCCCCTGCACTGAGCACACTGGCAGGAGAATCGTTCATGCTCGAGAAGGAATGGGTCACAACCACCCCAAGCACCCACATTCTGTGTGGCACGTTAGTGTGTCAACTATGCCCACCGCTGAAGGTCTGGGGAAAGAGGCAGCACAGAGAGCAAGACAGGAATGGGGGGCTGACAGGGAGCTCAGCTCTGTGGGGGTACCGGGCCTGCCTGCTGTTCTTGGCACTGCTTATGGGAGAGTCCCTTTTCTCTGGCCTCTTGGCACAGAGACCAGGACCTCCCAATTAGCCTGGAGGTAACTCTGCTGGCCTCTGTCCACAGCCTCACCCCTACCAGGGCGCAGGAGAGACCCACCTGATGAGCAAATTGGGAAGGGAGTTGCGAGTGTGCTCAGCTCAGCCCCTCTGGGTTCCCTCCTTGCTTCTGGATCTGCTCATAGGAGGCTGGCATTCCAGACTGTTCTCTGCCATGGCCAGGGGCTAGGCTGGTGGAGTACGGGCTTGCAAGTGTCCCCCAGTATCCTTGGGGTGACTCCATTTCAGAGCTGAACCGTGAGCAAGCCCTGACGGGTGCAGATCTAAAGCCAAGTTCTCTGATCAACGGTGTCAGGAACAAAGCCAATACTGTCACCTCCTTCTGTCTGGCTCCTATGTCTGTCTCGGTCGGTTCCAAACTCAGGTAGGAAAGAGCAGTGCTATTCATAGACCCTCTGATCATCCCTCAACACTCATCCCACTTAACCATGGGAAGTGGGCATTAGCACCCTCGTTTTTCCAGTGGAGGAAACCGAGGCCAAGAGGGGCTGACCCATCCACAGTCACTGGGTCAGGTTCTTTGTTCAATAGCGTGTCCTGTCCTCTATCACCGGCCTCAGGAGGCCTGCAACTAAAGGCCAGTCATGTTAACCATGCATGAAGACACACATGAGCATGTGTGAGAGGGCGTGTGCACAGTGGAAGAACACCTGAGTTAGAACACTCCTCCCAGCCCCTGGCCCCAGGAGACCTTCCACCAACTGTGTGTCGTCGATGTGGGGAGGCGTGGAAAGGAAAAGAAAGCTTCTTCAGGAAATCCCAAACCTTTCAGGCATGATGCCCCGCGGCCATCTCAAACAGGTGCCCTTCTCCACGTTGCTTCTGAGGCAAAAGGAGCTGAGTGCCCGGAGATGACTCCGTGAGACGGTCATGCTGGAGGCCCCGATGGCCAGGACAGGCCATGCACCTCTGACTTTCATCTCCTGGGTCCTTAGCAGGTGGCACCCACAGAGACAAGGAGTGGGCATGTCTTCAGACCACGTCCTGTCCAATCAGACCTCCCAGAGAAGAAGACAGAGCGGAGGGCTCGCCCACCATGCTCACTTGCAGCGATCCTCAGAGATCTGACACCCAGCAGGAGAGGAGCTGGAAATACCCTCGGCCGCAGATGTCCAGCACGGGGATGCTGAGCCTCCCACCAGCTCAGACTGTACAAACAAAAGGAGCTTCTCAACCTGAATTCCGCCTGATGCAGATAAGTCTTTCATAACATCACAATGCAAGCTTTTCTTTCTTTTTAATTTGACTCGAGTTACAGATCCTCAGGCCATTCAAACATCACGCCCCTCACGGCTCTCCACACCAGGCTGATTCTGGGTTTGTGTCCCTTTCAGGACATGAAACGTTGCTGGGTAGGTCCCTTCCGCCTCTGCAGGCCACATGGCAGCAAGGCGAGTCTCAAACACTGCTCCCCAGGCCGCGGCAGTTCGGGGCAGGAGGAATCGTGGGTGACGTGAAGGCGAGCCGCAGGTCCAAGTCCCCCTCACCTGCCCGCCGCACAGCAGGGCTTGGCAGACCGTGAAGTACCATCTACCTGCATAAATGCAGAATACTGCTCCTGCGGCCTAATGATTCCATTTACATCCTGCATGCTGCTAAAGGTTTTGCAGTGGCCGACAAAGGAAATCTGATGGAAGAGATGGGGAAGAAGAATGTGGAACAAAGGAGAGGCTAACGCACTGCTCACCTGGACGTGCTGAGCAGGAACGGTAGCTCCGGCCTCCTCCCCACGCAGAGCAAGCAAAGGGCAGCGCGGACCGGACAACCTTTAAGATGTGATCGAGTTCTCCAGGAACCGTCTGGCGTGGAGCTTCATTTCAGGAGCCTTTACGTTCTGAAGTCAATGCATTTAACAGTTATAGGACTGTATAGGTTAATTTTTTTCTTGGCTGAGTTTGGACTTTGTAGGGGTTAAGAAAATGGTTGGTTTCTTCCAAGTTGTTAAATTTATGAGTATTAAGGTGTTCACAGCATTCCACGATTATCTTTTGATGGCTGTAGGATCTGGAGTGATAGCCTCTGTTTCATTCCTGATATTTATGATTTGCATCTTCTCTCAGCTTATATTTGTCATTCTTTTTTATTTTTTCTTTATTGATTTTAGAGAGAGAGGAAGGGAGAGGGAGAGAGAGACAGAAATATCGATGAGGGAGAACATTGATTGGCCGCCTCCTGCATGCCCCCCACTGGGGATCCGGCCCACAACCTGGGCATGTGCCCTGACCGGGAATCGAACCGGCGACCTCCTGGTGCACGGGTTGACACTCTACCACTGAGCAACACTGGCCGGGCTATTTGTCATTCTTGAGAGAGGCTTATCAATCTTTAAATTTTTTTGAAGAAACAGCTTACTGTTTCACTGATTTTTTTTTTCTATTGTTTACTTATTTTCAATTTCATTTATTATACTATTATTTCCTTCTTTCTGTTTGCTTTGGGTTTATTCTGCTCTTCGTTTATTATTTTGTAGATCAAACTAGACTATTATTTTGAGACCTTTCTTATTTTCTAATGTAATCATTTAGTGCTATAAATTTCCCTTGTCACTACTTAGCTGCATCCCACAAATTCTGACATATTGTAGTTCCATTTTCACTCACTTTTATGTATTTTTTTATTTCTTTTGAGACTTCTTCTTTGACCTATGGATTATTCAAGATTTGTTTTTAATTTCCAAGTATTTGGAGATTTTCCTGTTGCCTGTTATTGATTTCTAGTTTGTTCCATTATGGTCAGAGCACAAACTTTATCAAAATTCATTTTAAAAATGTGCTGAGGTTTGGTTTATGACTCAAGAATTGGTATATTTCTGTGACTGTTCCATAGACATTTGAAAAAAATGTATATTCTGCTGTTACTGGGTGAATGTTCTGTAAATGTCAGTTAAGTACTGTTGGTCGATGGTATGGTTCAGTTCTTTTTTATTTGCGGACTTTCGGGCTAGAATTCTATCAATTGCTAAGAGTGGGCTTTGAGGTTCCCAGCTATAACGGTGGGTTTTTAGGTTTCTCCTATCAGCGCTGTTCATGTTTGTTTCGTGTATTTTGAAGCTCTGATGTTTGACTTAAAATTTATTATTATTTGAATATGTTATTGTTATTATTTTAACTATATTGCCCTATATCACGTTACCATCCGTAAACATACCAGGTATTTACCTGTCTCCTACTCAGTCCCAGCACACCTGTGTCACCTTTTCTCGTTACAAACAATGCTGTGGTGAGGCTCTCCCCACACTGTCCTTGTGTCCCCATGCACAAGAGGACTCACTGAACAGTACTCCTGGAACACCAACCACGTGCCAGACGCCGGTCTAAGCGTTCTGGATCCATAAGTGGAAACAGAAGTTGCGTTCCCGTCTGTGTGGGATCCCCTGAAGCGACGAGGCTCCCGGCACAGCGGGTGGCCGGCAGGAGGCACCTTGGCATGAGTGACGGGATGAATACAGCGAAGTGAGAGACCTACTGAACGGCTAACATGTACCACATCTGCGCTCGCATTGTCCTCGTGCTCACGCCAGGAGAACGACAACTGTACCTGTTTTACTGAGGAGAACACGGAGGTACGGGTAGAGTTTAGCTTAACGAGATACGCTTAGTTGTTTTTTAAAAGCGGGCAGGACAGTATAACCAGTGGCAGGTTAAAGCTCTTTCCAGTAAATGGTTCTGCATGACGTGCATATCCAAATGGGAAAACTGGATCCGGACACGTGCCGCACATCACACACAAATATCCATCTCAGATGGACTCTAGAATCTACAATATACACGCAATGAAAAACAATGGAACTTCGAAAAGATCAAATAATCCTGGAGGAGAACTTCGTGAAAGATTTCCAAACAGGATATTAAAGACGCTGATCATAAGAATGTGTTGATAAAGAGGATGCGATTCAGGTTGAGAGCTCCAGTTCTCAAAAACACACACACGAGAGTAAGAAGCAAATGGGGCAAGATGTTAACAATGTGGGGCTATGTTTAAAGCATACACCAAATGAAATGAGGCACTACAGGCCCACATCGTACGCTTCCATTGTTGGAACAGGCCAGTCCGCAGAGACAAGTAGATTCGTGGTTCTACAGGGAGGGGTGCAGGCAACAAGGAGTACTGTCTAATCGGTACGGATTTATTTTAGGGGGATGAAAATGTTCTATAATTAGATAGCCGTGATCGTTGTACAACTCTGCAAACACACTACAAACCACTGAATTGTGCCTTTTAAAAAAAGGCAAATTTTATGGCATGTGAATTTATATCTCAATGAAGCTGTTACCAAAAAAGCAATATTCACAACAACCAGCATATTTACTACCATTTGCGCAAAGAGTGGAAGAACAATTTGTAAAAAGGGGGAACTATTATACGTATTATTTATAGTTCTGGAATTATCTCCACAACACTGATCCCTGTGATCTGGGCAAGATCACTAGATAACCTGGTTTCGGGACTAGGAGAAGCGTTTTCACTGTGTGCTCTGTACACCTTTCGAAGTATGAACCACATGAAAGTACCTATTCAAAAATATTTTAAAAATTAAATTCATCCATTTAAACGGACAGAAAAATAGGCAAGAGACTTGGGCAGGTGCTCTAAGAAAGAGAGGATATACATATGGTTAATGAATATATAAAGAAGGGTTTGGCCTCATCACATATCAGAGAAATGCACGTTAAAATAAACATGTGAAATCTTATTCTAAGGACAGAAGACAGGCCTTTGTTTTGTTACAGTTTTGCCACAATTGATGAGAAGCAGCTGATAATTAACACGGAGACTGCTGTCCTCTCTGAAGTCAAGCTGCCGTTCTGCTCAGACAGTAAGTAGATAAGGGCTCCGCCTTCCCGCGCTCCCCTCCCTGCTGTTTCACAGCTCCGGGATAAGTCACACCTACAATAAATAGAAAGTTCCCTTCCCTTCCCTCTCCCCTTCCCCTCCCACTCCCCCTCCCCCTTCCAACAAGTCTCCCTTCCCTTTGTACTCTAACTTTCTCCGCCCTAAGCATATCCTACAGGCTAAAGAAGATGCTGATGAGGACGCCTCCACCCCCCCACCCCCCACCCCCCTACCCCCCCACTCCCCCAGCACATCTGCCGGACTGTCTCCTGGAAAACAAACAAACTGCAACTTCTCAAGGCAACCTCTGGCCTCTGCCTACCTTCAACACGACTCCGCCCCCCCCCCCCCCCCCCCCCGCTGCCCCAACTGCTGTCTACTCCCTAAAATCCCAAACGAAAGAGCAAATTTTCCTGTCTTTAGCTGCCCCGTGCCACCTGGCACTCAACCTTTCCCTACTATGGGGAAAGTAAAATAAACTTCCTCTCTTTTTTTTCTCTTCAATCTGTTGTGAATTCTTCCTCAAGCCTGTGTCACTGGCCAAACCCTAACACTGTCACACCCAACAAAATGGCTAACATAAGAATGACTGACAATATTAAGAGATGCTGAAGCTGTGGGTCAACCCTGACTCCCATACATTACGGATTGGAGTACAAATCAGTCAAACACTTTGGAAAACTACTTGGCAGCCTCTGTTCCAGCAGGACATACATATACCCAAAGATCCAGCAGTTTCACTCCTTCCTATACACCCGACAAAAAGGTTCACCTATATTTACAAAAACACATGCGCAAAGGTGTCTGCAGCAAGATTATTTGCAAACGCCAACAACGGGAAGCGGAGAGATGAAAAGTCGGGCAACAGAAGAATGCACCAGTAAATAGTGGTGTATATATGCAATGGAACCACAGCTGCAACAAAACGGGTGGGTTTCACAGATAGTTACATTAAGAGAAAGAGGCGAGAATTACATGACTCCATTGATGGAAAATTCAGAAAAAGCTAAATTAATCTTTGATATTAAAAGTTCCCCGAATGGCTGCCTTTGAGGAGGGGAGTAGCAGCTAGAGGAGCAAAGAGGCCTGTGCAGTGCTGGTGAGCTGGGTGGGAAACACGCAGTGTATTCCCACGTGAGAACCAGTGTGGGCACAGTCTGTGCACTTCTGCATCGATCTGACACTTCAGTGAAACGTAGATTAAATTCTCTGCTTCTCCGCATCTTATTAACCTCTTGATACTATTAAGCATTTGGTTGTGTTGCCAATCTGGGTGTGAGATGGTTCTTAATGTAATTTTAATTTGCATTTCTTTGAGTATGAGCGTGTTGGTTTGCTAGGGCCGCCATGACAAAGTACCATAGACTGGGGGCTTGAACAAGAGGAACGTATTTTCTCACAATTCTGGAGGCTGGAGGTCGGAGATCAAGGTGTCACCAGGGTTGTCTCTCCTGAGGTCCCTCTCCTCGACTTGTAGATGTCTGTCCTCTCCCTGTGACCTCACACGGTCGTCCCTCTGTGTGTGTCTGTGTCCTCATCTCTTTCTCTTCCAAGGACACCAATCAGATGGGATTAGGGCCCCGCAGTGACCTAATTCAACCTTAATTGTTTCTTTAGAGAACTCTCCAAACACAGTCACAATCTGAGGTGCTGGGGTTAGGACATCAACATACGAATTTGGAGGGGACACAATTAATCCCATAATAATGAGTGAGGATGGTATCGATTCCCAGGTTAATTGGGCCTTGTCCGCTCTGCACTTCCTGTCCTCATTCATTGCCATTTATCTACAGAGCTGTTCGACCTTTCCTGAATTATTTGTAGACGCTATTATATATTGGAAACTAATCTTTTCCCATGTGTATATGCTGAAAATACCTTCTCCCATCCAGTGCTCTGATTCTTTGCTTTGTTTCCTGCAGGGAGCGACTTCTCCACAATAGCTTGAACTTCTCATCTGTACCTTACTCACTAGCACTTTGATCTGCCCACTAATGAGAGGAGCCGAAGTCTCCCAGCAAATATCTGATTCGTTACTTTTCCTTGTGTCTCCAGCAATTTTTGCTTCATATATTTTTCCAGAACATACAAGTTCAGAAATGTGAATTTTTCTTCTATTTTGTAGTTATTCTCATTATCCTGAAAAATGCTTTTGGCTGAGAGATCAATATTTTCCTATGTTCTATTTTTGGTATATCTTTTACATTCCATTATGTTCAGTTTTTCACTATGTTCATGTTTTTCGCTGTAACTCTTGTAAATAGACTATATACAGCTTTTTAAAAAAATCTTCACCCAAGGATATGTTTTGTGGGTTTTTTTGGGGGGCGGGGGGAGAGAAACATCAATCTGAGAGAGACACACTGATCAGCCTCCTTCCATACATGCCCCAACCAGGGATCAAACCCACACCCCAGGCATGTGCCCAGACCGGGAATCAAACCAGCGACCATACGGTGCAAAGGATGACACTCAACCAACTGAGCCACTCTGGCCGGGCCACACACAGCTTTTCAAAATATCCATATTGAGAGTCTGGGTCTTGTTTAGTGAGTTTAGCGTGCTTGTACCTACTGTGGTGACTGGTACATTTTGAACTTCTGTTATCTTTTTGTATAGGGCTTTCTGTTTACAATGCTTTTTATTCTACCTCCTTCATATCTGCTGTCAATTTGATCGGTTAAGTTTCTTTATTTCCCCTTTTGACTATATCCTATTTCTAAACTTCTAGTGTTTACATTTAAATTTCGACATTACCTTACTTAATAAGGCATTGAACTAAAAATAAAATACTTAAAAACATACAAGGACCTTTGAGTTGTTTTATGATGTTCACCCCTTCCTCTAAATCTTTTCTATTATAGCTCACTGGTCCTTTTTAAATCTAGTTTTTAGAATAAATTTTAATTTTGTTCAGCTTTTGACATTTAAAAATATTTCAGACAAAGAATAGAAAAAAAAATCTATCTATATAAAAATATGCAACATGTGATTTGTAAGTAACAATTAAATCAAGTGTATAGCCACTACCCAGCTTAAGAAACAAATTCTGGGAAAATTGCTGAGTAGGAAGCACCTAGAATCTATCTCCCCACCTAGACAACCACCTAGACAACAACTGCATTGGTAGAATCTGTGTCATGGGACCATTTTGGAACTCTGGAGTCTGTTTAAGGCTTGAGACTGCCAGGAGAAGGTTTGGATGGTAAATTGCAGTTAATTTTGGTCAATTTCAGCCATTAGCAGAGCAGTAGCTATAACCCCAGGGCAGCCAGCTGTGCACATGTTCCAGGAACAGCTTGCACACACATTGCAGAAGCCAGGGTGGGCAGAAAGGATTCTGTCTTCAAGATATTGAAGATCTGTGCTTCCATCACAAAGCTGAATACAAAGAGGCAGGAGGCTATTGTTATTGTATCTCCCTATTGTTGCAAGCCTTGCCCCTCTAGCTGAAGTAATATTCAGGGGATTTAAAGGTCCGTGCTCAATTTTCTTCCTCTTTCATTTGTCTCTCTCCCTTTTGGGGGATCCACACATTAAAGACCAAGGCATGTAAAACCACATAAACAGGGAAATTAGAAAGTCACCATGCTTTCACAGGGATAAAGGCACAGGCCTAGGAAAAAACCTGAGAAGACTTTCAGTTTGTAACTCAGGCTGATCCTTGGCAGAGATAACCTACAAAGATCAAAACAAAAACAAAACTGAGCAGATCCTGAGGAAGAGAAATATTCTGACTCTAGAGTTACCATGCTTTAGATTCAAATGCTCAGTTTTCAACAAAAAGAAATCATAAGGCATACAAAGAAACAGGCAAGTATGACCCATTCAAAGTAAAAAATAAACCAACAGAAATTGTCTCTGTAAAAAAAAATCCAATGACTGATCTATTAGACAAATACTTTAAAATAGTGGTCTTAAAGATGCTCAAATAACTAAAGGAAGATGTGGAGAAAGTCAAGAAAGTAATGTATGAAAAAGTGAAAATGTCAATAAAGAGAAAACCTAAAAAGAAACAAAAAAAAGAAATTCTAGAGCTGAAAAGTACAATAACTTAAATTAAAAATTCACTAGAGGAATTCAAAAGCATATTTGAGCAAGGAGATGAAACAATCAGCAAACCTGAAGATGGAATGATGGAAATTATCAAATCTGAGAAACAGAACGAAAAAAGATTGAAGAAAAGCAATCAGAGCACACAAGACCTGTGGGACACCATTAAGGGAACCAATAGACACGTTGTGGGAATCCCAGAAGGAGATGGAGGGAGAAAGAGGTAGAAAGAATATTTGAAAATATAATGGCTGCAAACTTCCCAGATTTTACAAAACAGATGAATATAAAAATCTAAGAAGCTCAACAAATTCCAATGGGATGAACTGAAAGAGACCCATGCTGACACACATTATAATCAAACTGTTGAAAGCCAGAGACAAAGAGAGATCTTGAAGGCGGCACAGGAAAAGAAACTTGGCACGTACAAGGGATCCTCAATAAGGTTACTAGCAGATGCCTCATCAGAAACTCTGAAGGCAAGAAGTCAAGGGGATGATGATATATTCAAAGTGTTCAAAGGAAAAAACAAACAAACTTCTCAACCAAGAATCCTATGTCCAGCAAAGACAGTTTTTCAAAAGTGAGGGAGAAAACAAGACATTCCCAGATAAACAAAAGCCGAGGGATTTCTTTACTACTAGAACTGCATTGTAAGAAATGCTCAAGGGAGTACTGCAGGGTGAAATGATAGGACACTAGACAGTAAGTTAAAACCCCATGGCCCGGCTGGTGTGGCTCAGAGATTGAGCATCGACCCATGCACCAGGTCACAGATTCGATTCCCAGTCAGGGCACATGCCCAAGTTGTGGGCCTGATCCCCAGTGGGGGACATGCAGGAGGTGGCCAATCGATGTTCTCTCTCACCAATGTTTCTATCTCTCTCCCTCTCCCTTCCTCTCTCTCTAAAAGATCAATAAAGAAAAATTATAAAAAACAAAACGCTATGAAGAAATAAAGATCTCAAAAAAGGTAAATACATGGGCAATTATAAAAGCTAGTATTGTAACAACAGTTTGTAACTCCACTTTTGTTTTCTACACGATTTAAGAGATTAATACATTTTTTTAAAGGCAATTATTTGTCTAAAGGTTAATATTATTATATTTTTTTGTTTAAAACTCTATTGTTTCCTACATAATTTAAGAGACCAATATATATTTTTAAATATTAGTTTATATTTTGGACACACAATGTATAAAGATGTGATTGTGGGACATCAACCACTGAAAAGGGTGGGGATGGAAATGTAAAGGAGCAGAGTTTATGTATGGTGTTGAAGATAAACTGCTATACTTCCGAATTAGAGTGTTAAAATTTCAGGATGTTCAAGTAACCCTCGTAGTAATCACAAAGAAAAGAGTTACAGGGTATACACAAAAGGCAATGGGACAGGAAGTTAAAAGTTTCACTACAGACTTGAAAAATGGCAGCAGAGTGAATGGAAGCTACACAGACCATGTCCCAGGACCAAACTGGAATTACAACTAAAATAAAGACAAATCATGGAGAAAAACCAACAGAAAAGCAGCTGGAGAGAACCCGTATAATCAGGGATGGAAAGAGGACACCGAATTGAGCCTGGTAGAAACTGTGGAGGTGCGAGAGGGCAGACTGGGAGCCCATGGACAGCAACTGAAGGCTGTTATAGCTGTGAGCAGTTCCCTCGGCGCTAAAACCCCAAGCCAGCTCCACAGCACAGAGTGCCGGGATGGGGAAAGGTGCCCACATAAGACCTGGCTGAAATCACTAGAGCAGAGGCTTGTCCGGCAAGGAAGGATGCAAGGGAAAAAAAACAGAAGAGCACTAAATTAGCTACAGCCACTCACCTTGGGCTTCGGCAGAGGGAACGTGGACTGGACTGGAACTGTGTGGAGAGACCCGGGGAGCTGGCAGGGAGGACACCGGGAGTTTTGTGCTGAATCATTCCCTCATAGGACAGTAGCAATATTACTCAAAGATCCCCTTCCCAGAGCCCTGGGGAGAAGCAACAGCCTCTCCCTCAGAAATTTAACACCACCTGGCCAGGCCAGAGAAATGCAAATTGAGGCTCATTAATAGCTAGAGACTGGCAGCAAGCAACTGCCCCACCCACTGGAAATCCTCTTACTCTGAACACCTGAGGGATTTTTTCATTCAGCTGAGGGCTACAACCCAAGGCTCATCAAGTAACTGAGACTAAAAGCCTAAGGGCAAAACCTACAGGATAACTGAACCTTTGATTGGCCTGCAAATTGACCCAGGAAAGTAAGACTTGACAGTGGTGTTTAACGTGGGTCCTCCTACACTCATTCAAACCCAATAGAGGGAGCCACAATCAGTGGAACACCAACACCCACAGGGAAAATTTGGCAGGCTCCAAAACCCACTGAGTCAGCCAAAATGGTGAAACAAAGAAACAAATCCCAAATGAAAGAACAAGAGAATTCTACACAAGAAGAGATAAATGAAATGCAATTAAGTAAGTTATCAGAGGTAGAGTTCAGAGTAATGATAATGAGGAAGCTCAACAGCATGAGTAAGGAGCTCAACAGCACAAGATACAGAAACACTGAAAATCAACCAATTGGAAATGAAAAAACCACCAAGCAGAAATGAAAAAAACATGTAGCAGAAATAAAGAAAACATTGGAAGGAATAACCAGCAGAGTAGAAGCCGAGAATTGGATCAGTGAATTAGAAGATAGGTAAAAAAAAAAAAAAAAAAAAAAAAAATCACCCAATCAGAGAACCAAAAAGAAAAACAATTAAAAAACAGGAAGACAGCTTAAGAGAAGTGTGGGACAATATGAAATGTAACAACATCCACATCACAGGAGTTCCAGAAGAAGAAGAAATGAGTAAGGGTTAGAGAATATATCTGAAGAAATAGTGACAGAAAACTTCCCTTACTTGGTGAAGGAAAAAGGCTTACAAGTTCAAGAAGCACAGAGACCTCCAAGTAAGAAGAGCCCAAAGAGGCCCACACCAAGACATATAATAATTAAAATGCCAAAAATTAAAGACAAAGAGAGAATCCTAAAGGCAGCAAGAGATAAGCAAAAGGTTACCTACAAAGGAACTCCCAGAAGGCTATCAGCTTACTTCTCAACAGAAACACTACAGGCCAGAAGGGAATGGCATGAAGTAATCAAGGTCATGAAAAACAAGGATCTGAATCCAAGACTACTCTATCCAGCAAGGCTATCATTCAAAATAGAAGGTCAAATAAAGAGCTTCCCAGACAAAAAAAAAAAAAAAAAAAAAAAAGGCTAAGGGAATATATTAGCACCAAACCAGCACTCCAAGAAATGTTAAAAGGACTGCAGTAATAAGCAGAAGAAATAGGAAGAAAAACATAACCCCAATAAACAAAAATAGCAATAAATAAGTACATATCAATAATAACCTTCAATATAAATGGATTAGATGCTCCGATCAAAAGACACAGAGTAGCTGAATGGATAAGAAAGCATGACTCATAGACATGTTGTTTACAAGAGACCCACCTCACAACAAAAGACTCACATGGGTTGAAAGTGAAGGGATGGAAAAAAATTTTCCAAGCAAACGAAAAGGAAAAAAAAGCTGGGGTAGCAATACTTATATCCAATAAAATAGACTTCAAAATGAAGGCCATAACTAGAGACAAAGAAGGGCACTACATAATATTGAAAGGATCTATCCAACAGGAGGATATAACCTTGGTAAACATATATGCACCCAATATAGGAGCATCAAAATATATTAGAAAACTTCTGGAGGACTTCAAAGGAGAAATAGACAGCAATACAATGATAGCAGGAGACTTCAACACCCTGCTGACAGCACTGGATAGATCCTCTAGACAAAAAATTAGCAAAGAAACAGAGACTCTAAATGATGCACTAGATCAAATGGATTTAATAGATATCTACAGAGGATTACATCCCCAAACTACAGAATTCACATTCTTCTCAAGTGCACATGGGACATTCTCAAAGATAGACCACATGTTAGGACACAAACTAAGTCTCTACAAGTTCAAGTAGATTGAAATCATATCAAGCATCTTCTCAGATCAAAATGGCATGAAACTAGAAATCAATTACAATAAAAACACTCAAAAACATTCAAACACATGGAGGCTAAATAGCATGTTATTAAACAATGAATGGGTTGCCAATGAGATCGAGGAAGAAATTTAAAATTTAATGGAAACCAATGAAAATGAACACACAACAACACAAAATTTATGGGATGCAGCAAAAGCAGTCCTGAAAAGGAAGTTCATAGCACTACAGGCCAACCTCAAGAAACAAGAAACACGCCCTGGCCGGTTTGGCTCAGCGGTTGGAGCGCTGGCCTGCGGACCAGAGAGTCCCAGGTTCAGTTCCCACTAGGAGCACGTACCAAAAAAAAAAAAAAAAAAAAAAAGAAACAAGAAACATTTCTAATAGACTATCTAACCTCACAACTTAAAGAACAGGAAAGTGAACAAAAAGAAAAACTCAGAGCAAGTAGAAGGAAAGAAATAGTAAAGGTCAGAGCAGAAATAAATGACATAGACACTAAAAAAAAATTCAAAAGATCAATGAAACAAAGAGCTGGTTCTTTGAAAATATAAACAAGACTGATGGACCCTTAGCCATACTCACCAAGAAACAAAGAGAGAGAACCCAAATACACAAAATCAGAAATGAAAGAGAAGTAACAACTGACATCACAGAAATACAAAGGATTGTTAAAAAATACTATTAACAATTATCTGCCAACATATTGGAAAATGCAGGCAACAAAACTTCAGATATCACACGCAGCAGAATTTTCACTGATACAACGCCTAAGGCAAGAGAAACAAAGGAAAAAATTAATTCATGGAACTACATCAAACTAAAATGCTTTTGCACAGCAAAAGAAACAACCATCAAAATGGAAAGGGAACCCACTACATGGGAGAGCATAATTGCCAATGATACATCAGATAAGGGGTTTATCTCCAAAATATATGGAGTGCTCATACAACTCAACAGAAGGAAGACAAATAATCCAATTAAGAAATGGACAGAAGACCTAAATAGACACCTCTCTAAACAGGACATACAGATGGCCAAGAGACACATGGAAAAATGCTCAATGTCACTAATCATCAGAGAGATACAAATTAAAGCAACTATGAGGTATCACCTCACACCTGTCAGAATGGCCGCCATCAACAAATCATCAAACAAGTGCTGGCGAGGGTGTGGAGAAAAGGGGACTCTAGTACACTGCTGCTGGGAATGCAGACTGGTGCAGCCACTATGGAAAACAATATGGTGTTTCCTCAAAAAATGAAAAATTGAACTGCCATTTGACCCAGTGATCCCACTTCTAGGATTATATCCTAAGAAGCCTGACACCAATCAGAAAGAATATATGTACCCTTATGTTCACAGCAGCACTATTTACAATTGCTAAGATCTGGAAACAGCCCAAGTGTCCATCAGTAGATGAGTGGATAAAAAAGCTGTGGTACATATA
The DNA here is from genome assembly GCA_030848825.1 of Tadarida brasiliensis. Classification (NCBI taxonomy): domain Eukaryota; kingdom Metazoa; phylum Chordata; class Mammalia; order Chiroptera; family Molossidae; genus Tadarida; species Tadarida brasiliensis. The sequence continues at coordinate 4,553,550 of CM061257.1, forward strand.
CACAATGGAATACTATGCAGCTGTACGAAAGAAAGATCTCTTATCCTTTGAGACAGCATGGAGAGACCTGAAGAATATTATGCTCAGCAAAATAAGCCAATCAGAGGAAGACAAATACCCCATGATCTCACTTATTTGTGGAATATATAACAATATGAACAAAATAAGCTGACGAACAAAATAAAGCCAGAGACATAGAAAGAAGCAGGGTTCAGACTGACAAACCTCAGAGGAGGGAGTGGGGGGAGGGAAGAGATAAACCAAAGAACTTATATACATCTATGCATAACCAGTGGAGATAGACAACAATGCTGGGCGGGGGGAGGCTGGATCAGGAGGAGGGTGTCTATGGGGGGAAAAGGAGAAACATATGAAACAAAAATAAATTAATTTAAAAAAAGTTTCACTATAAAAAATTAACTGAGCACAAAAGAAGACAGTAACAAGGGACAAAAGGCACATAGAAAACAAGAAACAAAATGACGGAATGAAGTCCCTACTTATCAGCCAGCCTTAAAAAGGAAGGAAATCCTGTCACGTGCTGTGATGAGGATATTATGCTGAGTGAAATACGCCAGTCACAGAAAGACAAATACTGTATGATTCCACCTGGAGTAGTCAAAAGCAGAGACAGAGGAATCGTGAATGCCAGGGGCTGGAGAGAAAGGGGACGGGGGTTAGTGTTTAATGGGGGTACAGTTTCAGAGGTGCAAGATGAAACCAGTTCAGGAGAGGGAGGGAGGTGATGTTTGTATAATAATATGAATGCATTTAACACCACTGAACTGTACACTTAAAAACAGTTAAGATGGTAAACTTTATATGTGTGTATTTTGCCACAACCCCCCACAGAGTCTGACCGATGGCACCTAACTCTTTGTGAGCCTCGCCTCAGTTACGTCCTCCCCTAACCCCCACACGAAACTACTATTCCGAATTTTGTATTTATCCTTGTCTGTTTCTTTTATAGGTTTAATGCAATTGTGCATATATCTAAAATTGCTTGGTTTTTCATTATTTAAAATATGATATTTGCCCTGGTTGGTGTGGCTCAGTTGGTTGGAGCATCAACCCATGCACCAAAAGGTCACCAGTTCAATTCCCTGTCAGGGCACATACCCAGGTTGTGGGTTTGATCCCAGGTCAGGGTGTGTACAGGAGGCAACTAATAGATGTTTCTGTCTCTCATCAATGTTTCTCTCTCTCTCTCTCTCTCTCTCCCTCCCTTCCTCTCTCTCTAAAAATCAATGAAAACAAATCCTCATGTGAGGATTAAAAACAAAACAAAAAAAGATCTGTAGGTCACTTACTCATTAATTCATTGAACAAATGACTAAAGACTATCTGTTGAGTGACAGGGTAAAACATCTCCCATTAACTTGCACATCACAGCCGAGTAGGCAGGTGAAAGAGATTTATCCACAGGCTGCAAATGGAGACAGTGAGGCTGAGCGTACAGTACTTGTAAGTAAATCAAGAATCAGACCTTAACTTCTCAACATTGGTTTGAGCTGATCCACTGGCACCCCACTGAAATGGCTACTGTCTGGTTATAACGTTCTAGTGGCCCAGCAATTCCACTTCTGGGTGTTTACCCAAAGAAACGGAAAAGACTAAGCTGAAAAGATATATGCACCCCTATGTTCAATGCAGCATTATCTACAGTAGCCAAGATATGGAAGCAACCCCGGTGTCCATTGAGAGAGGAATGGATAAAGATGTGATATACAAATATATACAATGGAATATTACACAGCAATAAAAAATAATGACATCTTACTATGGGTGACACCATGGATGGACCTAGAGAGTATTATGCTAAGTGAAATAAGTCAGAGAAAGACAAATACCGTACGGTTTCACTTATATGTAGAATCTTAAAAAGCAGAACAAACAAAACAAAACAAAAAACAGATTCATGGAAACAGAGATTAAAGGGGTGGTTACCAGAGGGGTGGGGGAGGGGGGATGGTGAAAAGGTGAAGGGGAATGCAGTCAATAATACTGTGATAAATTTGCACAATGACAATTACTAGACTTAATCGGGTAATCACATAGTAAGGTAAAAAAAATGTCAAATCACTATACAATATATCTGAAATTAATATAACCAATATAATAATATACACCAACTATACTCAAATTGAAAAGAGAATGACTTGACTGGGTAAACCTAGAACAGGCATTGATTGCCTTCGTGCGCTGCGTCTACAACACAATCATCCGACAAGGCAACACTGACCGTGCTTGTTACACTCTATTTGAAACAAAATAACCTGTTGGCTTTCCAGTGGCCTACGTTAGTCACAAGGGTCTGGAGCTGGAGGGAGCCAATGTAGCGAGATAGACGTTCATCCCAGCAAAGAATGCCAGTTCCCAAGTCTGGCCCTCATATCCAGTGGGAACTAGTCCAAACGAATGGCGATTAAACAAGTATTTATAGAGTGTCCTCTTATCTGAGTCAATTAACAAGGAAACTGGAAAACCCCACCGGCTTCTGTTCTCACTGTGAGGCAAGTTACTGCTGCAGAAAAACACAGAAGCTGGGCGTCTGGACAGCAGAGGTGGAGACCACGTCCTCCCATCTGCCAGCGTGCCTCTCTGGGCAACTGCTAAGTCTTGGAGCTGCGTTTGCCTTCTCTGTAACACGATTATTGTGAAATAACAAAAATCACAGGGTTGATATGAGAGGCATATGAGAAGATACATGTGGGGGCAGTTTCAAAAATAGATGCAATTACTACTCCATTAAAACATAAATGAAAGAAAAACAACTGCCTGTGATCTAAGTCCTTGGGTTTTCTGCCTGGCTGGTATGGCTCAGTGGATTGAGCGTCGTCTCATGGACTGAGAGGTCCCGGTTATTAGATTCCCGATCAGGACACATGCCCGGGGTTGAGGGCTCGATCCCCAGTAGGGGATGTGTAGGAGGCAGCCGATCAATGTATCTCTCTCACATCGATGTTTCTATTTCTCTCTCCAAACAACAACAAAAAATCAATAACTAAAAAAAAAAAAAACACCAAAAAACATATTAAGTCCTTGGGTTTTCTTCTCAGCAAAGAAGCTGCTACATGACATGGAACGACCCTCATTGAGTTCCTTCAAGATCTGACCTCAGAGACTCTAGAAACATCCAACTCTCTGTGTTAAGTGGCAGCCCCAGGGATGCTCCCGCAATGGAACATTTGCGTGGCAGGGATGGCGATTAAGAGAGGGCTCCTCACTGCACTCCCCAAAATAGGATGTGCATTTTAAGAAGTTTGTATATATTTTTAAAAGGCATCAAACTTAGTAAAATTATCAAATGTCTTTTAAAATGGGGGCTCACTGTGTTCACCCTTTGTTCTCGGATGAAAAGAGATGCTTTGGGGTGCCAGCAACAGGTGGCAGATGTGGCATGTCAGGGCCCCTCCGAGACTTGGGGTGACTGATGCCGAAAAGCTGGTTCTGTTTAAAATCCTTCATGAGGCTCTCCTGACTTCTAGAATGTGGGTCCTGCCTTTTCTCCAAGTCCCCCCTCCTCCTCACCACACCAGCGACCTGGGCCCCAGCTGTACTCAAGGTGAACCGCTCACCTGGTGGTTCTTCCCTCAGGGGACCCTCTCAAAACCTCTTCAAACTCAGCCCTCAAGTCCCATTCATTCCTCCATCCATTCTTCCAATGTTTCTAAAGCACCCACTATATACCAGCTGCTGTAAAAATTGATGGAGATACAATGATGGCAGTCACCAAGGCAACATCAGAACTGAGCTTTGAAGGGTGAACAGAAATTAGCAAGCAAAGGACTCATGGGGCTTCAGAGGGATGGGGAAGGGGTCAAACATTCTTGGAAGAGAGTGCACCTCCTCTGGGAAGCTTTCTCCTCATTCTCCTTGCCCAGACAAGATCTGAGATAAGAAGACATTTGCATCAAAATTGATTAGTGGCAGTTCTAAATAAAATGAAAACAACAGACTCATGAAATTATGACTGGAAAACAATTATCTACCATAAAATATGATCTGACAAATTGGAACAGAATCAATTCACTCTATCTCTTTGCGATAATGAAGGAACATGGAAGATAGATAAGTGACTAAGTCGAGCTCACACCATCATTAATATTATGTAATTGGTTTATTTGCTTTATCTGAATATTGTCTGCCCCCTATCACCACTGGAAGGTCAGCTCCATATATCAATCAATCAACCAAATATTTGTGGGTCTATTTTTTGTTGGACTCGCTACTGTTTCGCTGATCCATTTGTCTATCTTGATGCCAACATAGCACTGTCTTGATTACTGTATGTTTATAACAAGTCTTGGAATCAAGCAGTGTTAAGTTTTGTAACTATGTTCTTAATTTCTTTTTAATCCTCACCTGAGCATATTTTTCCATTTATCTTCAGATAGAGGAGAAGAGAGAGAGAGAGAGAGAGAGATGTGAGAGAGACACATTGATTGGTTGACTCCCACACAACCCCGACAAGGGCCAGGACTGAACTGGACCCAAGGTATGTGTCCTTGACCAGAATCGAACCCATGTCTCTTCGGTCCATGGGCCGCCACTCTAACCACTGAGAAAAACCAGCTCAGGGCTATGTTCTTAATTTTTTTAGAGTTATTATTACCATTCTAAGAGCTTTGCATTTCCACATATTTTTAGAATCAGTTTGTCAGTTCCTACACAAGAGCTTGCTGAGATTTTGACTGAAAGTGTGTTGAATCTATAGATAAATTTGAGGAAAATTGACACCTTAGTTAATATTGAATCTTAAGATCTATGAGCGAAGTATTTCTCTCCACTTATTTACATCTTCTCTCCTTCCTCTCAGCAATGTTTTGTGGTACTCAGGGTATATGTCTTTTACATGTTCTTTCACATTCATATATGAGTATTTCATATTTTTGATGTTATAAATGGTATCTTTAAAAATTTCTGATTATTTATTACCACCATATAGCAATACAATTGATTTTTATATATTGATCTTTCCTGAATCCCTGCTAAGCTCAATTATTACTTCTAGTATTTGTTTGGTAGATTCCATCACATTTGCTATATACACAACATAATAATGTTATTGGCAAAGAAAGAGAGTTATATTTGTCCTTTCTAATCTAAATACTTTTAAATTTCTTTTTCTTGCCTTATTTCACTGGCTAAAACCTCCAGTATAACTTTTAATAGAAGAAATAGTGAGAGCAGATATTCTTCTCTTGTTCCAAATTTTAGGGGGAACTCATTCAATCATCCTCCATTAAATGTGATGATATCTGTAGTTTTTTGGATTTTGTCAAATGCTGCTTTTGCATCTGTGAAGATGATCATGTGTTTTTTCTTTCTTAGTTTGTTTACATGGTGCATTACACTGCTTTTCAAGTGTGAAACCAGCTTTGAATTCCTGGGGTAAATATCACTTGGGAATGGTGTATTATACTTTTTATACAGTGTTGGATTTGATTTCCTAAAATTTTGTGAAGAATTTTTGCATTCTGATGTTCCTGAGGGACATCAGTCTGTACTTTTTTCTTTTCTTTTTATTTTTATAATGTCTCTGTTTTTCTGTTTTCTTTTCTTGTATTGTCTTTGTCTGGTTTTCATATCAGGGTAATGTTGGACTCACAGAATGAACTGGGGAGTATTTGCTCTATTGCTATGTCTTCAAGTTCACTATCCTTTATTCCTGTGGTGTCTAATCTGCTGTTAATCCTATCCAGTGTATTTTCAACACAAACATAGTTTTCATCTCTCGAAGTTTGATTTAGGTCTTTTTTTTATACCTTCCATGTCTCCACTTAACTTTTTGAACATACAGAATACAGTTATAAAAATCTTTAATGAACTAGTATGTTTCATATGATTTTCCCTTTCTTTGTTTCAGGGAGGAGGGTAAATCTGGTCTCTCTTACGCCATTTTGGCCAAGCAGAAGCGCTTCGTCCAATTTCTGATACAGAGTAGATTTCCCAAAAACAACAACAACAAAAATGTATGGATTTAATAACTGTGGCATGATCTAGGTATGAAGACAGAAAGTTCCCTGAACTCATGGAGCTTAGAGTCTACTGGGAGGTGACAGCCAACCAATATGAAGCAAAAAATAAATACTTGAGTGAGACAGTTCCAGATGATGTTGGGCAAATGAGAATGACTGACAGACACTGGAAGAGAGTGGGAAAACCACTGCATAGCTACTAATCAGAGTGAATCTCTGAGGGGGTGGGATCTGAGCTGCGTGCTGAGGAGGAGGTGGCCATGCAGAGGTCATGGTGAAGGACACTCCAGACAGAGGGATGCATGGCAGGGCCGAGTGAGGGCGGAGTGAGCGAGAAACGGGATGGGCAGGGACCAGATCTGCTAGAGTCTTACACGCCTGGAAGGGAGGTGTGGAGCAGAGTGGCAAAACTGTGTTCAAATGCTCAAAGAAATATCAAAGTGAGACTTTCCTTACATTCCTCCCTCCAGAATGAACAAGAAACATCAGAGAAATTGGCTCACCCTCCCTTGTGGTTGCAGAGTGTTTTCAGCCTAAGGCTGCTGGCCAGCAGGGTGGACTGGCTCCTGAACCAACCGCTGTTTCGCCCCTCCTCCCAGGCAGCCTCCCAAGAGCACAGCCCCCGCCGTCCTGGAGCCCCGGGAATCCTCCCCACCCACTCCCCTACAGTGAAGCTGCCACACTGCCTTCCAGAGATGATGGAGCTTTGGAAGGGATGACGTTGTTGATGTCTCTGCATCAGAAGGAGTGGTACAGACGGCGTGTCTGTAGAGTGGCTGCGCTCACAGTACCAAGCAGAAGCACTTTTTGGTTTCCTCTCCCCACCCTCTGGCTGTGAGACTGGATGACAGCAAGGGAACCAGAACACATGAATAAACTGGATTTCAGTCCCAGCTGTGGGACTTACTCACTGTGTGACCTTGGACAGGTCATTTCATCTCCCCGAGACTATTTCCTTTCCTGAGAGAGGAGGATTCTCTCACCTTCCCACGTGCTCCCTGAGGAGACGCTATTAACCATATTAGTGATACTGAGTCCTTCCCTACCCAGACCCACACTCCTCCACGGAACAGAACTGGGTGCTAAGCTGAGAAATGGGGGGACACGGACAGGGTGGGGGCAGGGCAGGTATCAAGGTCATGATCTGTAATAAATATATTTCCTTTCATTCAATTTTTAAAATACAAAGGCTGCCCGGCTGGTGTGGCTCAGTGGTTGAGCATCAACCCATGCACCAAAAGGTCACCGGTTCAATTCCCAGTCAGGACACATGCCCAGGTTGTGGGCCTGATCCCCAGTGGGGGCCATGCAGGAGGCAGCCAGTTGATGTTCTCTCTCATCAATGTTTCTATCTCTCTCTCCCTCTCCCTTCCTAAAATCAATAAAGAAAAAAATATTTAAACAATAAAATACAAAGGCTCCACTGGATTTAAGAGCACAGCAATGGCACCGTGCCCACGGACTCGGCCATAACAGAGGCCGGCAGTTCTTTCCCATCTCCCACACTGCTCACTGGGAGCCCTCAGGCCCTCCTCGTGCCCGGTGTCAACAAGACCACTGCCACGTGGTCTGCTCTTTTCAGACAACACACATTTCCAGTGTCAAGTCCTCCCTCCGAGCGTTTCACGCCATCCTGGTTTCATGGTTTAAGACCTCTCCTGGGTCCCATCTTGGTCCCACAGACCCTGAGGAGTTTGGATGTATGAGATGGGGAGCCCAGTGCTTGGCCTTAAACTGCTCGGCAGTGGGGAAAGCACACGCTCGAAGCTCATGTAAAAGATGCTGGAGGTTGGAAAGCAATTGGAAGTAAGGTAGTTTTGGAGTTAACCAAGCATTTTCACACTTTCCTCTCGTCTCACTTTGCAAAGTCAGGAGAACGGTCATCCCCAGCGTATCGACCGGAGTTTGAACCTCGGAGAGGTCAAGGGGAATTGCTGATGCTCGCAAAGACGGAGGGGAGCACGGCGCCCCCAGGCTGCCGTTCCAAACGCAGGCTCCTTTAAGCAAACCAAGCAAGACAGAGCCGTGACCGAGGCCAGAGGCTGGGTTAACACGAGGCCAGATCATCTGGATTCAGACAACTGCACATTTTCACTTTCCCCTCGTGCTCCTCGGCGAATGCAAGAGTTCTTCATCCAATTTCTTCACCTTTCCCAGAGTTCACACCGCCTCTCAATTGAGTCCCATCTGTGAATTTAATTACCCAGCTGCCATGGAGATCTTCCAGATTATTAATTAAGATCTTCTTTGAAACCAGACCTAACCCTTTTACCCTCACCGTCCCCTGGAGACTTCCATGCAGCTCTGAAGATAGCTGCTATTATTTTTTTCTAATTTATTATTTTTCTAATCCTCACCCAAGGATATTTTTCATTGATTTTTTTTTTTTTTTTAAGATAAGAGTGGAAGGGAGGGAAGGGGAGAGAGAGAGAGAAACATTGATTGGCTGCCTCCCGCACAACCCCGATAGGGCCAGGGGATCAAACCTGCAACCCAGGTACTTGCCTTTGACTGGGAATTGAACCCGAGACCCTTCAGTCCGTGGGCCAACGCTCTAACCGTTGAGCCAAACCAGCCAGGGCAATAGCTGTTATTTTAACCCCATGTTACATGCTCAGTTTGCAAAGGGAGCTTTATTAACTGCACTATCTCAGAAGGTCGATTTCGCCAGGGACAGACTGCAAGCCAGCTCTGAATATGTTCTGTCAAAATCCAAACACCATACATTGCCTGCAAAGGCCTTTGATGCTTTTGTTACTAACGTTCGATAATTTGAAAAAGTATTAACACAGTTAACTGCAGCATCTTTGGTTTAAACCCCAAGTCCACTTAAAGCATGTGTTTGCAGGAGACTACACTAGGTCTCAGCAGACTGAAACACCCATCCACCTACCGCTTTCGAGCAGTAACCCAGGGTCCGGGAAGGTACCTCAGAGAACTAAATCAAGGTAAGGGAAAATGTTTCTGTACACAGATGCTTATCATTTTATATATGACCAGATATTGGGCCTGATCCTTGTATCTGACAGTAAGGGAAGGGGCAAGCACATGTTGGTACATCCGTGTCATGGAATAGTACACTGCTGTGTAATCCAACAATATGCAACGGCAGGAGGACACGTGGGATAGCAGAGCAGGTGCAAAAGAAAGAGGACAAAAATGCAAGGTCTACAACCATCACATTAAAAAAAAATAGGTCAGTATGGACACAGACTGAAATAACCTGGGGGAAAATGAAGAGTCAGTTTGGGGGGTTACAAGACTGTGAACAGGTTTGTTTTCAGGTTTAATTTTGGGGGGATGGGTGGGAGAGTTATTTGTTTTTTAATTTAAATGAATTTATTTTTGTTACAGATGTTTCTTCTTTTTCCCCCATTGACACCCTCCTCCCGATCCTGCCTCCCCCCCCCCAGCATTGTTGTCTATGTCCATTGGTTATTCTTATATGCAAATAAGCTCTTTGGTTTATCTCAGGTTTAATTTTAAGTTAATATATAAGCAACACATAAAAGTAAGACTGCCCTAATTAAACATGTTTGAGAAGCATCCTGATGTCCGTGGTGTGATTCAGGATGTCTGCACTAGTAAACAGCAAATGTGCCCACACCGGCCCATCAACCCTGGAGCCCGCCGTTTCAATCAGCTCCGGGGCCTCGTGACTGCCGGTGTCTGCATGTGTGTGCCCAAGAACACAACTCTGGACCTGCAGAAGGCCGAGCGTGCAGCAGGTTAGAACCAAAGAATTACCACTCTCCGAGGCGAACCCTCCCATCAGGAGTCCTATAAACAGCCAAGCATTCTCACTTCTCAGGTGGCTTAACTCTGAGATGTACGTTTTGTACCATTTCTCAGACTCTAACAAAAAACAAAACAAAACAAAGAAAGCCAATGGAGAAAGAACAGGTTTCTAACAGTTAGGACTGGAACGGCCGGTTATCCACATGGGATAAAAAGCACTACCGCACAGCATACGCAAAAGATCATCTGAGACAGAGAACAGATCTACAAGTTGAATATATTTTCTAGAAAAACGCACAAAAGACCCTCTTGGTGATCTGGGGTAAGGAAAGATTCTTGGACGGGGGTAGGAAGCAGCGAACATAACGAAGAAGGATGGATCGCTTACAGGTCATCCAGATTAAAATCTTACTCGTTACAGATACTATAAAGATGCAAAGCCAGCCACGGACTGGGATAGAACAGTCACAGAATGGATAGCTGACAAAGAACTTTCTTCCAAAGTTTATAAAGGACTCTCACAACTCCACAATTGTCTCAAACAACCAACCCACTTAAAAAAAAAAAAAATAGGCAAAAGCTTACAGGCAATTCACAAAGACAGACATCTGAATGCTAATAAGTAAATGAAGTCCCCAACACCGTCAGCCACCAGAGCAAAGGACATTAAAACCGCAAAGAAATACCAACACACGCCGACCACGTTGACCACGATCGGGAAGACTGGCGACACCCGATGTTGGTTAGGGTGCGAAGCAACCAGAACTCACGACCTGCCATTAGGAGTGTCCATTTATTTCTAACTTTGGAAAATTCTTTGCCAGTTTCTTATAAAGTTAAACAAACGCTACCTCGTGACCCAGCAACTTAACTCCTCAGTGTTTACTCAACAGAAATGAAAGCAGATATTGACACACACACACACACACACACACACACACACACACACACACATGCAAGAATGTCCACAGCAGCCTACTCACCACAGCCCCAAACTGCAAAGGTCTATCAAGTGTGGCCCTTCCGTCAGAGCACAGTGACAAGGGGGGGGACCACTGCTATGCACAGCGAGGCGCCTGAATCCCGACCATCGTGCTGCTCGAGAGAAGCCCGCACACTCTTCCCGTTCACTGAAATCCTGGGATAAGAAAACCAATCCAAGGTGACAGAGATAAGCACAGTGGTTTCCAGGAGAGCCGTGACGGGGGTTGACAAGGAAGGTGCATGTAAGACAATTTGGGGGTGATAAAAGTGTTCTGTATCTTGATAGGAGTGTGGGTCACATGGGGACCTTTGGCAACGTGTCAAGGTCGAACAGTGCACGAAGGGGTGTGCACATCGTCAAGTGCACTGTGCTTCTGGAGAAAGAAGAGACCGGAGCTGTCCACCCGGAGACCCCTCTCCTGACCACTCCACAGCGTGGTGGCTTCCCAGGCCCAGTGACTTTGCACCAATGGACGGAGGCGAGTTCTGCGGCGCTTGTGTTTTGGGGATGGTGAGCAGAACATCACCTGCATTTCTCTGAGGAACTGGACGTCAACAACTCTCCAACAGCACACAGACACTTCACAGAGCTCTGCAGGGAAAGGCTGATGGGAACACAGCAGCTGGGACCCCAGCCGTAGTCTCAAGAGGCTGGGACCACTGCCCCAGGAGAATCAAAACCCAGTCTGAGACACTTCCTGATGACACACACGAAGTACCTGAGCTGCTGTGATCCACGTGGACCCTCCCCCAGTGAGAGGTCCCTCTTTCTCCACCGCTTGAGTGAGCATCAGCTCGCACCCACGAACACTCGGTGAGCGCCTGCTGGTGCTGGCCCTGGCACTGCCCTTCAGGGGCTCGCAGTCCAGTGGAAAGAGTTCCACAAAGCAGCTCAGTCAAGTGCCAAGGAGACCATCAACCTGGGCAGGTGGGGTGCCAGGGCAGTCTCCACGGAGGAGCTGGTATCTGAGATAAGTCTTCACAAGAATGTAACTCAGTGCTTTTACTCTGATTGTTAAAGTAAAAGAGGTTCGGGGTACAAATAAAAACCAGAAATGAGCACTCACCGAGTACTGAGTGAAGGTGAACCTAGATTCTACCATTCTGAGGTAAGCTTTGGAACCATTACGGTGGGGTCTTTCCGGCCAGACCTCCCCATGCAAAGTGCTCTCTACATACTTAACACGAAAACGGGACCGTGTCATATGTGCTGTTTTACGGGCTTTTAAAAAATACTCAGCCCTAACTGTTGCTATCTCTTCAGAGCTGCGTGAGTCCACGTAGCCATTCTTAATGGCTGTAGAATCCCACACCGGAAGCTGTGTCCTGCATTTAAGCAGCCTTCTCCTGGGTCCTTGCAAATTAGCTTAAGTTGCTCAGAACTGTTTACAACTTGACCTTGGAGAAGGAGGGGCTTCCATGAGGGTGTGAGGGGAAAGGAAGAGGGGACCGCAGACAGGAGGCCCTGGAGAAGGCATCAGGCATTGGGGATGCAGGTCATTCTGGGGCACAGGATGTGTGCGGACTGAAAGGGCCAAGACAGAGTGGCGAACACACACGGGACCGCGAGGGCCAGTCTAAGATTTGCACCTGATCTGAAAAGCCACGGGGAGCAAATCAAAAGTCTGAGTCAGGGGAGCGACACCCGCAGATTTGTGTTGCAAAAGGTCACTCTTTTCCTTGGTGAGCATTTTGTTGCTTTAGGCATTCAAGTCTGGGTAACCATTCTTATCCGTCGGCAACACCTCCCACTCAAGACCACAGGGGCTGAATATAAGCCAGGGCAGCCGAGAATCCCTTTCATTGGGTTTTGTTCCCTGCAGATTCCTTGGCATTTGAATAGCTACCCTTTGGGGCCTGGCTCAGCTTCCCGATTCTTCCCCCAGGTCTCCACCTGGTTTCTGGATGAACTGCTCGGCTTAGGGACACCCTGCGGGTCTGGGCGTCCGTCGTTTTGGCTGACACTCCCTGTTTTAGGAGACAACAATAAGAAGTAGATGGACAGGACAGGAGTCCTGGGACTGGGGGGCATGGAGGGAACACCCTTGCACCCCAAGGATGCGACATTCTGAGTTAGAGAGAACCCCAAAGTCAAAACTATCAGCCCAAGCTCAGGAGTAAGGAAGTTAAAGGCACATGTCAGAAACCGAGTGCGGTCTCTGAGTCAGAGGGGTGAGTGGGAGACCAGGCCAAAGGCTCACAGTGTCAGACACAGACCACAGACGCAGGGGAGAGGCACCCAAATACGGAAGGGAGACGGGTGCTGGGCCCAAGACAAGTGGGAGAAAAGAGAAGTGAGTGTCCTGTGAAGTGGGAACCTTACAGGGAGGCATGATCTGTGGAAAACATACTCACAACACCTCCCACACACCCTGGGTGCCCTCTCAGAAATGGTGGGCAAAGCCACCCGCAAGAAAGCAAAATGGCAAGTCTACATCTAATGTGGTGGGAAGGTCACGTTCATCCCGCCCACCCTGTAGGACCAGAACACAAAAACTAGTCTTGAACAAATGCAAACTCAGAACTCAGCACAGGAAAAGGAGAAACACTTCCACCATTGAGGGGACACAGAGAAGTCCTCTGTCACAAACTTCAACCACACATCAAAGCTTAAAGGTAGCTTCTCAATCCATGGATTGAAAGGAAGAATCTGAAAGGGAGCTGAAGATGAGTATTTTCTATATATTTAAAGCGACAAAAGAATAAAAGCCATAAATCAAAAACAGAAGAACTCAAGAATAAGAAAAAGCCAATGCATTTGAAAAGTAACGAAACAGCCCAAACAGAATCCTGGTCACCATCCTGGACAACGTGAGCAGGAGTGAGCATCAGAGACACAGATAGCCCTGTTTTCTGGGAGACTTCGCTCAGGATGGGAGACTGCCAGTGAACACAGAAAATAACCAGCAGTGACCAAGTCTTGTGCCAGGCTGGTGGGCACGGATCGGTTAACTCAACATGGCAAATAAGTCAACTCTCCCCAAACTGATCTGTAGGTTTAAAGCTATCCACAACATAACCCAGCGAGGTTTTGGAGTTGTTGACCTAGACAAACCCCTTCCAACATGTACATGGAAAGGCCTTGAGTTGGCTGAAACAATCCTGACAAAGAAAGTCCTCCTTCTACCTGACAACAGGGCCTACTGTGCCGTCACACCAACCAAGACAGTGTGGTGTTGGGAGGAGGGGAGAAATACAGATCCACGAAACAGACTGACATCCCCAGAAACAGAACCACAAATACGCTCAAAAGTGGGGGAAAGGGGCCTACACCAAAACCTCACACCTTACCAAACATTAAATGAAAATGGATCGCGGACGTGAATGTAAAACTATGGACCTCACAGGGAACACGTGAGGAGAGAACCTCAGGAGCGAGGCCTGGTGACGCGTTCCTGGACCTGACGTCCGAGCACGGGCCCAGGAGCTGAAAGCATGGACCCGCTCCACGGGACACGTTTGTTCTGCGGAAGCTCCCACGGGAGGAGGGAAGACCAGCTCTGGAGTAGGAGAACACACCTTCACATTACACATTTGACAAAGAACAAGTATCCAGAATAGATAAAGAACAGTAAAAAAAAAAAAAAAAAAAAAATCCATTTAGAAAGTGGGCAAGAGACATGTGCAGTCATTGCACTCAGCAGGAGACGGACGGCAAAGCAGCACGTGAAACGTCGTTCAGCACCCTTCGCTGGACGGAAAGGCAGACGGAACCCCGCAACGATCGATCCCTGTCCGTCTACCCAAGTGGCTGAGATGAGAACCGTGACAACGCCAAGCGCTGGCGAGAATGCGGAGAAACCGGGTCGTCCGCTCACTGCTGCTGGGAATGCAAAGTGGGACCTTCACAGCACAGCTGACCTCGGACAACGCAGGGATGAGGGGCACCGACCCCCTGCCCAGGCAAGGTCCGTATATAACTTCTGACTCCCCCCAAACTTAACTGCTGTACAGTCTCCTCGGTGTCCATGGGGGACCGGCTTCAGGACCCCTGCGACGCCTACATCTGAGGGCCTAACGTGGCCTAGGACAGTGCGCGCAGCTGCGATCCCCACGGTACTCGCAATCCCAGGGTGGTATCTGGGTCTTTCATTCCGGCAGACGGTCAGCCTGTTTGGACTTAGTGTGCGCACTCAACGCAGCCGATGAGTCAAATCTCCCCAGACTGGTCTGTAGGTTTAAGGCAATCCTTTGCCTGCAGGCTGTCATCCCTGGGACCTCAGCACCTCTGCGGTCTAGTGGTCAGCTGGGTTCACCTGACGCTGTGGGGGTCCTACCGGCCTTGCTGGTGCCGCTGGAGGGGGGGGGGCACAAGGCGCTTCCCCAGGCCAGACACCGGTACCCCTTGGTGAGGAGGGAGTCTCAGGCCCGCAGGTACAAGGAGACTCACCGGACCGGGCCACGTGCTGTGGTCTCTCCTGCCACTTCTCCCTGCCACCTGAGTGGCTGTCTCCTCCAGTGCTGACTCCCAGGCTCTGCAGGGAACAAGAGTGCCTCCCCTGGCCACCTCCTGTTACTGGGGCTTGTCACGGATGACCGATGCCTCTTGCCAGTCCTGCCGGGATCACCACGGGTTTCCAGTAAGACTCCACGCAGCCTGGGCGGGGGATGGGCCCGCTATCTACCTCCGGTTCCAGGTTGGAGGAGGGGCCCCCGGTCCTGGCTCCCCAAACCACGTCTTCTCTTCCCACCACTTCCCAGAGCTCTCCTGGGTTGTCTCCTGTGTCACTTCCCAGATCTGCAGTTGCACTTAGCGGGGAGGGACAGAAGAGGCGAGTCTCTGCCGTCACATCCTGACCCCAAGTCTCAACCTCCACACTTGGAAACAGGTGTTTCGTCTTGCGTATTTATAACCGACCGAAGACATGGGCCATCTGGAATAGCCCCAGTCTGGAAACACCCAAAGGCTACTGAGGGAAGAGCTGTGGCACGGTCACCCACGGACATGCACAGCGACGGGTGGGCCAGCCGCAGCTGGACCGGGGACGTGGGCGAACCGCCCCCACGTGACGCTGAACCCAAGGAGCCGGAGCCCGAAGAGCACGTGTGCGGCAGTCAGAGGTGACCTGCTCCAGACTCGGCGAGGGACGACCCGGGGAGGACGCTGGCTGCGTGGGCCCGAGGGCTTCCACGGCTCTGGGCTGCTCTGTGCATGGTCGGGGGCGGGCTCCACAAATGTGTTCAACTAACCAAGCTGCACGTTCACCACAGATGCAATTTTGCATGTCAATGACATTTCCCTAAAAGGCTTTAGCAAATGATATGTTTGCTGGGAAGCAAGGATTTCAGTAGCTGGAATATATCACAGGTTGCCCAGCCAGCACCGAGGTGGGACGAAGCTAAGGCATCAGCCACTGGGGAGCTGTCCTGACCTCCGTTCAGCCTTTCAGGTCTCAGTCTCTTTGTGTGTAAATCTATTGTCAATTTAGGCAGAGTCCCCCGGCCGGTGTGGCTCAGTGGTTGAGCATCGACCCATGCACCAAGAGGTCGCTGGTTTGA
Source organism: Tadarida brasiliensis (assembly GCA_030848825.1). NCBI lineage: Eukaryota > Metazoa > Chordata > Mammalia > Chiroptera > Molossidae > Tadarida > Tadarida brasiliensis. The sequence continues at coordinate 4,569,752 of CM061257.1, forward strand.
TTCCTGGTCAGGACACATGCCCAGGTTGTGGGCCAAATCCCCAGTGGGGGGCATGCAGGAAGCGGCCAATCAATGTTCTCTCTCATTGATGTTTCTATCTCTCTCTCCCTCTCCCTTCCTCTCTCTAGAAATCAATAAAGAAAAAATTTTTTTTAATTTAGGCCGACTCCCTGGAGCCCGAGCTGAGCCAGGCACTGTGCTGCGGCCTCCTGCACAGTGCTCGCCCCCACAGCATCCCTGCAGATCGACCCAGCTTGTCCTCATCACTTACGGCAGTCACATCCTGTGCAGGCTCTGTGAACCCTGGATTAGTGGACGCCAGACCACTGCTCCGACGGGGTGGGTCCCTCTGAGCCTCTGGTCACATTTCGTCAACTGATCGATACGTCATCTTGCTTAGGTTCTTCTGTGTGAAGACACCTCATTCAATATATACTCCTGGTGTGTTAATCCAAGCTCAGTTGGCCCCCTTCCCCCAGACTTCCTCCTGCTCTTTCTGGGCCGGGTCCCCGGGCAGAGGCACAGCCCCCCCGCCCGCCCCACCCCCCCCCGAGTGATCACAGCACAGGTCCCCGAGCTCCTGCAATGCGCTGGGCACCATGCTGAGTGCCTTGTGAGCACTGACGCCTCTCATCTTCCGTCACCTCTGTCAGTCAGTTCTGTGAACATCAGCACTAAACACGCACAGAGTGGGCGAGTGGCGTGGCCACTGTCACTCAGCTTATGAAGAGGAGGGTCCAGGATCGAACGGCAGTGGCCCAAACCCTTGGCAGGTGCGCCGCACACAGAGCCCTCGCACCTAACCCTAACTCTACAGCACACACAGCATGCCGTGTGGAAATTACCTATTTGCTTCTCTGCTTTCCTCCAAAGCACTGAGTTCCCGGCGGGACAGCTTTGCCTTCTTCCTCTCCATGTCCCCACTGCCTGGCCCAGATGCTGACACACAGCAGGGGGCCAGTGACGACTGGCAGAGAAATAAATCAAGATGTGAACCAATGCACCTCTGTCTTCCTGGTGCCCAACACACAGCCTGGCACAGGGGGTGCTCAGTATTTGCAAAAAGAAAAACCAAATGAACCCTTTCCCTGAGCAGCATCACTTTTCAGCAACAGGGAGCAGACACCAAGCTCTCCAGGTGCTCCTGCCCACTGGCCCCGGGCAGGCTGTGGAGCCAGCGTCCTCTCGAGCTGCGCTGGGTGCCCGCTGGTTCCGGGGGAGTCCAGTTAATTAGACTTGTGTCTGCCAACAGAGAGCGCGGACAAACACGAGAGGAAATTGTCAGCGGGGAAAGGAGGGGAGGGCGGGCACCAGCAATTTGTTGGCGGCAGTGAAACAGCGGTTATGCCTCCCACTAGGAGCACGCGGGCCAACTGTGGGCGCACCAGTAATTGTCGGCGGCTGCTCATTTCCATCGGAGTATTACACTTGCAGTTTGCAATCACGTTGGAGCATGTCTGCCGCTAATACGGTCATGATTCTTAGCTGTCAGCGATCCTCAGTGCTCTTCCTCCTAAGGAAACGCAAACCCGCCAGCAGGGCCTGTGTTTTATCCAGAGAACGGTGGCCACAGCAGTGCCATGAGCGAATTGGTGACAATTCCCATTCTGCGCATCCGCTGTGTTTCAGAAGCTGTCCATGGGCTGGTTCCTACAACAGCACAGAATTTTAAGCTTGATAAAATAAGGTTTCATCCCTGGCTTGGTTCATTACTGTGTGATTTTAGGCAAGTTACTAAACCTCTCTGATCTTCCATTTCATCCTGTGTAAAAATGCATGCTTGGCATAACTACGGTGAAGATTGACACCAACAGCTTCCTCTCTCCTCCAGCTGATACAGGCCAGTCTTCTAACACACAAATCCACATCTCCTCCATGTCCACGGACTGTTGGTGGCTCTCTGCAGCCTGCAGGACATGTTCTGAGCCTCCTAAAATGACCCCTGAAGTCTTCATGTGCAGCTGCAGTGAGGGAGGCTGCATGTCAGGTGTTGATAAGATGCCACGGAGAAAAATATAAGGGATGTGTCGAGTTCTGAGGGTCCTACTTTTCTTTTTTTTAATCCTCACCCGAGGACATTTTTGCATTTATCTTCAGATAGAGCAGGAGGGAGAGTGGGGGGAAGAGAGAGAGAGAAACATCGATGCGAGAGAGACACATCGACTGGTTGCCACCCACATTACCCCAACCAGGGCTGGGGACAAACTGCAACCGAGGTACATGCCCTTAGCGGGAACCGAACCCAGGACTCTCTGGTCCGCAGGCCGATGCTCTAACCGCTGAGCCAAACCGGCCAGGGCCTGAGGGTCCTACTTTTCAGTGGGGTGGCCAGGGAAGGTCTTCTTGAAAAGGTGTCATTTGAGTGAAGATGTAAAGGAAAAAGGAGGGAGCCAGGTAGACATCTGGGATCTATTATTTGTGACAACAAATTTGAAAATTTAGATGAATGGAAAACTCGAGAGAAACAGAGCTTACCAGAACTAACACAGGAAGACACACACACACACACACACACACACACACACACGAATATTACTGAGCTTTAAAGGGAAGGACACTCTGATACCTGCTACCAGGCGGATGAACCTGGAGGACATTGTGCTCAGTGAGGCAAGAGAGTCACAACAAGAGAAAAACCTATGATCCTATTTATATGAAGTCCCTAGAGGCGTCACATCCATAGAGACAGAGCGCGGAAGGTGCGAGCCGGGGCTGAGAGGGGGAGGGGAAGCCAGTGTTTAGCGAGACAAGGTTTCTTTCCGTTTCCAGTTTCACAAGATGAAGCGTTCTGGAGATCAGTCGCACAACATCGTGACTACACTTGACTCCACTGAAAAGGGTTACGAAGGTAAATATCATGTTACATGTGTTTTGTTTTGTTTTTTATCACAGTTACAAAATCAAACAGCTAGAGCCAGCGGGTGCTTATTCAATGAAGGCAGGCGTGAAGGAGGGGGAGGCAGGGGCAAGAGCCGGTCAGACGTGTCACAGCTCCGCCACTCACCCATGTGTTAACAAGCTCTGCTAAATCCCAGCTTTGATTCTTATTAATGTGTGGCCTTAAAATTAATCCCTCTCTGGGACCCATTCTGCATCTCTCGTATTTGCGTGATACCGCCCAATGGCCAGACTTCTTTGGGGAACTGAGATTTAAAAAAAAGAAAAAAAAGGTAGAATCTTTCTCTAAAGCAGAAGATTCAGTGAAAGTCTTGCCTACAGCAGCAGGAGAAGGAGGAGGAGGAGGAGGAGGAGGAGGAGGGGGAGGAGGAGGAGGAGGAGACCTTGCTACCCTAGGAAAGTGTTGGTATAATGACATGGTATTTTTATATTCCTCTTTTGGAAAACCTCTGAAATAAGCCACTGAAGAGTATTCTAGCAATAAAACTCATTGCATGAAAGGATGCTTCTCCTGCCCTGGCCAGTTTGGCTCAGCGATTACAGAGTCGGCCCGTGGACCGAAGAGTCGCAAGTTTGATTCCGGCCAAGGGCACGTACCTCGGTTGCGGTTCGTCCCTGGCCCTGGTCGGGGTCGTGCGGGAGGCAACCAGTCGATGTGTCTCTTTCTCTCCCTCTCTCTCCTCCCTCCCTCTCTATCTGAAGAAGGGTGAAAGAATATCCTTGGGTGAGGATTAAAAAAAAAAAAAAAAAAGGATGCCTCTCCCAAATACCCACTTTGGCCGACAGGAGCAACAACCAGGCCAGCACAGTGTGGTGCGGGGGGGGGGGGGGGGGGGGGGCCTGTGTTTAGGGAGCGAGAGGAAACACGAGCAGCTTCTTTCTTAGCAGCAGAAGGAACATTCCCCAAAGACACAGCAGGGTGCCTTGTGCTCCTGGGCCCCTTGCTTTGTGACAGGCAAGTTCCCGGAGAGCATGGCAGCTGCCCGGGGGCGCAGCTGCAGTGGAAAGAGGGACCCTGCCCTCCTGACACCCTGACCACACAGAATGACGGCGTCAGGGACGGCAAGGCGCGGCCACGGGTCCGACCCGGCCCCTCCGCTCACCAGCCGCGTCACACTGAACGAGGGCTTCACGCGGCTCGGAGCCTCGTTTCCCCGCCTGCGGATGGGGACACGGGGGCCTGACTCTTCAGCATATCCTGGAGACACCCACGGCCTTATCTAGAGCTGCTGGATGAGATGACGACAGCCACACCTGAGGTTGCCAGCGACACAGAGAAGCCGAAAACAAGAGAGGTAAACGGAAGCCCAGTCCTTGGCTGCTGCGGGCAGACTTGCTGATCTCAGAGACAGAGGCGTGCGTCTCAGTCATCACAAGGAAATGAGCCTCGGCCTCGGCCTGTGTGAAAGGAGCCAGAACGGACACCCCAGAAAGCCAGGCCTCCCTTAGGGCGACCTTCTCAGCGATGCAGCCGCCCAGGGAAGAAGCCAGAGACCCACCCAGCACCCAGCAGCAAGAGGACTGTCCCCTTGGAGGGCTCGGGCGGGGGGAAGAGAGGCGTCGCTGAGGAGTCACAGCCACAGGCCAGCCGCCTACAGCCTGGCACTCAAATGTATCCCACTGCGTGACCTGGGAACCCCACGCTCAACACTCAACTTGAAGTTGTCCCACCTCGCTGGCACTTCCTGGTGCCTGTCAGAACCCAGGACCAACACCTTTCGGAGGTCCGAGTGGTAAAGAAGGTTCTAGGCTACATAAGTTTTTGTAGGAAAAAATACTGGGATGCAGGGGAGCAAACTTCCAGTCTTCGGATGAGGCCAGAATCACAGCGTCATCTGGCTACCAAAGCCCAGATACATGCAGTCGCATTTCTAAGCATACGTAACAAAATTCCTGAACTGGGAATCAAAAACCACAGTGGACAGAAAAATAATACACCAGGAACAAGTTGGGATTGTCCCAGGTCCACAAAGATGGTTTAATGCAAGCACGGTGCCAGGTGGGTACCGGACTTATCGAGGGGCTCACTGCGTAAGTTCTACAAATGTCTAATCACGATGCCGTACACCTGAAACGAACAGAATATCGCATGTCAACAGTAATTGAAAAATTAAAAAATAAACTTAAAAAATCCATCAATGTGATATACCACATTAGCAGAATAAAGGAGAAAAACTTTGATATGTTTAGTTTTAATAGATGCAAGAAAAACATATCGTAAGTCAACACTCATTCATAAAAGTAACAAGCTATATACTAGGATTTAACCCAAAAAAGAGGTGTTTTCTGAAAACCTGCAACAAATCTAATACAGTAGAAACATTCCCTTTAAGATCAGGACCGAGACACTGTACCGAAGGGTCCAGCCCTGGTCGTGTGATGAGAGAGAAAAGGGACATCGCTAAAGACTGTTGAGAAAGAGACAAATCCATCACTATGCACAGATCATATGACTGCTCAACTAGAAAAATCTAAAATAATGTAATATAAATGATCAGAATGTTTCCGAATAAAAGATCAGTAAAGAAAAGAAACTGCATTCCAGTCACCAGCAACAGTTAGAATATATCGTTTTAAAAAGATACAAAAACATAAGTTACCTAGGAATAAATTCTACAATTGAGGTACAACTGTTTATGGAGAACATCCTAATACTTTGATGAAAAGCATTATAATACCTAAGTAAGTGGACAGAAATACCACAGAGGTGGTTTAGTAACATAAAAATGTCAGCTCTCCTCAAATTCATCTATAAATTCAGCGTCAGCGTGTTTCCTGTCAAAACCCAATAGTTTTTATGGAACTGACAAAGTGATCGTGAGGCCTGTACGGAAAAACGAAGAGGAACGACATCCAAGACAGATTCTGAAGACAAACAGGATGGAGAGACTCACCACCCAGAACCTGAAACGCGGTATAAAGCCATAATTAGACAGCGGCTGGTTAAGGGATAAACAAGCACGTCGGGAAACGTGACAAATGACAGGGGTGGTTTCTGTAGACCAGGGGAGAGAGAGAAAAAAGAAGCACAGCCACCCTAAGAGGAGATCGGTAAGTCTGACTATATTAAAACGGAAACGTCTATGTGTCAAAGGCACCATAGAAAAGTAAAGAGATAAGCCACAGACTTGAACAATACATTACCAATGTATCTGACTGATACAACATTAATACCCAGGTTGTAAAAGAACTCCACATGCTAAGAAGAAAAAAAACCAATGGCCCTGAACTTTTTTTTTTTTTTTTTGGTTACTCCTCACCAGAGGATATTTTTCCATTGATTTTTTTTTTTTTTTTTTTAGATAGAGTAGAAGGGAGGGAGGGGGAGAAAGAGAGAGAGAAACATTGATGTGTCCACATCGACTGGTTGCCTCCCACTCGGCCCTGGGGCCAGAGATCAAATCTGCAACCCAGGCACATGCACTTGACCAGGAATCAAGCCTGCGACCCTTGGATCTGCAGGCTGACGATCTAACCACTGAGCCAAACCAGTCAGGGCTAGAACATTTTTTTTAATGTAAAACGGGCCCTGGCCAGTGTGGATCAGTGGTTAGAGCACGGGCCCACACACCAAAAGACCTCGGCTTTGATTCCCGGTCAAAGGCCTGTACCTGGGTCGGCGGTTCAGTCCCCAGCCTCGGTCAGGGCACGTGTGGGAGGGAACCAATCGATGTGTCTCTCACATCACTGTTTTTCTCTCTCTCTCCCCCTCCTTCCCTCCCTTCCATTCTCTCTAAAAATCAATGGAAAAAATATCCTTGGCAAGTATTAACAAAAAATAAATAAATAATAAAGTGTAAAAGGGGTAAGTCACAAAAGAAAAACCTAAATGGCGACTAAACATACAAACAGGTAAGGAGATCCTCTTTCAGGCGGGATACAGAAAGTTTCCAGAGACTTCTCTCACCCTGAGATCCGGGATAACCCAGAAACACTGTAACATTATGGGTTTCCCACCCTATGAGAAGGAGCCAAGGGGTAAAGAAACATGAGAACCAGATTCCAGGTGACGAGCCACCACAGGAGAGGAAAGGGACCCCACTGTGCACCCCCAGGTCCCCAGGAGAAGGAGGGCTCCATGCAGACGGGAGCGGGCAGAAGCCATCGGACCTGACCTGGGCATGCTGGGCTTGGGGAAGGTGACTGATGGCAGGCCCTTGGTGAGGAGGTGCTGTTCCCTGCGTTCTCCCCGCGGCCACACGCCGCCCTCCTGGGGATCCACTCTCTCTCAGCTCACGTTCGTTTCCTGCACACACTTCCTCTTCCTTCCCCCTCGACTTCTCTCGATATCCTGGCAAGGCCTCGAGCAAACCCCTACCAGGTCCTCATCCCGACCGCATGCTCCAGCCGGGCCTGCGGCTCCCGGAAGATGCTCGTGTGTTCGCCTGCATCTGCCGCCTGTGAAAAACCTCACCGTAATGGGCGCAAGGGAAGCAGGCCATCAACAACCAACACCTGCAGATGTCTTCCCTGTCCGCACAGCACTTTCACACTCAGTTCCTCGTGAGATGCTCCCGGCCGCTTCCCCAGGCAGCCTGGAGCAGGCGGCCAAATGGAGGCCAGCCCGACTCTCTGGTGGCGGGGACACCGCGCCTGTGCCTTCGGCCTGGTGCTAATGCGAAGAACAGGCCTCACTCTTGACAGGGCTGTCAATCAGCGCACATCCTGGTGGAACAGGAAGGAGCCGGCCCATCAGATGATCCCATGCCCTGGTTGCAGGGTATGGCTCAGGGACGGCAGGGACCAAGCCTGGCCAGAGGACACTGTCTCGGGGTGTAGAATCTGGGTTTCGATCCGGCTGGGCTGCCCCGACAGCTCCTGGAGATTCTCGATGGTCCTTTTCCTCCTCCCTGGCTGTGCATGTCCCTTCCCATCCTGCAAACCGAGTTCATCGGAGAGCTTCTGTGCGATCGGAACAGGGGCAGAGAATGGAGGGTGTCAGGAGAGCTGCTCTGGCAAAGTGTTTGACAGCATCTCTTCAACCTGGACACGCATGCCCTCCACCGTGCGCTGTGACCCAGGAGCTCCACTGGGAGGCACAGACCCACAGAAACGTGGGCGGGTCTGCACCAGAGACCTGTGCTAGAGTTCATAGCAACACTGTTGCAATAGCTCCCAACTGGAAATTAACAGAAACGCCCAGGAACAGCAGAATGCACAAATGATTGGCGGCGTACTCAGACAATGAACTACGCACCGCAACCAGGACGCGTGATCTGTGAACACCTGTAACAGCAGGGACGGACCCCAAAACACAGTGTCGAACACAGCAAGCCTCATCCGTGGTCCAAGCCTGTGACGGCATCTATTTAAGATTCAAACACAGGCAAAGGCAACCCACGCTCTCCCAAGTCAGGACAGTGGCTGGCTTCGTGGGACAGTGACTAAAAGGGGTCCTGGGGTGCTGATATGTTCTCTCTTGTTCTGGGTGCTGCCTCTCGTCACGTGTTCAGTTGTTGAAAATTCTTTGAGCTATAAACATAGCAAATGGGCACTTCCCTGTATGTATTTATTTTTTCTAGATGCTGAACAGTTTTAAAGGAAAAACAAAGGCCACCAGTCCAGGCCAAGGGGAGACTTGGGGGAACTGCCACCGTGCCTTCCTCGATCTGAGCGAGCGCCTGCCCGCTGGATCTGGAACAAGGGCCGTGACGGAGACACCGGCCGCTGAGTGTAAAGGTGACATTCTGGAGAACCAGAACTCCCCAGAGGCGGCCCGAGAGGCGGCTCTGTCCACCAGCACACCACAGCTAAGTGCAGGAGAGGGTGCAGACGCTCGCACCCAGGGCCCCCACTGTCAGCCCGCTCCCTCCCCGTCGTCCTGGGTCTCACCCTGCTCCTGCCCCTCCCGCTGGCCTCCCCGCTGGATGTTCACTTCTCCCTGTCCGCCTGAAGAGCCGGTACCGACAAGGACAGGGCTCCGGCTGCCTCTGCCACAGCCGCGTCCCCTGCGGCCGCACTGCTGCGCACGGAGCAGGAAGCCCCCCGGGCCCTGGCGCCAGCGGCCTGAAAGACTCGAGTGCCGTCAGGTTCCCAGGTTCAAACAGAAGATTCTCTCTTTAGCAAAATGAGTCCTGAACAGGCCCTGCTCCACAATGACAGCATCTGGGGGAAACGACACCACCGCTGGAACTTGGACCTGTTCCGGGCAGATGTCAGCATTCCGAGTACAGGCAAACCTCCCTCGGCACCCTTCTCTTCATCTGCCGCTCTCTTCACACGGACAAGACCTTGGATGACGCTGAGTTGGACATGTCATCCGGGATGAACAATCTAAAGAAAGAGGACAGTGTTCTTTTTGTCACGGATCTTTGAGAGTACTCAGCACCTTTGAATGGTCCAGAAAGCCTTTTCGAGGAGGGGACGGCGTGTGAGGACCAGCAGCGGTGCCATGCGGAGGCTGGCCGCGAGTGCGCTGCCCTCAGCGCGCAACCACAGACACCTCATTCCCTCGTCGCCACCACACCGAGAGGAACACACACAGCATGTCCATGCCTTTCCGGGGTGAGGAAACCGAGGCTCAGGGAGGTTAGCTCCCTTATCTCCGTCACACAAGCAGTAACGGCGGAGCTGGGATTCAAAGTCAGGCTCCTGAGAACACACCGTGACCAGGGGCGCCCCCAGCACCTGCCGCGTGCCAGGCACCGCACTCACCACTCGGCGCAGCAACCTCACGCGACAGCCAGCAAGGTGCCCCTGTTCAGATGAAGTTCACAAAGACTGAGCTCCTTGCTCAAAGAGACCCACCAGGAGAGGAGGGAGCCAAACTACCTCATCCCAAATCCGTGTGACAGGGGCGTCTCCATCCACCACCCATCTCCAGGAACAGCACAGACTGGCACCCAGCAGGCACTCTGGTGGTATGTGATGAATGAATGGATGCACGCGTTCTTTTTTTTTTTTTTTTATCCTCACCCAAGGATATTTTTGCATGTATCTTCAGACAGAGTGGGAGGGAGAGACGGGGGAAGAGAGAAACATCGATGTGCGAGAGACACATCGACTGGTCGCCACCCACACGACTCTAACTGGGGCCGGGGACAAACTGCAACCGAGGTACATGCTCTTAGCGGGAACCGAACCCGGGACTCTCTGGTCTGCAGGCCGACGCTCTAACCGCTGAGCCAAACTGGCCAGGGCGGATGTGTGCATTCTTACAGATGGAGCTCCTCCTTTGTACCTTTATCCCTCCTTTCTCTCTCTCTCTCTCCCTCTCTCTCTCTCTCTCTCTCTCTCTCTCTCTCTCTCTCCCTCTCTCTCTCTCTCTCCCCTCTCTCTCTCTCTCTCCCCCTCTCTCTCTCTCTCTCTCCCTCTCTCTCTCTCTCTCTCCCCTCCCTCTCTCTCTCTCTCTCCCTCTCTCTCTCTCTCTCTCTCCCCTCTCTCTCTCTCTCCTCCCTCTCTCTCTCTCTCTCTCTCTCTCTCTCTCTCTCTCTCTCTCTCTCTCTCTCTCCTCTTTCATCTCGACATGATTCTGCTCGTCCTTCCATCTTCACCAGTCCCTCTCCTGTCCCTGGAGCCACGGGCCTGACCACTGGTTTCTCTCTCTCCTAGCCTTCAGAGCCACGTTTCTTTAAAGATTTGTCTACACTTGTTCCTCTGCTTCTCCCCAACCACCAGCCCTTTGCGATCTGGATGCTCTTTCCACCCACAAGCATTCTGTTGAGAACCCTCCTTCCAAGGCCACGGCCCCATCCGTTTGCTCCGTCGGGATCTCGTCTGCCGCGTGTGAGGCGAGGCAGCTGGGCGGGGAAGGGGGAGCTGTCCCCCTCCCGGAGCTCAGGAAGCAGACAGAGCCAGCGGGGGCTGTGAGGGGCGGGCACCCACCCCCGTGAGAGTGATGGCGGAGTCTCCCACACCTGCTGGGGCCTCCCTCCGGCTGTGACGTGACCCACTGCAGCACAGCCCCACAGGAGCTCTGGGGCACCCGGGAAGGTGCACCCACATCACGGGCCTGCTGTCTTGCATCTATGTCCAGAAGTTTCTATATCCTTTTCTACGGACACTAAGTACGTCTGCGGGCAGTTCTCCTTCCGTCATTATGACAACCAAACAATCTGTCCCGCCTTCCCCCCCCTCTACCATTCCATTAACCTCTTGCTAATCCATCCATTAACCTCTTGCTAATCCATTCCTTGAATATTGGGGTTCCTTCCAGAAGGTTCCATCCTGAGGACTCTTCTCACCTATTCTCAGGCCACCTCAGGGGGAAGCTGTCTGTGGGTTCAGCCGCAGCAGCGATGGTTTCCTGAGTGCCCTGCGCCAGCGTTTCACAGCACGTGCATACAGAGGCGCCTTCAACACCACGCCACCAGCCCGAATCCGCGTCGAAGGTCTACACCCGCAGTCCCCCAGGTGTTCCCCTGGGGCTCTCCGTGAGCCTGCGGGCTGCTTACAGGTCAAAACTGTTTGCTAACATCAAGACTCTATTTGGCGAGACTCTCATGCGCTCATGAGTGCATAATGGAGTTCCCCTGAGGCTGCATTGGACGCGAGGATGTCAGATTAAAATGAATGCATGCTTGTGTGTTCTTGTGCTTCGGAGAGTTTTCTAAGCTGTGCAGCAGGTTTGAGGTAGAAATACATTCATGTTCAAAGATGACCTCACAGTCTGTTCCTAGAATTTCTCACTAGCATCTTTGGTTATACCCAGCCTCGTGTCAACCAATAAATTCTTCGTGTGAAATCCTGACATTTCCCTTCTTTAGAAAATAATTTCAAAACACTTTCTATAAACTAAAAAATATAAAAAATGTAAATCTTATCTAAAACCATTATTCTTTTACAACTTTGTAATACTTGGCTTTAAAATAAACGGACATTCATTTCCAGTATTTTTTTCTTCTAAGGATCGATCATTAGCTTTGAATATTTAACTACTCACCTCCTCAGCCATTGCTAAATCACCTCACCTATGTCCAAAGATGCTGAGAAAGATGAAACCCACATCCCAGGGCTCTGGGTCCTGAAGAGGAGCATCTACCCCACAGCATGTAGGTGAGAGTGCAAACAAAGCTGCCACGAGAACACGCAAGACCACTTTCTTCCCCTGCACGCCACAGATATTAATCACTTCTCTTACCGTGTCTAAGGAATAGAGTGTTTTAGCGAAGTTCCACAGTGCCAGGTGAACTGTGGCATCATTTGAGACCAATCACTGAGTTGAAAGAAAAAGGAACTAAATGTTTTAAACACAGACAAAAACGTCCTTTAAAAACCAAAGGACGGCTTATTACAGATGTTCACATCATAACGGAACAGCCACTGAGGCGTGCAGGGTTAGTGAGCGCGTCCCCGGCAGAGGCCCGTGAACCTACCAGCGGCAGCACGGAGCTGCTGGGCGCAAGGACAGCCGCAGAAATCACAGCACTGCCAGCTTCAGCAGCACGGGAGCCCTCTGAATGAAAGATTTCGTTGCAAAGGCGAAGACTGAGTCAACCGCCCAACGGCTGAGTGGACATCTGTCTTACAGATGAATGCACCCACGCACACAGCTGGACTCGGATCCTCGGGCATCAGCACCCACTGAATCTCGGACTGCATCCTCCCGGACTGCAAACGCAGCGGCAGGTAAACCGTTGGCACCTTTGCACAATCAAAGCTGTGGCACCAAGCGACACCAGAAGTCACTGAGTTCCTCACCGCCACACACCCAAAGAAAAGCCAATGTCACGTAAAGATGGCACTGAGGAAGCAGGAAAGAATAGTCACTTTATTACATGTATATCCTTGGGTATGTATGTCTTTATTTTTTAATCCTCACCTGAGGATACTTTTCCATTTTTGTTCAGATAGAGTGGGAGGGAGAGGGAGGAAAAGAGAGATAAACATTGATGTGAGAGAGACACATTGAGTGGTTGCCACCCACACGACCCCAACCGGGGCTGGGGAAAAACTGCAACCGAGGTACGTGCCCTTGACTGGAATCGAACCCGAGACTCATTGGTCCCCAAGCGGATGCTCTAACCACTGAGCAAAACCAGCCAGGACTATGTATGTCTTTTTAATCCTCTGTGTAGCAAAGTGGGAAGCATGCATAACTGCACTTCTCTACAGAAAAACGAAACAAAGTAAACACTTGGGCAATTAAGTTGCACGCTGAACGACACACTTTGGCAATTAAGTATTTTTTTCTACTTCAGAGACTGACTGACCCACCAGCTGCAGATGAATGAAGGAAGCCTGTCCTTTCAAGGAAATTCTCCCAGTGTTTGTTGCCAATGATAAAATGTGACTTTTCAAGTGAAAATTACACTTTCAGGAAACTTGCATCTGTCACGAGTCGAGCAGCTTTCCAGTACTTAAAGATGTTTCTGAGGAGTTTGGAGTAATATTAATACATGTGATGTTAAAATATTGTACAATGGGGTGTACCAACACTTGGAATGTCTGAGCAAGTCGGTACTATTTTCCAAATTACCAATGTATTATGTTCCCAAATGACACGAAGGTAAAAGAGCCACTTCAATTTCAATCCAGACGAAAGGATTTTAGGGCAACAGGATGTGAAAAGTGTATTCATTAGCAGGGTTTCAGGTCCCATATCACACCTCCTCTTTAAGGAAATACCACTCGTTGTGTTTAGGAATACTATGAAAGAAGGATATTCAAAATTAAGCAAAAAATAAAAGCTAACAAAATGTCCCCCTCTCTTCCAACTACACAGCTGTGTGAGGTTGGGTTTTCTTCAGAGTCTTCAACCAAAGCATCGCGTTGCGACAGATTGATGCAGAAGGAGATATAAATGCTGTCTTCAGTAAAACGAGCTGTCCAAGAGATTTGCACAATGTAAAACAACGGCACTTTCTCACCATATATATATATATATATATATATATATATATATATATATATATATATATATATATATATTTTTTTCTCACCCGAGGACATTTTTTGCATTTATCTTCAGATAGAGTGGGAGGGAGAGAGGGGGGAAGAGAGAGAGAGAAAAACATCAACATGAGAGAGACACATCGACTGGTCGCCACCCTGGTCCCTCAACTGGGACCAGGGATAAACTGCAACCAAGGTACGTGCCCCCAGCGGGAACTGAACCCGGGACTCTGGTCCACAGACCAACGCTCCAACCACTGAGCCAAACTGGCCAGGGCTCTCACCATATTTTTTAAATTAAAATGTCATTTATGTTAACATGTAGCAGATTTATTATTACTTTAAAATACATTTATAAATAAATGTGTTTAATTTCTCAGTTTTCATTTCTAAAACTGCAAACACTGATGGATAAAATTCACAGAAACAGAAACTCCTTGAAGTCATCCTAATTTTCACGGGTACCAAGGGTCCCGAAACCAAACATGCTGAGACCACCGACCTCAGTTGTCTACTCGGCAGCCATACGGATAGTCACGAGCACCGCAAACATTCTCAAACCTCGCTTAAAAGAAAATGCTAGCTAACAATTCTTGAATGTTTACAATATGTCAAGCACATAATAAAGTGCTTTACAAGCATGAGTGTACTTAATTCTCACAGCTCTGTGATATACGCATCATGAGTGACTGTTCCCCATTTTATTTTGGTTCCCCAGAAGCTGGCCTTGAGGGGAGGATCAATCTGGAAGTAGTTTACCTGTAAGGGTTCCAAGGAAAACCAGTCAGGGAGTGGGACCTGCAAGGAAAAGAGGCCAAGGACACAGGAGACCTCAAGCAAAATCCCAAGGGAGGCCCTAGGGGGAGCTATGGAGACGAGGTGAATCCCTCCCAATATCCCTGACTGAGGCACAGGGGAGCGGAGGATTTCCCCATCTGCACCCAGGCTTCTCCAGGAGGATATAATTCTCAGGCAATTCCAGCTTTCTGTCCATCAGGTAAAGAAGGCTCTAGAAGGCTGAGAGCAGCCCTCCAAAAAAGGGCGTCTAGGTGCTGGCAAGCTGGAAGGAAATACATTGGGAGCTGACCAGTGTAAAGGGATCCGAACAGGCAGGGGTACGGGCAGAGCGCTGACCGCACCTGCCACACACCCACTTCCAGGTGAGGTAAGTTCGCTTCCCTCCCACCCAAACACATCTTCCCTCGTCTGCAGTATCCCTCTCAGTAACAATGCCAATCTTCTGAGCCTGAAACGCGGGCATCCAAGACTCCACCTCTTCCCTTATGTCCTGTGTCCTGTGGGAATTTGGTCACCAAGCCAGTTTAACTTTCTTCACCTCTCAGGGATACATGACCACTAAAAATACTGGATGCATTTTAATGCTCTGAAGTTGAGGTGAAGAACACAGCTTGTTCTGCTGGTGAAAGGTGGGGTACCACCTCTTACCTCCTTGCAATAGCAGACGCTGGAAGTTCAATATTAAACGAGTTGCATCTATAGAGAAGATCCTTAACCCACCATGCTGTGGAAGGGGAAAGCGAGAAGGGTACGATGTCTAGACCTATCTAGAGAACAAAAGGGGCCAGGCACCCTCGGAGGAACACTTCCCTGCAATGAGCCAGCTAATTCCCAAAGAGAAAGGAGGTGGAGTGATGTTAGAAACCCACTGTCTCAGAAATCCAGTGAGGTATTGAGAGGCATGAAGAGAGGACAACAGCTTCTTCCCCCCAAGTCCCTTAGAGGATAGAGTTTTCAGTAGAAATCCCTATTTGGGAGTCAACTTGATGAAGAAGAGAGGAAGGAAAGGTTAGTCCTATACTTTTCCACCCCACCGCCACTAATGCAGTTGATTACTGCAACAGAGACCTCACTCCCCTCCCTGCCCCCATTCCATAGCACACTCCCATGGAGACCTAGCTAAGGTACACATCACTGCATGCCCTCACTCCCTTCTAAAAAACCTCTGTGTCTCCTCATGGTCTCTAGCTGAAATCTAAATTCCTAAGCCCCGCATACAAGGTTCTTGGTGATCTGCTCCGTCTTCCCAGCCTCGACTCTAATCATCTGACCTTGTGCACGTTATGTTTCTGTTACTGCAAGCTGTCTACATATAGAAGCCCTCTCCCTGACTCACACTCATCTGGGAACTTGTCACTCACCCTTCAGTGTTCAGCTCAGAGATCATCTTCCCCAGAAGCCTAATCTGACCTCAGCTGGCTGACCTAGATGCCCCCTCTCTGTACTTTCTGTCTTAGCACTCATCACACCTTCCTGGGATTTCCTGTCTGTCATCACAAATAACTATGAGCTAATTGAGAGCTGGGACCTTGTCCTATTTATAGTTCCACTTTATCACAGTGCCTGGCACAAAGCCCGAGGCCGCTGGATGGATGGACCGCAGAGTGAATACTTCAGGACCCTGGACAGTTCCCAGAGAGGGCCTTGGCTCTGATGGTTCCTGAGCAAGGGTTCTGGACTTTCTGGATTCCTTACCTGTTACAAATCCTCCCATTCTGTGGCCCAGTCTTTAGTTCTTGCCGTTGAAACCCAATCCATTATCTGGTTCTACATTCAAAAATGTATTTCAAACCCATCGACTTACCATTTATTTATTGCAAACCTGATCCAAGACAGTTATTATCTCTTTCCTGGGCCACCACAAAAGCCTCCTAAATAGGCTGCTTGCTTCTGCACCCTAATCTGTTTTCCACACAGCAATCAGAGTGGCCGTTTAAAAATACAAATCAGCTTCGCGGATTACAGACACACAACTGTCTGCCAGGATTGCCAGCAGCAGGTGTGCTCAGTTTCCTTCCCTCCCTTGGTCTGTCTGCGCTGGCCCGGGGGCTCATGTTAACTAACAGGGTGCAGCGGAACTGGCTGGGTCTGGATGAACAGCTGCACAGATTGCAGCAGTTTGCAGAGCCCTGAGGTGGAGAGCAAGACACTCCACCCACTGACACAACACAGGGGAAAAGGTAGCAACAATAATAGCAACAATAATAGCAATAGCTTCCACTTAAGAAGAATCCTTAGAAGACGTGAGACCTTCTCAGATATACAAATTTCAGGATGTCTTAAGACCCTGTGAGGCTGGTGGTACTCTCCTCATTTTCCAACGAGAAAACTACTGGTGTTGATGTGCTGCTCCCTTCCACCGTCCTTCCAGAGGAGAAACCCTCAAGCCATCCCCCCTCTCTACTCGGGGGCTATGATAAAGGCTCTTCCCCAAGTAAGGGACCAAAATCAAGAGACAAGTCCAATTGCTGATGAGCTCTTCTTTGCTCCAAATTATTAAAACGATAAGTCAGATGCCACACTTTGTGGCTGGGATATTTGTCCTGCCCTAAGAAACTCCCCGTAAGTATACAAGGGCCAAGTCCTGTAATTGAAGCCATACGTTAGGCAATGCCCTGAACAACACAGCACATCCCCTCCTTCCAAGTCTCCCCGCTCCTCAGAACGCACTAATGAGGCCGGCGAGGCCCGGCAGCCCCCATCGCTTCGATGACAGCCACCCTGAGGCCAGTGCCTCGCGCTGAAGTGCTTCCTCCCCCGCGGCCCCTTGACCTTCCCTGCTCCCCACCCCTCCTTTCTCACAAAATGCCAAATGACCTCCTGGCAAGGGAGAATCAAACATATTTCAGTCCTGTAGGTGGGCAATATGGTTATGAGCCTTAAATCTTTTATCGGTCCATCGTCATTTTGCCTGAGTGTGGAAGAACGAAAAATTATGCCTTCTCCAGATCAATGTAATGTATAATTTCCATGACTGAGTGCTCAAGGGGGCCAGCACCGCGTGCTCTGCCCAGGGTGCTGCAATCAGCCTCGGCGAGTGGCGGCGGCTGCATCGGAGCCCTTCATTTGCTGTGTCACAGCCCACATGTACCTAGGAATGTCCTAAGAGGCTCTAGCTGTCAACACGCACGAACACCCGTGCCTAGGAGCCTCCTTGCACCCCCTGGGGGGACTGGGATTTCTGGACCGCTCACTGTGCGCACAGCTCCAAATAAAACTTGATTTTATAAATTAACAAATCAATGCACATTAATAAAACAAACACCACGCCACTCCACCTGGTTTCAAACCCTGTGGGGTTTTAATGACTTCTCTCTTTTTTTTTTTTTTAAATCCTCACCCAAGGGTATTTTTCCATTTATCCTCAGATAGAGTGTGAGGGAGGGAGGGAGGGAGGAAGGGAGAGAGGGAGGGAGAGAGAGAGAAAGACAAACATCAATGTGAGAAGGACACATCGACTGGCTGCCTCCTGCAGGACCCAATCAGGGCCAAGGACCGAACTGCAACCCAGGTCCGTGCCCTTGACCGGAATCAAACCCGCGACACTTTGGTCTGCAGGCCGACGCTCTAACCGCTGAGCCAAACCGGCCAGGGCTGGCTTCTCTTTAAAAACTGAACCTCTTAAGCTAGTTCCCAAAGCATGTCCCACCTTTCCTCTCCACACGCCATCGGCTGGCTGTCCCGCAGTCTCGCACAGATGGTGACGTCTTCCCCAAGGCTCTGCACGCTCCCCGGAGCTCCTCTCTCCCTCCCCTCCTCCTCTCCTCGGTCTCAGGGACCCCAATCCATCTCTCAAGTTACACTCGAAAACCACCTCTGCAAGGGGGCCTCCCTGACTCAGCTCGGACCAGACCAGGTGCCCTACTTCATACTCTCGGGGTTTCTCAACCCCCTCTGCCACGGCAGACAAGCTCCACGAGGGTGAGGGCTGTGCCTGCTTTGTTCGTGGCCAGATCCCCAGCAGCGAACCCCGAGAGGAAAGGCTGCACTTCACCTTCAACAGAAGTTCTCAAAGTGGGGTCCCCACACCCGCAGCGTCGGAGTCCCCGGAGACCTGGTAGAGACGCACATTCCCGGTCCCATCCCAGACCTCTGTGACCAGAAACCCAAGGTGCGGGCCAGCAGGCTGCTCTGGCAGGCTCCCCAGCGGGGTGACGCCCAGAAAGTCAGAACCACTGGGCTGTGTCATTAAGACACTCACTCCAGCGAGCAGAGCTTGAACTGGGCAGGCACGGACAGCGAGACTGGAAGCCGTGGCGGGAACCCTGTGCAGGCAGATTCTAAATAAGGGACAGGAGGGGCTTCCTCACATTTAGGACTGTTCCAGAACAGAATGCCCCTGGGAGAGTGAGCCGGGCACCACAGGCACCTCGCCGAGCAGGAGCATTTCTGGGCTGAGAGTTGGCACTCAGTCAGTGTGGACTTGAACCTGGGGAAGATTCCCGAGTCAGGCGAGACAGGTCGCTAGGTTCCCTGTGACAGTCGAGGAGACGTCGCCGTTGAGTGTGCTCCGAGGGTTTACAGGAGTGTAATGCAGTGTAAGGATGCTTCAGTTGCTTAGGTTAAAACAACATCTAACGTCGAATAAACCGAACAAAAACCATAAACAGTCCCCCGCCCCTGGCCAGGAGAAGCCAAGCCATGAGGACTTTATACGTGACTATAAATAAAAAACCCAGTGACACCACGTGGGAAGCTGTTCAGGGAACAAAGAGCAGCCCGTCTCCAGGTGGCCTGAAGGGGAGGTGCCGCCTCTATCGGAAATCAAAGGTGCGTGTTTCGTGGGTGAGGGGCTCCGTGCTGATGCTCCCTCTCGTCATTGCCACTGACTGAACAGATAATCATTTGGAGATGAAATGACGCTGGAAATCCTGCATTCAAATGAGAGAAAAATGTGAGGTCTGACTGAAGGACTAAAATCTTTAACCTGCCTCCCGACAGCAATCACCACAAATCCCGGAGGAGAAGCCACAGCTGACCACACTGCCCCTGCTATCGGTGGGGAGCTCTCTGTGCCCCCACCGTTGCCGGTGGAAGTGGGCTTCTTGGGGTGCTGCAGGAACAAGAATTTCCTGAGGCCAACACAGGAGGAGGAGGTAGCATGGAAAGCTTTTATTTCTGTGGAATTAAACCCCTGAGTTTCCAAGGCCCCATCTACCTCCGTCCCACCATGGAAAAAGTCCCATTCTGTCTGCAGCAGAGCTAAGATCAAAGCCAGAGCCTCCACTCCCTGTCTGCACAGTCCAGTGCACATCTGGCTAGGTCAGCTTGTGCTCCCAGCTGCAGTCCACTGTGCTCAGGGTCTGCACAGTCCAGTGCACATCTGGCTAGGTCAGCTTGTGCTCCCAGCTGCAGTCCACTGTGCTCAGGGTCTGCACAGTCCAGTGCACATCTGGCTAGGTCAGCTTGTGCTCCCAGCTGCGGTCCACTGTGCTCAGGGTCTGCACAGTCCAGTGCACATCTGGCTAGGTCAGCTTGTGCTCCCAGCTGCGGTCCACTGTGCTCAGGGTCTGCACAGTCCAGTGCACATCTGGCTAGGTCAGCTTGTGCTCCCAGCTGCGGTCCACTGTGCTCAGGGTCTGCACAGTCCAGTGCACATCTGGCTAGGTCAGCTTGTGCTCCCAGCTGCAGTCCACTGTGCTCAGGGTCTGCACAGTCCAGTGCACATCTGACTAGGTCAGCTTGTGCTCCCAGCTGCGGTCCACTGTGCTCAGGGTCTGCACAGTCCAGTGCACATCTGGCTAGGTCAGCTTGTGCTCCCAGCTGCAGTCCACTGTGCTCAGGGTCTGCACAGTCCAGTGCACATCTGACTAGGTCAGCTTGTGCTCCCAGCTGCAGTCCACTGTGCTCAGGGTCTGCACTGCCATGGGCTGTCAGGCTGCCGCTTGCTGGTGACGCTGCCCAGATGTCCATGTTTATAATGTCTGGCCTCCCCTTTGCTCTCTTCCTATCATGAATATTAACTAGCTAGTTATGACGGCAACACCTGGACAGATTCCAGGACGCGTCCCTTCTGGCTTAGAACCCAGGGGAAACACTCCTTCTCCAGAGTCCCTGGCCCACTGCAGAAAGGAAAGAACTCCACATATTTGCATGTCACTGTCTGTTCCTGAAATAAGTATCAGTGACAATCCCACAGAGCAAATGCTTGCTCTCATCTCTAAGACTTGAAATACTTGGACCTTTAATACATCCGTAGTTTCCAGATGTCTTAGGGTCACGGTTTTGAAAGGATCATCCAACCCTTTCCATGTCCTGTTCCCGTTCATTATCCACAGGAAGAGAATTATGTACGCAAGTAGTTGAGAGACACAATTTCTCCCCAGGTGAACAGACTACCTTGCTTCCTGTAAAAACATTAACATTTTGTTCATATCTTTCTCATAATAAAAACATAAATTTGAAGCACTTGCAAATATGCATGAAAATATAAGGGGGAAAAAATGAAAACATTTTCCTTATAAGGGTAGAAATGAACATTCGAATGTTAGGGACAAATGAAAACTCCAGTCTCTCCTGAACTAAAAGGAAACGCCAGAGGCCCTGCAGCAGACAGACTTCAGCTCACAGGATCCTGAGAGATCTTCCATTTCTTCCTGATTTTCATGTACTATTAGCGGGTTATAATAATTCACACAGTGGGACTGTGGGGCAGGGCTGGACAAACAGACCAGAGGGACAGAGCTGACAACCCGGAACAGACCCACAGATACGACGTCACTGGGGAGAGGGGCGGTGCTCGGTCCACGAGGGACTATGTAATAAATGACACGGAACAACACGCAACCACATCCAAGTATCGCCACATACAAAAAGCAACACCTCCCGCCGCACACAGACGCCTCCTGAATTCAAGAATAAAACATGAAAAGACACACTTCAAAACCTGTTAGAAGAAAATACAGGGACATGTCCTATGACCTATACTTTTATATTGGGAAAGATTTTTCAAAGCAGACGTAAAACACACTAACTTTAAAAAGAAAAGGCTGGGAATTTAGTTCCATTAAAACTAAGATCATTTTTATCAGACGTCACCATAACATGTAACTACCAGCTACAAACTACCGGGAGATATTCAACGTATATAAATTCCCCCAGACCTCAGCAAGGAAAAAGACAATCTTGTTAAAAATGAGTAAAAAGCCATGAATACGGGCGGGAGGGTTGCAGCCGGGAACAGGACGTCCCCGCGAAGGTAACCTTTGTGGTCACAGAAGCAGGCTTCCATCGAGGGGACAATGTCCAGTCGAGGGGGGTCTCAGAAGCCCACCCCAGCAGTGGCCCCAGGACATGTTCTCCAACCACCTCCTCGCCACTGGTAAACAGGATGCGTGGAAGTCCGCCCGCCTCGCTTCTGGGTTCATTTCCCAGCTGGTCCTCAGCTGGGCCGGTAACAGGGAGGAGGTAATATAATTAGACTCAGATCCCAACAGAAAGGAATCGGGATTTGATTCTGGATGGTTTTGAACAAGCCTGACATGATCTGACTTAAGCTTTGTAGAAGTCCATCCTGGCGGCTCTGTGGAGAACAGACTGCAGGGACACGGTTGAAAGCTGAGAGATCATTTGTCACCATAACCCAGGACAGGCACAAGGGTGGCTCGGGGACAGGGTGGAGGAATAATGAACCGGCAGAGCCCACAGGGTTTGCTATTGTGCCGATGAGGGAGGCAGGGGAGGGAGGAGAAGGAATCTGGAGAAGCCAAGAATTCAATGAAAATGACAAGAAAGCTCTGGCCGGTTTGGCTCAGCGGTTAGAGCGTCGGCTCACAGACGAATGAGTCGCGGGTTCGATTCCGGCCAAGGGGCATGTACCTCGGTTGCGATTCGTCCCTGGCCCTGGTCAGGGTTGTGCAGGAGGCAGCCACTCCATGTGTCCCTTTCACGTCGATGTTTCTCTTTCTCTTCCCCTCTCTCCCTCCCACTCTATCTGAACAAAAAATGGAAAAATGTCCTCGGGTGAGGATAAAAAATAACACAACAAGAAAGAATGGACAAGAGTGTCTGGAGGGACACGAGCTACCCTCAGAGCTCCTCAGTGTTTTTGGTAATGAACGGATGCTGCCCAGGTGTGCTCCGACTCTCAGAGCAGGAGGCCGGAGAGACCGTGTTTTGGAGACAGAACAGCAAGTGCAAGAGCAACAGGTGCTTCTGAGAGAAGGTGCCGACCCTCTGCCTGCAACGATTACCGTCCCTCCGCCTTCGGCTCACCAAACA